>JAVJGJ010000001.1:28309996-28327573 GCA_035590215.1 Microhierax caerulescens
GGATTGAGGTTTCCCTCCCCTGGCATTTTTAGTTTAAAGCCCTCTTCTCCAGCTTGGCAAGCCTGTGACCAAAGATGCTCTTCGCATTCTCTGACATATAGGTCCCATCAGCCCCCAGTAGACCAGGTTTCTCAAAGCAAGTCCCATAGTCCCATAACTATTGGTGGATTCACCAGATTCAACTAGCCCTTTTAGACCCCTTCCCTTTGCCTGGAAGGGCTAATGAAAAAACTGCCTGTGCTCCAGAGTCCCATACTACCACTCCCAGGGCTCTTTAATCCTTCTTGATGCTCCTCAGACTGCTCCTGGCTGTATCACTGGTGTCCACGTGAAACAGCAGCAGTGGATAGTAGTCTGTGGACTGTACAGGGCTAGATCGTCTCTCAGTGACATCCCTAACAATGAGGACCCGGTAAAGAGCACACCCCTCTAGAGAGCATGTCAGGTTGCCAAATAGGTGCCTCCATACCTTTTCAGAAGTCACCTACTACTACCACCTGTCACCTTTTCTTGGTTACACTCGTTGTTACGCGGTGAGTAGACTGGGCTGCCTTACTGGGCTCCAGCGTCTCCCCTGATGTGACAGGTCTTCGGTCTTCAGTCTGCAGAGTGGCAAAGCAGGGCACGTCAGGCTTCAGGGGAAGTCTCTTCCTCCTGCAGGTCCTTGCCATGGTAAGCTTCTATTCTTCTGCATTATTGGCCCCCCTCCATTCTGCATGTGCCGGTGGGGATGGTTTTGGCTGTTTGACTATGGGCTGTGGGTCCACTGCAGGCTGTGCTTGCAACCAGCCATATAACTCCTTCTCAGCCTCCCTAATGTTACACAGTCTTCTCACTGCTTCATGCAGCTCAGCCACCTGCTGCAGGACATCCTCCACCTGGGCATAGGTGACAAATTGAGGGAGGAAGTTAAAATCACAAAAATATGGTTGTCATGAAAGCTAATGCCAGCAATCGCTGGTTTCACAAGACGTACTTATTGCCATAGGATTTGTTTCAGTGTCCATGGAGGGGAAGCGAGAAAGAACTGGTTGTGCAAAGTTTTATTGGTAGTTAACCATATGTAATCCTAGGTTCAGTAGCTATTAAAACATTAAAGTTTACTTTAAGTACAACTACCTTGTATCAGGTCCTGTACTTATAGAAATGCATCAAAAATATTTATAGTAACCTTGTTTCATTTTCACTTTTTTCCCCCATACAACCCCATACAAAGAAAGAATAGCCTTTCTTAAAAATTCTTTGTTGTTATGATAGTCTATCAAATGGAATAAATAGAAATGTTTGACAAAGAGAAAAATTTGCTATAGAAAAAGTGAAATTATTGCAGTCTTTTACAACCAATTATAAAACTGAGAGATCGTTTCAGGAACAGTCCTGATGTAATTTGGGACACTAAATCATCATGATAGCTCTAGAAAGGCCCTGAAGACCTACTTACTTAAAGTACTTAAAAGATAATAGCAACCAAAATGAAATAAAATTAAAAAAAACCTGAGGTCAATAGCGTTGTATTTCCATTTCTCTGAATTATTTAGACTGACTTGCATTTTTCTGTTTGAAAGATTTAATTTTAACCACTTCTTAGATAACCAGGCTTGTTACTCAGTTCGAGTTTTTGGCTGTTGGGGTATATACTCTTAAAAATCAGCAAGATAGTTGTGTTTTTTGTTTGGCTAATTAAACTCTTGCCTGGACTTAGGCAACACTTACAAGTACCAGACCCATCCTCAACATAAAGCAATGTCTTAAGAAGCTATATCTGAACAAAAGCTGTTTTGAATTAAAGAATAATATGTGGAAAGGATCTGAAGCATATCCAGTTCTCAGCATGAGGTGCTGATCTGAAGCATATCTCGTTCTTCTCGGTGGAGGCACTGATACTCTGACCTAAGAAGAACATACTTTGCTGTCTGCTTTCGCAAAAAATTGCCTTAGCAACCTGGAAGTGTCTTAGAGAAGTAGTTATACTCACAGGCAATTTTATATTCTTACTGACTCCAAGAACCTGTTAATTTGTGTAACACCATTTTCAAAAAAGACCCATCAGCAGACTTTATTCTTTGTCAGAGAAGTGATTTCCTCACTTTACACACAGCACCTCTGAGGACGTGTAGTAGAACATAGTACCTAGCCAGAAAACTTGGTATTTGTGTACTGTCAGAATAGTGCCTGTATTTTATTTTGTTAATTAAATGCATATACTTTAATATATTTCTTCTATAACTCTTTATATAGGTTTTATAGTTAATATTTTTTTTTCATAATATGGTTTGGATTAGATAAAGAAACCACATCATTTTAAGTATTTTTTTAAAAGAAAAATACTTTCCAGCTGCTTTTTTATGTAGGTGTGTGTTGTGGTTTAACCCCAGCCAGCAACTAAGTATCATGCAGCCTCTAGCTCCCTCCCTCCCCTAGTTGGGATGGGGAGGAGAACTGGGAAAAAGGTAAAACCTATGGGTTGAGATAAGAACAGTTTAGCAACTGAAATAAAGTGAAATATACCACTGCTACAACTACTACGACTACTATTACTACTACTACTGGTAATGAGAAGGAAGATAACAGAAAGAGAAGGATAAAAACAAACATGATGCACAATAGTTGCTCACCACCTGCTGACCGATGCCCAGTCAGTCCCGGCGCAATGATCAGCCCCTTCTTGCCAACTCCCTCCCGTTTGTATACTCAGCATGATGTTCTGTGGTATGGAATATCCCTCGGGCTAGTTCGGGTCAGCTGTCCTGGCTGTGCTACCTCCCAGCTTCTTGTGTACCTCCTCGCTGGCAGAGCCTGGGAATCTAAAAATTCCTTGACTTAGGGTAAGCACTACTTAGCAACAACTAAACCATCAGTGTGTTATCAACATTATTCTCACACTAAATCCAAAATACAGCACTTTACCAGCTACTCGGAAGAAAGTTAACTCTGTCCCAACTGAAACCAAGACAGTGTGAATGTGTGTGTGTATGTGTGTATATTTGCACACAAAATATAAGTAACAATAAAACACTAGATATATGACTTTATATTTCTATTTTATTTGGGGTATGTGTAATCTTTAATTGAGTTAGAGGGAATTAAGCTCCATTCTAATCTATATTTTTAGTTTCCTTCTAGTTTTTGAGTATGAAAACTAATTTATGTTGACCTTCAGATTGACAGATACACCATGAAACTACAGAAAAAATGTGTATTACTTCTTTAGTAGGTCAATTTATGTGAAAGAAGTCTTGTGCCATTTTAAAGTAGGGAGCACAGAAAAATTAGGTTTTGGGAAAATCCAAAAGTCAAATGTAATTTTTCTCTTTTCCCTCCTCTGGTCTTAATCTAAGTTTGCATGGTTATTGAATTCAGTGGGGGATGTATTTAGGTCTCAACCCAGCAAACCACTTAAATACATTTTTTATTTAAGTATAAGTTATATTTAACATGTAGGATTGCTGCCTACTAATTTATACACTTTCTTATAGTGTGTATTTTCTCATTCTTGAAATCAGTAGATTTCAAAAGTAAGAGTACTTCTAATCACTGAGGTCAGCACCATGTTTCAGCTGGAAATTTGAGATATGTGTGCATAGATTTGGTGACCAGAAACATCTTTGAGACAGAAGTTATCAAAGAGTAAGAGAAAATTTGCATCAGGAAAATGTATACATGGTAGCAAACTTGTACTGTGAAGGAAGAAATAATATTTAATATCTTTTATTTAAATATTTTAATAAAATTATTAACAAGTGGATAATAACAAACTTAATAATAAAATAAATAATAATCTTAAATTAAAATAATTATTTAAATATAAAATATTTAACTTTTAAAAGGCCATTATAAACTAAATTATACATTTATATCAAAGTTTCATAAGTAGATGAATTTTTGTGTAAGTAGTTTCATAAGTTTCGTAAGTAGATTGGATTTTTGTGTTTTATATTCTAGAACAATACCCTATATTGAATAAGGCTTCAGAAATTATCTGCAATGATCAGGCCTCATGTAGTTTGCAAAAAAAAAAAAAAAAAATCTCCTGAGACAAATAACCTGCTTTTTGTTAAGTGTGCTTATTTATTTTTGAGTTTAGTTAACTCAGCTTGAAAGCTGAGTGTTTTAGAGAGTTATAGAGACTTCAGATTTTTCTAAGTCCCTATAAGTATAAAATAATTCAAATACTACATAAAATAATTCAGTTATTTTTTATGTGTAGTACTGGAGTACATGACATATTAAGCTTATATCAAAGTGAACATACAGATATTTGCAGCTACATGAGGATTGCTAATATCATTTGGAAGGTCACTTCTGTAAAATATGCTGGTTTTAACAGCCAATAGAAGAAAGCTCACAAAGGGTATGTTTTCAATATATTTCCCTTGGGAAGGTTTGTATCAGTAGAGGCTTGACTGCAAAAATATGTGTAACTTTAAGAAAAAAAGGCAAAAGAAAAAAATAAAACAGGTATTTACCTTCAGACTGGTTTATATAACAAAGTCTTCAATGTTGCTATATTCTCCATAATATGGAGGGATTGTACTGAATTTAGTAAATACATATGATCCATTGATACAGTATTATACCAATGCTACTTTTTAAAATTCAGCAAGGTTGTACCAGTTAGTGCAACATTCAATCTTTCTTTCCAGGTTATCATGACTGCATTGTGATTTTTTTTCTCATATATCAATTTATGCCTGGAAGAAATAGCTATTGTACGAAGTAGGGAAATTACGTTGTCATTTTAACAAATAACCTTGTATTATAGTACATATAATATCAACATGTGTGTATATATGTATATATATATATAAACATATGCATTTAATATCTTACCTATAGATACAATTTTCTATCAATGACCAAAAATGCCAGAAACATCCTTTAAGTACTTCAGATACAGTTCTTAGTGGTCATCCACTTCCAGCAAGGGAAGACAAGCATGCCTTGGAAAATCCAAGGAAAGTACAAAATAATGTATTTTAAAATGTTTTCACTTTTTAAAATTTTCCCCCAGATGTCCAATAATTAAAGGAAATCAAAAAATATAACTCCTGGAGGAAAAATCACAAAAAGGAGTAGAGGATGGATCTTAGGTTGAAATATTTTTGTTTGTTTGTTTTGGTGCTTATAGTCCTGGAGCATCATTTCAACAGAAGGTAAAACAGGTCTGATATATAAATTAGAAGGAGGGAGCAAGAGCAAAAGGTAGGAAATGTGAGGAGGAGGAGATTTCAAAAATACAGTATAGGAAAGACTTTTTAGGAAAGAAAGCATCTGTAACATTCGTTTCAAATAATGGAAATATTTTTGTGAGTGCTGCAGATTTGTCTTTCAGAAAACATTCCAGAAGAAGAGCATAGGTAAAACATGAAGACACTCCTTTGAGGTTGGTGAGAATACATTTAATGAAAACCTGGTATAAATCTTAATGATGGATTCTTTGGTATTTTAAATGAAACAAAAAAAATAAGTGACGCCAGTGTCTCACCCCCAGAAAAGTGAAGTTTTCCAGGTACTCTGTGAAAACATTTTCCCAGTATTTAGAGGAGGAAGCCCACATGTATACATTAAGCCTTACATGTAGTTGTGCATTTTTTCTTCTTGATCTTGAAAGCCTTTTTCTGAGTTTAGTTATCAGTAAATTTCGGGGGAAATCTCACCTACCCTGAAGATCTGGGAAGGAAGAGTGATACCCTGGGTCCTGCAGCCTGCAAGTTTGCTGCATGCTAACAGAGGAGAGCGGAGCGGTATACCACCAATACATGGAAGAATTGGGATACTGTTGTTCTGTCTCAGCTCCAAGAATCATGGTTTGCGATAATGCAATCTGGAAATGATTAGCATGCAGGTGTCTGTGGGCAGATCCTTGTGCAGAACAGGTGTAACATTTCTGAAGAATGAGAAGCTGACACAGACCAGTGTTGGTAGCAGGCCTCTTGCATACTCAGCCTGGCTTTGAAAAGCAAGAGTCATGGTCAAGGTGATGTGCTGTTCTGGGTAGTTGCCAGACATTTTCCTGTCTCTTTTGGAGAAATAACAGCACTTAACTGATTTGCACAAGACTACATGCTGGTACACTAGTGTCAAGTTCAGAATATCAACTTTTATGCCTATCTTAGATTTCAGGTATGAAGATAAATGACCACACAGTTGTCTGACTCCATGTATTTTTTTTTTGTTGTTTTTTTTTTTTTTCTTCAGCTCTTTTCTAGTTTATTATTCTTCCAGCAGCTAAATTCACTCACTGCTAATCTTCAGTTTCGTGTAACAAACTTTATCTAAGACTTGATTTATCACCACTGAGAGGCTCTTGGTTTATACCAGGTATATTCATCTTTTTCCAAGACAAAACAAAGCCAGGCTTCTGCTGTGTTTTGCTTAAACTTCTTTATGTCACTATATATATTGCATGGATATAAACCTTTCAGTAAAACTTTCATAATGCAAGCCATTGGGAAGACCTTGTTTAAAGGTACTTATGAACTGCCCTTTAGCTTAATATTGTAAATTAATAGTGTGGCAAAGGAACATGTATGTATCAAATATGATTTTATCTTCTGTTAATTTTCACTACTGGCTTGCTCCATGTAAAACTGTAAGAAACTGTCAAAACAGTTGACCTGGAAAATATGCTGCTTCTTCAGAATGTGATCATAATTACTTTCATTGAATTACAGAATTATGTTGGTGGTGCCTAATACCTTTCTGATGTGTGAAGTAACTTTTAGAGCAAACAGAAAAGGTTCAGTAAGACCTGACTTCCCAGAGCTGTTGCCACTTTCACGTGAGTTTCTGTGCAGAGAAAGCCTGACCTTATACACTGTTGCTTCTGCAAGATATAGTTTATCAACTGTGCCCATGTGAACACAGAAGTAAACTGGTATAGGTGTCTTTTTTTCTTAAAATTCAGATTTGAGGAGGAAGAAAGGTGTTAGTTTCTTACCTTGTTTGGGAAGATCTTGGCTGGCAGTGGGCACAGCCCACCGGAGGGCTGAGCACTAGCATGTTAAACAAGTGTCTACTGCTACTTGGCAACTGAGGTAGTTACGACTTGGGGCGTAATTGCAAGACCCAGTAACAAAACAGAATGAATTATGACCTGAGCAGTCTAGAATATGAAAATTATGTAGCGTTATGGTAATTGGAAGAACTTTACCTTTTACCTTTCTCCTCAGAGAGCCTATGGGGGAGATCCTGCGCCCCCCCCCCCCCCCTTATAATGATAAAATAATAATCTACAAAACAAATGATGCACAATGCAATTGCTCACCACTGCTGACTGATGCCCAACCAGTTCCCAAACAGCAGCACCTGGCCAGCTTTCACCCCAGTTTATATACTGAGCATTACATCATATGTTATGGAATAGCCCTTTGGCCAGTTTGGGTCAGCTGTTCTGGCTGTGTCTCCTCCCAGATTCTTGTGCCCCCCCAGCCTGCTCGCTGGTGGGGTGGTGTGAGAAGCTGAAAAGTCCTTGATTTAGTGTAAAAAATGCTTAGCAACAACAAAACCATCAGTGTGTTACCGTTATTCTCATCCTAAATCCAAAACACAGCACTGTACAAGCTACTAGGAAGAAAATTAACTCTATGCCAGCTGCAACCAGGACATGTGGTTTCATATGTGCCATGATGAGGGAGAATTTTACCCTGGCGCCTTAGATAAATGCCGTGCATGTGCCTGAGATTAGTTGTGGTAGGATTGTAATATTTGCCACTCAGTAGTGATCCAGAAGAATAAGCAAGTCACCCTTCCCTCTGTGGTGGAAAGCTTTCTTCTGGAATACTTGGATCTCTAAAACTTGCTGTCTCAGACACCAGCATCAGAAGGCATTGATGCTGCATTGCTCAGCTGGCAAAATGGTTCCACTTGTTTTCAAGTGACCTCAAGGTTTTCTTCAGTGGTTTAACTTGAATAACAAGAAGCCTGCATTCAAATGTCCCTGTGGCAGCCATGAGGAGAGAAAATTACAACTTCTTCAAGATTAAAAGTTCAGACTGTGATGGCTGTACCTTTTAACCCTGTAACTGGCTTTTACCCTGATCTCCGTAAGCCTGTTAAAGCTTCATCATGTCGAAAACATATCCCAAAGCACCTGGGGAAAGCATTTCCTTTCAGTTCATTGACCAAGCTGTTCTCTGGGACAGCAGTGTCACCCAGTTCTGTCTAGTCTTTTTATGCTTAAGAGTTATAATTGAGGTTACAGTCGTCTTTATTCCTTTGCACTAGTACAGTACTATTTTTAACTCCTTTCAATAAAACCCAAAAAATCTTAGCTAGGATGAAAAGCAAGTGCATGCAGGAGAGGAGGAGTTAGCACTTTTATTTAAATACAGTTTATGCAGGAGAACTGTGAGAAGAGCTTATGAAAAACAGAATGGACATTCTAGTATAATGTAGTTTTTGCTGCTTGTGATTTGTAGCATACTCCAATTCTGCCTTGTTAGTTACTAATCATAAAATAAAAATTAGCTTCCTGTCTTCTCACTGTGAAGGTCTGAATCATGACAGGGTATTGCAGAATATGTAATAGACAACTGTGTCCCATAATAAAAGTTACACTGTAGCAGTAGTGGCAACCTTGGTTTCTTCATCAAACTCAAAAGCACCCATTGTTCCTGTTACGTCAAAAAGGACATATTTAATAAGTCAACGATTTTTTTTAATGAATTTGAGATAGCATTTGAGCATAATTGGTATTTGAAGACCGAATTAATTGCTTTAGTTTATTTTCACCTGTGTGAGTGAAAGGTGCATTTTAAGATCTGTGGAATATAGACTTGTTCCAGAAACAGTTAAAAACAGTTTTCTATTTAGATAATGTATTCCCAAATTAATTTGGTATATAAACTTGTATTAGATATCAGTTTTTTAGTATTGTGGCTGAAAGTAGTTTTTAATTCATATACATGTAAAAAATACATGTACTAAATAATAAGCTGCAAACAGTGTGATTATAGGTTAGCTTAGTGAGGTAAGGAATTACTAACTCATAGCATTAAGATTAAGCTATCCCTCTTTTTGATATTTGCTGTGTGTGATCTTGGGCTAGCTAGACAACTTGTGTGGGTCTTTTCCCAAATGTACAGTAGGTGATGTCTTCCAAGGCTAGATTTTAGACAGATACATTGTACTAAGTGGCATTCATACTAGATGCAAAATATGTAATCTTTCTGGAAAGTGGTAATTTATTGAATGAGATAAATAAGTTGTCATACAGACCTTTTATTTTTGAGAGAAAATTAAGAAGAAAGGGCTAAGATAAAGCGGGGGTGGGGAGATGCACATTTGTAAGCCGTATCTCACTTTCTGTGCCGCATTCTGTTTGGAAGATGGAACTTTAGTAGGCTGATAGCCTACTCTGAAGAGATATATGGAGAAACAAGTGCTGGACAATGTAGCCTCTACTAGATTTATGGAAGCTCACCTAAACTAACTTTAAAATTTAGGATGCGTTTACTGGGTTAAAGCTTGCAGTTTTAGTATGCAGCGTGAATATAGGCATAGTTGTTTGACTATGCAGCATAATCTGAACTGAAACAGACAAAAAACTTAAAGTGGATCTGGGACTATTATGCCTTTACATGCTCTTAGTAAAGAGAGACTTTCCATTTTCTTCTTTCTCTGTTTGAGAAATATTAAATTTAGGATGAATTATGAATGTAGATGGCTTCAAAAATACGAATCCAGCTCTACTCCCAAGAGAAAACCAGTAGTAACTTTAAACTTTCTAGAAGAGCAACTGTTTTCTCAATATATTCATAGAACAGTAAATTTTGACATAAGATCAGGACCTCTAGGCACTATTGCTATTCTAATTTATTTATTACAGTGAAGGAATAAATGTTAAATAGGGAGTGCTTTTGACACAGAGCTGACTTGATGCTTCCATGTCTTATTTGTCTTTAACTGGGGTTTGATCATTACAGTTTTGTTGCAATCTATATCATTAACGACACTTAAGCTGATTGTCCATTAAATATTGTAAGTATTGGTGTGCTAAGCACTTCAGGAAATGAATATTTATATGCTTTTTGTATGCTAGTAGGACTAGGGAAGTGATTGTCCCCTTATACTTAGCAGCACCTTGAATACTGTGTGCAGTTTTGGGCCCCTCACTACAAGAAAGACATGGAGGTGCTGGAGTGTGTCCCGAGAAGGGCAGTGAAGCCAGTGAAGGGTCTAGGGCACAAGCCTTATGAGAAGCAGCTGAGGGAACTGGAGAAGATGAGGCACAGGGGAGACCTCATTGCTCTCTACAACTACTTGAAAGGAGGTTGTACTGAGGTGAGTGTTGGCCTCTTCTCCCAAGTAGCAAGTGATAGGATAAAAGGAAATGGCCTCAAGTTGTGGCAGAGGAGGTTTAGATTGGATATTAGGAAAAAAATTCTTCACTGAAAGGGTTATCAAGCATTACAACAGGCTGCCCAGGGAAGTGGTTGAGTCACCATCCCTGGAGGTATTTAAAAGACATGGATATGTGGCACTTAGGGACATGATTTAGTGGTAGAGACGACAGTGTTAGGTTAATGGTTGAGCTTGACAATCTGTGAAAGGGCCTTTCTAACCTGAATTATTCTGTTCTATGATTTTAGACATTTCTTACTGTCTCATATTAGCTAGAATACTTTGAATACCTGTAGGATCATTGCTAATAATAATTAAGAAATTAAATAATGTAGAAGGCTGATATAAATTCACTGCTTTATCATGGGCTAGTCACAGTTTTTTGAACATCATGACTCGTTGTGTAGATCAGCTACTTTGTAGTGTTACTAAATTTCACAAGACTGTCTCTTCAGAGGGAAAATAAAAGGAGATGTCCTCAGTTGGGAGGAGGAGTTAGCTGCCCATCACAGAATGTGGAGCTTTTTATGGTAATATAACAGATTATTATGAAGCATTTTATTGCAGTTATTCTTTAATCAGGAATATTTAAACAAGGTCAAACTAAGAAAATGCTGGTTTGGGAATTAGGAAAATTCTATGCATAAGTCTCTACATACCTGAGTTCAAGTTGTGCAAAGAAGTGTAATAATCCTTCAGATTTTTACTGTCACAGTTTCGTGACAGATAAATAAAATTCAGGTAAGGCTGTTGATCTGTGTATGTCATGTATTTACGACCTTGATCTCCCAGTGTAAAACTTAAATGTTTTTGCTCTTAAATAAAAAATGCTAATACTAGCTATAATCATTGATTATGTTTAAATTAATACCTATACATGGATTGCCACTCTCTAATAGGTTTTCTGTTTCTCAAATTCTGTTTCTCTGGAAAGAGGGCAAAACCCTCATTCCTATGTAACTTATTAGAAACGTAAGAATATTTTCTTCATTATTTTTTCCCCACAGTAAAGTAGGTGAGAATATTGAGACCAAAATGTGTGTGAGGTATCAGTATATATGCTGGGAATTTTCTACGAAAAAAACTGACCTGACTTAGGCGTTTTGGGCCTTACTAAAAAGTAAGTCTTTGAGTCTGGAACTGCTGGGCAGGAAGGAAGAAGTCACAGAAATGGGAATAAGAGAAAAATATGAAGGAGGTATTTGGCTGGGATCATTAGTTGAATGCAGTAGCCAAGGGGAATGTTAGATGACCCTCAAGACTTCAATAGAAATGGGATGAAATCCAGTAGGAGTGCATGGAAGGTCATATGCTAGGGGACTAATAACAAACATTTCTTCAATAAGCTACAAGCTGTTCAGCTGGAGTGCAGTGGTCAGTCATGGAATTGCTATAAGTTTCCTATATGATTCAAGGAATCGTATTTCAATGATTCAAGGGGGTGTTAGCTAATATATTTCTAGGGGAGAAGAAGTAGTCCAGAAATCAGTATAGAGGCCTTACTGTTTTGGTCATCTCCTTTTCAAAATAGATTAATTTAATAATTAATAGGTACAGAAATGTACAATAAAGTATCTTGGCTTTAAACCTTTAAAATAAAATCTGGGAGGAGGTGTGATTTGTTCTATATAAGCACTTCAGGGTGTACTAGACATTAAGTTAGTGTGTTTTGCTAGGATCTGAACATGTGATTTGCTAGGATCTGAAATATGTATTAGCTGTCTGTGAGTCAGATTGGGTGGCAGCTTAAAGTCTGGTGACTATCAGAGTTGTGTTATTCTCATTCAGTCTTATAAAATAAGTAAAAAAAAAAAAAAAATACGAACAACCTAGATGAAGTGGTTCTTTATCAATTGTAGATGTTTTATGATCTAGCTATCTGCAGTATCAAGCAATGTGATGTAAAAAAACTTTTTAGCTAAGTCTGTGGCATTTTTTTATATTTCTAATTTATGTGTGGAAAATTACATTAACCAAGGTTTTTGCCCCAATCTCTGTATGATCTTCACTGACCAAGAATGTGGACAATAATTATTTTTTTTATACTCATAAACAGCCATTAGTACGTGTCTGTGATGGATGCAAAAAAGTTACAGGAGGAAGGAAAAGCTGGGAGATAAGAGGAATGATTCAGAGAGTAGTTCTGGCATGTGAATAGAATTTGGACAGACAGAGCATTGATTTTTTCAGAAGCTCTTGTGAGTGAAAGCAAAATGGGGAAAAAAGCTGTTTTGGAGCTAAATATATTGGTTGAGAAGTGAATAGGTTAGTGTGGAAGTGTAGAAATGCAGAGCTGTTCAAAGTCACTTCAGGAGTTTATTTCTAACTTGGTAACTGAGTAATTATGGATGACATGATGATTATTGCCATGAACCCACTAAAAGAGGAGTACTTATTTGCTACTTATTTGTATGTAGTACAGAGAGTAGCAGGCTCATTAGCTTTGCCTTTGGTCAGCAGAGCAAAAGGATATGACAGAGGAAATTAGCTCTCGTGGTGGTGGAAGGCTCTGACACCTGCCATGGCTCTTTTCCTGACTTGCAATTGCTTCCTCAGTTTGCTACTCTAGCTGAATGCTCCCCCAAACACTGGGCACATGGTAATTCACATGTGAGCACTTAATTAATTGGTTCATTTAATCAGCGTGTGTGCAGAAAAGGCCTTATGCTAGCAGTATTTCTCCCCAGGAGAGCTTGCCCATTTGAGAGGCATGGTCTCTATGTCCCCTGATAGCAATTAACAACTACCAAATTGCTCCTGCTGAATAATCATGAAATTTGTCTGTCTCAGATCATTTCATGTAGTCTAATAGTGCTTAAATTTAGTATGTTGCCAAACTGGGGCCCATTAGAATCGACAGTGACTTCATGTGCTTTTTGAGCTAATTTAAATGAGTGCCTTATCTAGGTATGAAACTACTTCATGCTTGGTGTTTACATATTGATACTTGCTCAAATATTTTTACAAGTATTTGGGCAATATTTATATTTTTAAATTAAGAAACTTTAAATTAACCCCCCCACACCTTTTCTAAATTTAAATAAAGATCAAAATACTTAACAGTAAATAGCATACATTTCTGCTTTTGTGTAATAGCTAAAAGTTCAGAGTCAAATTTCTTATTTGTCTATATAATTAGCATATTAAGACTTGATATCATTCCTACTAAATGTGATTACTTGAAGGCCATACTTCTAATTTATTTTTTATTTTTAAAATTTCTCTTCAGGAGAACATGGTGAACAAAGATATCCAATAGGTCTTGCACGTTTTCTCTGAAAAACTTGTTCAGAAACATACTGCTTTGTAAATGCGTTGTTTGACGCAGACAGCCCATACACACCATTTGACACCCTTAAGTGAAGCCTTTGACCAGTAAGGGGCATGTTAAAACTCAGGATCCTGATACCTAAAAAAAAAAATAAATATCATAATGCTAGTTGTGAATGAAAGCAACATTTCTTTAAATCCACTGCTTTTCAAGTTTGTAAAGAACCCTGACCTCTAAAGCTTCAGATTCTTTCTGTAAAGGAGTCTCTACTGACTAACTCTTGACATCTGGAGAAACGGTCTTTGAAGGAGGAGATCATTTGAGCCTCCATCTTCCTTCTAAAAACACATCACAATTGAATTAGATCCAACTTGGAATTGTTTGAGGTTTTCTTTTTGGGTTTCAATGCTGTGAATAATCCACCTGACAAGAACTAGGACCATCAGTCTGGAAGCATTGTCAGCTGCTGTCAGAAATTTTGGAGAACATAATTTTAGGATTGCCAGATTAGATTTTCCTCACTCTAGTCTTACACTATTTTGAGTGCACTGACCCCGCATCTAACTCACACCAATGTAAATCAGGTATATTAAAAAATACTTTAAAGCAACACTGACTTTAGGCTAGCAGAACAGAAGAAAAAGCTCCCGTTATTTGATACTGAAGGATATTGCTCTTTCTAAGAAGTCTCTATATTCTTAATTTTTATATAGCTGCCCTTTCTTTGCCCTTTCTTTCTTTCTTTTAACTTTAATGTCATTTTTGCCTTTACTTCAATTAATTTTTACTTTTTTTCTAAATTTTCTTCTTTACTATTCTTTCTCATTATTCTTTAGATAACTTGCATTTTTTTAGCTCGACTTAAGTAGAGCCTCAATTGCTGTCTGTCTTTTGGGTAGTATGTATGTCATTCTCAAGGATTTTAAAGGAACATTCTCTTCTTCTTTTTCAAACATTATTCTTACATTTGGTACAAACTCTTCCAGAAATAGTCTAGATTTGTGCTACCAAGGGTCTCTTCTTAATGTTTTCTTGGGAGAATAACAAATATCCTTAAAAATGTTACTTTTTTTTTTTTTATGTCTGTCCCTTAAAAAAAAACACCCCACAACACTTTAACCTAAAAAATCTTCTGAAGATGAGTTCTCGTAGGAAACTTAATACCCAAATCCAGATACTTGTCATATGGAATAAATTTGAGCACATCTGAACATAATGCCTGCCCTACTCATACCACAGGCTTTCACTTTATGTACATATTTAAAAAACAAAGTCACAGCAAAAGTGACAGAAGATTTGCTCTGCAGTATTTTTCTCTCCTATTTCACTGGTATTTAACTCAAACCTACAAAAAATGCTCAACTAAATAATAGGAAAATAAATTTTTAAATTTAAAAAAATAATAAAAAAAATAAATAAAATTTTTAAAAAAAGGACATATAAGACATAGTCTGCTAATTGATTAGTATTTTTAACTTAAAAAAAAAATCCAGCAATGTTGCTTACAGTTGTGCAACTGCAAATGCCCTTCAGAACAATGAAGTGAATATGAAGCAGAGAAGATATTTCCATAAGGACTGGGTGTAAATTAAGATAATTTTGGTTTTAAGATTTTTAATATCCAACCATGCCCAACCAGATAAAACTTAAGAGTAACAGTCCCTGGATAGACTAGTATCCAGCATTAATACACAGGTACACCTATGTCCTCCTTCCAATCAAAAAATAAGGTAATAAGCGCAAATCCAATCTTCTAGTTTATATACTGTAAATATTCAGCTGTATAAATGAGTTGAATCATCTTATCAGCTCTCTTTATCATATTAGAATTGCAACAGCAATACAAATGTGAGAGTGAAAAAAGAGAAAAAGATAAAAGGAAATGCCAGTGAAGGTAGAGGAATTATGTTGAAGGGTTACTGTGATACATTTAAAAATGTCTGTAAAAGTTCTTGCTCTGCTCAGTGGCAATATCACCAACTAAATAAAGGTTACACTAATAGTAAGAGCTAGCACTGCAGAAAGGGAAGTTGCATAATTTGGGTTTTGCTAGTTTATATCAAATTATTTCTGTCGTGTCAACAATTCAAATTTATGCTAGTTAAACTGCTGAAAACCACAATATTTATAAAAATCAGCTTTTTTTTTTTAAGAAAAAAAAATCTTTTGGCCATTTTTGTAGAGTAGAACTGCTGAAATAAAGATTGGTTAAATTTCCTGTAAAAATAAACCAAGAATGTTTTTACCTGAAATAAAATTAATTTTCTCCTCATACTGTATCAAGTTTATGGAGCCAGAAACCAGTAAAATCTATTTATTTTTCCAAATGCAAGAATAGTGATAAGTAGCCGTGATCATGTCTTTTTAGAATAGAAATTAGAACATGTATTATAATAAAGAACAGCAAACAGGAATCTAATCTTAGCCATGAGTTGTGCAAGGTTATTTTAGCATATAGTACCTCTGAGAGTTCTAGATGTTTGCCAAAAAATTCAGCATGTTGAAATTAATTAATGGGTACCCAGGTTTAAGGGAAGGTGACAGCCAGATCTGAAGAGAGTACTGTATCATCAGCCTAATTTAATTTGGAGGTCAGGATTTTTAAAAAAGACGAAGATACTCTAGATTAAGGAAATTATTTTTATTTATTAAAAGTATTTGATACGACTGCATTATTTAGAGGACTAGTACGATCTTAAAGACATTTTGAAGGTTTTAATATCCTATTTACATTTTCACCCATTTATTTTAAGCTGATTTGTCTGTGTTTAAAAGTGATTAATGCATGGAACCTAGACACACTGGCTAAATGAAAAAAATCCCCCTTAGGAACACTTTGCTGAAAACATTGTCCTAGTTATTAAAATAAAAATTATAGTGAAAGTTTCTGGAGATAAAATTATACCAAATATCCCTCTAAGCTTAAAATTTATTTAGTCAGGCTAAAATTCAGCTTGACCCAAAATTTATTGAGTCAAGCTATGTATTTGCAGAGCTCTTTATTTGAAGAAAAAATACCTCGATAATAAATCTGAGAATAAAAATACAAATACATGCCATATAAGCAAGGTCTTTTATGTGTTTTTTTTAGAACAATCAATTTTTACATACATATTCTATCTGCAGTGAGATTTTATTCTGATCTGAAGCACAGTTATGAGATAGGAGAAATAATAATAATAATTCCCAGAGATGCAGTCTTTTTAATTAAATCTGCATTCCACCTATCCATGATGGATGGGTAGGCACTTGACAGGAGATTAAAGTTAAATCATGCCCCTTACCCAATAGTTAGGTATTTTTGTATGTGATTTTGCAAGTTTCTTGGCCAGTAGCTTTAGATGAAAAAAAAATGGCAAATGTAAGTATGTGTGTGCATGTGTACACATTTGATAAACATTAGAGTGCAGTTTGCACCAAATTGTCCCTATTTGAATCCTAAGCTTATTTCTAATTGCCTGAATTCTTATTTCAAATGCCTGAAGGCATTTGGCCCTATTACAGTGTAGATACTAAATATATGTTTGGTTTGAACCTCTTATATGGTTATTGCTGTCCAAGTACTTATGTCCTCATATTAGGCTGTATGTTTTTCAATTTTCCCCCAGTTTTCATTAATATATTATTAAAATATTACATTAAAATAATATAAAGATACTACGTTAAAACTCAATTTTATGCATAATTTAGTTTAATGTTTCCTAGTAATTGTCTGCATATTTTAGAGCAAAATTACAGCAAGCTTCTCTCAGCCGATACCTCTTGTAGTTGGAATCACAACTGAAACTACATTTCTGAAAATTTATACTGAGGTTATAACGAAATTTAATTTTTTTTTAATTTCCCAAGCAGGATTTTAGGAGCTGTGGCTAGAGACTTAACGTCTACCTAATAGATCTTGAAAGTTAAAAAAATGTGGAGAGCTTCATCAACTCATTACCATACAGCTGCAATTCCAGAAT
>JAVJGJ010000001.1:28334973-28358334 GCA_035590215.1 Microhierax caerulescens
ATTCAGACTAGATAAAGGAAGAATTTTTTTATAAAGAGGATGGTGAATTTCTGAAACAGGTTGGCCAGAGAGGTGGTAGATGCCACATCCCTGTAAACATTCAAGGTCAGGTTGGATGGGGCTCTGAGTAACCTGATCTAGTTGAAGATATTCCTGCCCATTGCAGGGGTGGTGGACTAGATGACCTTGAAAGGTCCCTTCCAACCCAAACCATTCTATGATTCGATGAAACTATTTAATCTACAGTCTGTGATTTCTTGAAAGTGCATATCCTCTACTAGTTATATTTGTGCTTTTGAAAAGCACAATCACATCTAAAGACAAACATTTCTAATTTTTCTTTCTGTATTTTAAAATGCTTCTGCAAAGCTCGGGAGATCTCTGCTTATAACTTTATTTGAATTGCTCAGGAGCAACAAGCAAAGAAGTTATTAATCAAAGATGTTCTAAGGAGAAAGAAAATAAAGAGTGATTCCTTATCCTAACAAGTTCATTGAAAGGTTGTGATGTGGTTCATCAGCCATAAATCTCTTAATGACTCCTACTTCTAAAGAAAACATAATTTTTGAGATAGTTTTTTTAAAAATAAATTCAATTACATATGTGTACAGCATAAGTACTATCCAGTGAATAAATAGTATTCAGTAATGAAATGCTCAAGAATCACTGTTGCATCATCCAGATTCAGAATAAAGGATCCTGATGTTGCAGCAGTGTCTGCAAAGTTCATGACTTAACTGGTTAATAAGAAAGATTTTTTTTTTTTAATTTCTGTTGGCACTACTATGACAAATTAAAATAAAATCACAGTTTCACCATCCTAAAAATATGTCTGAGATGCCTACTGTGACTGTTTCCTGATTCTCAGAAGGTGTATGTAATTCAACATTTCCTGATTACTTCAGCAGCACAGTAAATGAAATTTGGAGAGATCAGAAATAGTTATCTGTAATTGCATAGCAATTAGGTGGGGGGACATATGTCTTACAGCATGCAATGTGTGATGTTTCTTTGGGTATTCAGTAATGTGATTGTCTTCTTTTTATTTTATTTTTTTGATTCAAAATGAACCTTGATACTATTGATGTGTTGTGTAATCAACAGTGAAGACAAAACACTAAGCTCATTTTTGCTTATTCAGCATCTCCAATTGACTTTGGTAATGTAATTTTACATTGGAGGGCTCTCAGTGTTTTATGGTGTCTCACTAGCTCATAGGCTGTGATTCTTGTCACCTTTCTTAAAGAGAAAGCCAATTCCTGATAGGTTTTTTCAGGCCTCTAATTGAAATGTAAAGTCATTCCTATTGCTGGAGAGGTAAAGACCAGGGCTTATAGTTGGAAAGTTGCAGCTGAGGGAAGGTATCTGCTTAGAGATAATGCTACTTGAAGGATGCTTTATGCTGCCATTGCTTTTGATGTCTGAGAGAAAGACATTTTTCTCCTATTCTTAAATAGCTTCATCTTTTTTCCACTCAAGGATGGGGTTGTTGCTTTTGTTTTGCAAGAAAACCTGTTATGACATTCTAGAATTGCATTTTGAGAGAATCCAAATTAAAAAGGCATCAGGTGCTATTAAAGTGAATGTGAAATTGCCAGGACTGATGTGGTGATTTATGATTTTCTTTGAAATAGTTTTGAGGCTATGTTGATGGACTTGCTGTTGTGGTGTGACTTTTCATAGCAAGATTATGCATTTGTCTTTTTAAGGCTACAACACATCACTGTTCCTATTTTTGCAGTACAATTACAGATTATTTTATGACAATCTCAGGAGCTAGGAGGGACTGGAGAATTGCAGCCAACTCCTGATGATATTCATTACCTTTAGTAATGATTATTCACTGTGCTAAATCTTTAAGCAGCCAAAACAATAGATAATCTTTCTCTGTTCTTTAAAATATGTGAAGCTGTTACTAGTTATGAAACAGCAGTTAAAGACCTGTTAGGATATTTTGACAGTGGAGCAGCAAGGGGGAAACCAATTAGAAAATAATCATGAGGCTGACTGAGCAGCTAAAGTTGTGCCCATCATGAATGGCAGGTGATAGTTAAAGTTTTATGATTTGTCTGTGTTTAGAGAAAAGTGCCTGCACAAAGAATAGAAAAACACAGAAAGACCTGGGCAAGAAATCCATTGAGCATAGATTTTATGGACAACAGGGCACAACTTACCATGCTTATCATTACTCTTTAGTCAACCCTTTTTGTCCTTGGAAGCTTGAATAGGATTTAAAACTTCTGAAAATAAGGGCATTGAACAAGTCTATTTCCTTTCCTGCTGACTTTTTAAAAAAAAAACATCTTAGTCATGCTACCAATGTGACAGTGTCAAAGCATGACAATACAGGGAAAATTATTGGATTCATTTGTACCACAGATGTGGTAATTCAGTGAGTCTGGGTTGCTTATTCTTGTTCACGTAGTCACTTGGAGGATGTTCTGAGCTAATACAGCATAGCTGAAGTAACAGAAATCTGCAGTGGGTCTGGTGGTCAAAGGAAGAGGGAAAATCAGATGAGCAGCTTCTACACCAGAAGAATAGATATCACTACCCCCTGTGGTGGCCAGTCTTTTACATTGGTAGCAAGTGCCCACATGACAGCAGGACACCATCAGGATGACAGTATGAATGAGTAGTTCTGCAAAGCAATAGTAAATAGGTAGTTTTACTGTATGTTTCGATAGTAAACAAAATTTACATAAAGGTAAATATCCCTGGCTGGTGCATTCTTCTGGTTTTTCTAACTGATTTGTGTGCATACCTCAGCAAATATTTAAGTAGTCTGGAGGAACGCCTCACTGACACAGTTAATAGTTTGCTCTGTTTGGAGCTCACCTGTGTTTCTCTCCCCCACTCCCCATTTCATTCTTTGTTATGCCTGTGCATACACAAGCCTTATGATATGCTGAGACTGAAAATTCTCTGCCTCATCTCCTCCTAATCTCCCATTACTGGATCTGAAACAATTACATTTTGTATAATCACCTGATGAAGGGGACAGCCTGTGCATCAGAACTCCTGTACAGCACAGAATTTGTTCTTTATGGACAAGTCAATTAGCTAACCTAAACAGAGTAACTACCTGACCGGTAATTTATTCTGTCTTGAACCAAGGATTAACAAAATTTTAAAATGCTAGATTTTTTAAATCTCTTGCACTATATATTGAGGTTGTAGGAAAAGAGTAAGAATTCTTTCTCCTTAGACTGAACCTTGTTCCTTTGCACTTTGCAGTGCACATTGCTTCCTAAGCAGATAATATTTAAAAGAAACTTTAAAGCTTTTCTAGCTGAAGAGATATCTTTTGGATTACAGGGGAAAAAAGGAAAACAAAAATTAGGACATACATCTATCATAAATAACATGTGTTTCCATTATTCTTTTCCTATCCTCTCTACAGCTCTCACTCTCTGACGAGTAGAACATGAAAATTCTATAATGTTAAAATCAGAAATAAGCTTCTGAACCTTCAGTGCTGAAAATTAATAAAACAGCTCTGTCCTCTTTGGTTGACGCAATAAATGATATAATGCCAGTAAGAAGAGATTGTACTGCAGAGTGATTTGGGGTTAGAAGGATTGCATTGCATCACCAAACACAATGTAGTTAGAGTATAAACCAATTAAAGAAGTGGAAGTATGAATAGAGATGTTTGTTAAACCAATATACACACACAGGGAAATGAAATAGCACAGCATTGGTTTCACAGGGTAGCCTTATTTTGGTTTTAATCATGCTGTTACCTTTCCAGAATATATCCAGTTTGTTCTAATATGGTAATTCAAATTCTATTCCTCTGTAATAACTTTACAATTGTTTCTGTGTAAAAGTTTATGTGTGTAGTATTATACAAAGAGTGTAATCTCATAAGTAATTATTTGCTTAGTCTATCAGTTTTTAGCTGTAAGGAACTGAAGCTTTATTTATTTTTTTCCCTGTAAGGCTATGTGATGACCTATACTTTTTCATAGAACTTGCTCTACTGGAAAGTTCTGTTGATTAATTTTATCCTGAATCTATCCAAGCCTATTCCAGATCAACAGAAAATAGAAAGTGAGCCCTTTCTGAGCTTTCTAAAATAAGCCAAGCTGTTAAACATCTGTTTTGATTTGTAGGAAATCAGTGTAATAAAAGTCTGTGTGAGACTTGCAGAAGAAGAAAATGCTCACTAAAACGTAAAAATTGTTCGGGTCTTCTAATTTTTCACATTTTTTTTTTTTTTTTTTTTTTTTTTTACTTCAGTATTGATAGATTTAAGAAGTCTGCACTCATATTTTGTGTTTGCTCTTTTTAGGTATCCAAGGCTAACAGGAAAAGTAATAACTACATTATTATCTTCCTGTTAGTAAAGTGTAGGGTCTTCTGCAGATGAGTTACTTGTGTGACTACTTTGGGTCTTCATACAAGCAGTATGTTTGATGTTTCATTGCTATTTTGGTCTTGGTTATTAATGAAGGCTAGTCATTCAAACCTTCTGCTCTTTTTTCTGATTCTTCTTCTTTCTCCCTCTTTGCCCTTCCCATGTACACACTTTTCTATCTATCTAATTCGTTCAAATCATAGAATCTCTTATATACTTGCACACGTAATAGGCAAGATGTTTGCAGGTTTCTTTTGGTTTTGATATTTTTTACAAAAGTTGTTATGAGTCATTACAAACATAAATTGCTCATCTATCAATTAATACCCAGAGGTAAATGTGGGAAAACAGGGATTTTCTGGTCTTCAGAGTTTGAGCCTTTACTTTATTAAATCATACTTAAAGGAGGTGGAAGTAAATGATTATAAAGTCTTTCTCCATAGGAATGACACCCTCTATCTGAAGTTGAATAGTCTTGGGACAGATTCTTGCTAAATCATCCTTGTAACTATGCCTTGTTTTACCATGTCTTAGATGTATTATGTCCAAGAATTCTTACAGAAATTACTAAGAAAAGTCAGTAAGGAAGCAGGAAATTAATGTATGATGATGTCGGGGGTGGGTGGGTGGGGAAGTTCTCCATGGTTAAAGGATGATCTCAGGGCGGAATATTATTGCAACAGATTGGAATGTAAGGTGCAGTTACAAAGATCTAAACTAAGAACTGCTTGGGACCAAGTTGTCAAAGTATGTAGAAAATCTTTGATTTTTAAGGTGAAATCTGTCAAATATGTATTTTGAAAATGCATGTTCTCCTAAGATACTGCATGGAAATTATTTTAGTGAGTTCATTTTTAACATACATTGTACATAACCCACTATTAACTCTTCTCTTAGAGTGTCTACTTGTTTATGACAATTTCACTATAAATTAAAGTAATTGTGGAAGTATGTCTATGTTGATCTGTTGCTAATAGCAACAACCATCTACTTCAATAAATTCACTAATAGTTTTCCTCTAGGTTACCTGATGTTTAAAAAATTGTTTTCCACTGACTGCAGATGTTCTCATGCATCTGTTCCCCTTTAGTTTGGGTTTGTTTAATTTTTAGAAAAAGCTACAACTCCAGTGTTCATTAATATCTTCCTTAGATGAGGGGCCAGTCAGAAATAGTGGCAGTGTTATGGAAATTCAACTTGTATTTTTTAAGTCTGATGAATACTAGAAAATCAAAAGTAATTTTCAAACATCTCCCATAAATACTCATTTACAAAGTCAGTGATGGTCCATGGATTTTGTCATTCTGGAAGCTTGTTCTAGTTTTTCGTATCTGAGATACTATGAAAGCTGCCATAGACAGAGAACAAGGAATTACAGTAAATAGGGAAAAAAACCCTATCTGTTCTATGCTGACAAATTGATGAAAATTCCTTTAGATACATATGGCCATGACCTTATTAGTACAGTAAGTCTAAAAGAATAGAAAAGTATCTCCCAGTGCTGAAAACTACTTTGCTGAAGCACAGTATTAACTTCCTCACATCAGTATCTTCACACATTAACTCCAAGCTTTGCACTTCATTAAGTATCAAATGGTGCATTCAGGTGAATTTGAATTTTGACTTCTCCCTTGATATTGTAGTTCTGTTAAGAAAAACAAAAGGCTGTGCTTTTCATTTAAGCTAATGCACCTTTATTATGCTGAAGTAATGTGTCCATTTATCCTATTAATTCAACCATCGTTTAAAGTTAATTGCAAAAAGTATTATCTGTTAGGCTACCTCTCATTTAAACTGTGGTTTGGTCTAAATGAGAACTGATCCCAGACTTTTAAAAAGTGAATGCAAAATCTGTTCACTTTAAAATACGTATGAGTAATTTAAAAGTTGCTTAGTATTTTCTTACTCATTTCAAACAATGTCTTTGGTGTCACAGGGATGAACTGTTTATTTCTGCACAAATTTTACTTCTTGACATTCCTTTTACTTGAACTAAAAATTGTCATCCTAGGTTGATACAATCTATTTGTACCTCCATGATAATGAATTTAAATATCTGTGCTACTACATACCTTGATAAGGCTGTAGAAAAATTATTGCCATAGGATATTAAACTGCATATACAGAAACAGAAGCAACACTTTCTAATAATTAAAGTATAGAAGAGTAATTCAGGTGTTGAGCTGTGCAAGTAAATCATCCATGGATATGTACTGTAATTAAAAAAACCACTTGTGTTACTGATGCTCCTATCCTGTGCCTAGTATTTCTATATCATGATTCATTTGTCAGAGTACTGCTGTTCTGTGTAAAACACTGGGAAGTAGTATTGAGGTAAAACATTGGGGTTTTGTTGTCACTCATTTAGGGAATACTAGTAATGCCACATGGAAAACTTCCACTTGGCCTGTTCAGAAATTCTCATAACCTGTGCACGTTTTTAAAGGAATGGAAAAGAAAGTTCCTTATGAAGCAATTTAAAATATAAAATTAAATTGAGGTTTGCATATGCTAGCTGTATAGTTGCTTCAAAAGAACAAAAAGAGAGGCTAAATTCAACAGATAAATATATTTGTTACAAATTCTAGTTTACAAATATGTCATATGTTTTAGAAAACTATATCTTATAAAATGAGATTGTCACACTAAAAAATGATGATCCAGAAAATCTTTATGAGTGACTTAAACTTAGTTATTAGAAAACTCCCAGCAAAACATATGTAAGACCTCCTGTCCACTTCCACTGTGTGGATGACTGACTGTCCTTCCCACCAACTGATTTTAGAATCATTTGGGGATAGAGACTTCTTGCACCCTTCTTATTCAAGGTTCTGTTTCCATGTATAATAGAAGAAGACTTATATGGAGATAAAAAGGAAACAAAAAGGAAGACTATGTGTAATACTGTGGCTTGCTTGTTTCAGTAGTCAACTAAAAGTGGGAGCTTAGGTGAAGTCCTGAGTTCCTGACATTACTGGGGTTCTTATAACAATCTAATGTAAAATATGCAAGTGATCTTCTTCAGCATGTCAGTTGTCTAAATTAAATTCAGGTTGTGCTTAGAGTTTTGGGGTAAAATGCTGCTGTTTCCAAGATCTCTTCCCATGAGGAATGGTTAAGTTCTCTTTTTTGTCTGAAGAGACACTTCAGATCTTACAACTCACCTCCTAAACTTGGTGTCAGGATCACTGGCACTTCTGTCTGTCGTTGGTCTTACATGTATCATTCAACAGGCCAGGGCTTAGAACTTCACTTTGAAGTTGGGGTGAGCTGTTAGAGGCTGAACCTGTAATACTTCAAAATATGCAAATCGGTAAGATCTGGAAGAAAATATGCCCTCATGAAAAGCATCCCAAATAATACAATAGGGAAAAATGAATATGTTTAGCGCATCACATGGTATAGGTCAAAGTTGCACAATACTGTATCTAAAAGATTTATTGATTTGCAAGTTTATTTTTCTAGTTCATCTGACCTGTTTTACTGCTGGAGGCCATGAACTTTCCTGTATGGTGAAAATTTTGGATGTTGTCCAGTGTTTTCATCTTTAAAATGGCTGTCAGCAAATTTTTTTTTCAGCATAGTAGGTAAAGAATTAGACTCAGATACAGAGAATAGCATCTTCAGGATCGCTGTTCAGCCTAAGGCTTCCAGAAAATGTTTTGAAATTACATAAATTTGATAGATTTGATTACCTTTCTTTCCCTACCAATGATGCAATGTTGGTTAAGTGTCAGGATTTTGAGAGGATCTGTGTTTTTAATTTCCACATTCTTAAATGAACAGATGCTTAAGCACTATCCTAGGTCGCATTTTAAAGATAATGGAAGAGCATCGGTGTGTTATCAACATTGTTCTCACATCAGAGCCAAAACACAGCACTGTACTAGCTACTAAGAAGAAAGTTAACTCCATCCCAGCTAAAACCAGGACAAACATAAAAGTGAATTCCCCATTGATATGTCCTTTTGGACTCCTGAGCTGCATTTGAAAAATGAAACTTCACATCTAAATCATGTAGTGACCTTGTGCGTTAGATGATTCATCCCTGAACAGGTGAAGTGCCATTTCGTTCATGCATTAATACACTGATAAAAGATGGAGGAAGTTGATTGTTTATATTTCTGGTTGACACGAAGAATTGAACTTCAGTGTTTTGTACTCGTTAGTTGAATTTACAAAAAGTTGTCAATCCTGTACATTCTCACTTTGTTTTTTTCTACCAAGAAATATCCCCAGTAGGAAATGCAAAGGTAGTACAATCAATACTCTAAGCCCAAATTCCTTATTTTCTTTGAGAAGTACCCTTCAGTCTTCTAACCTACAACCAGCAATAGCTGTGCCACAGCTCCTTAGTGGTACCTCTCACATTTTAAGAGTGAGCATCTGGTGGAGGGAAGAGGAGGACAGTTGATGTGTACTTGGAGGCATCCCAGTCAGCAGCAATATGAGCTACATGCACGTATACAGGCACACAAGGTGTGACAATGTCTTGGCTACTCTCTGTCTTTCAACCTGCTACCTGTTAATGCCCATACCTTATATTGGAGAAGTTGTGAATAATCATTCCCTACCTACTGTTTTCACAGCTTTATAGGCATGATGGATGGATTTGGTATAAATATAGGCACCTGGTACTGCTTTAGATGCCAGGGTGTTCTTCTGACAGCTTCTGTCAGCTCTTCAGGAGGATATGGGTCTCATATTTGTCTTTTTGTATATGCCAGCATAGCTTATAATCAGATCTGAGTATTTAAAGTGTATCTTTATTTTGGTTTTGAGATATTTGAATCTCAGATGAATTTGAAGTCCTTTCTGTATCTCTGCTTATGGAAGAGCATTGAAGGTGAATGCACTTTGGAATGAGTCAGTGGGATAATGGCATTTGCCATTGCTTTCTTAATATTGTCTAACATTAGCTTACTCTGTCTTATGTGACTCTATTTGCCTCTTTTTTGACACTTAAAAAATAGATATTGGATGATTTATTACCGGCTTCTTCAGCTTCTCTTCCCTTATTTATAAATTGTTGTTCCTCTACTTGTCATGTGATAAGTGACAAGTTTCAGAATATATATTATTTTTCATTATGGTTTACAATTTATGTCAATATAAATTCTCTGATTCAGTTTTATATAAAAGATGCATTCACCCATGTTTGCGTTGGGGTTTTTTTCCTGCACAATTCCATTTTCCATTTTTTTTACTTCAGTGTAATTTTTTTTAATGTGTGCCACAGTTTTCCTTTCACCAAATACCTGAGGTGCTTGTATAAGCAGTGTCATGTACCCATATTTTATCTTAGAAACAAGAACCCATGTCACACACTGCTTTTTGTTGGTTTTTTTCCTACACCTATGCTTGGAATAAACCCAGTTGGAATATTTGATCTTGGTATGTATTTTTTACATGCTTGTTTGGAACATTGTGATCATATCATACTTCATTATGTCCTTCCTGAACCTCCAGTGTTCATGCTGTGCACTGGCCAGACTTTCTTCCAGTCTTAAATTTCAGGAAGGAAAAGTCAAGAGATGTCAGCAGTAGTTATGGAGCACAGTATAAATGTTTCCAGAGCTATATATAATGTTTGCAGATCACTTTCAAGATGCTTCTGTGATGCAGAGTAAAAATCCTTTTTTCTCACTATTCCATCCCCACAGTTTCTCACTAGATGATAGAACTCGGATATATACAGGAATACAATTTTTAATGCAGTTTTGGTGTCAGTTTTCCAGTATCTTTTTGTTTTTAAATGACTGAATGGACCCAAACCTAACTATTGGCACTTTTCTAAGCTTAGTGAAAAAATAGGTCTTTATTTTATCCTTTCCCCCTTTTTAAGTTTCATGGTTTTTTAAAAAAAGAAAAGGGTATTCTAACTTTGCATTTAATGATTGGATTGTCAAGTTTCAAACTAGGAAGAGTTGTTGTATTTGATATTTGTATTTTCAGTTAGGTTTCGTAGATTACAAGTTAAGGTAGGTGAGCTGTGCTTTGTTCTGAAGAATGCCAGTGACACAACACACAGCCCTAACAGGATCTCCTGGATTCCTAATATGACAGTACAGTGGGTAATTTTCAGTAATATTTTGTAAAACTGCAAGTAAACAGTATATAACTTCCAACAGGCAGTTGCTGGTGCTTCCATTTCAATGTGAAGCTGTTCTTTGGTAATAAAAATTAAAACACATGTGACATCCAAATAGGAAGCAAAAAATGCTAATGAGAAGAAAAATAAAGTATCAATAAGTTTATAACTATTGATATTTTGATAATTATTGGATAATTGCAAACCTTCATGGCCATGTTGAGGAAAATCTCACTGTATAATGATTAATCGTTTTGCTCTGAATTTCTGACTTATTAAGCCTGGGGAAAGCAAGCTGGATATCCAGTGTGGGTGGAAGTATTCAATGATTTTGTCATTTCTCTGTCTGCTTCAACTTAGCTAGTATGCAACCAGAGATAGCCTATTCCAGTGGGATGACTGAAAGAATTCTGATAACTGAAGTAATTTATTATATGTTTTCTTTACTTTGCCCCAGTTCTGTACGACATGCCAGATAATGTTAAATAAGACATAAAAAGACATCAGTGAACAGGGGTGATCACAAGAAGCCTGTCCTGTGCTTGATGGTAAAAAGGACATACACAGGACTGTGACACAGCCAGGGTGCTGCCTTCAGCATCCCCTGCGTGCAGGACTGCCAGGAACACAAGCACAGCCAGCCAAATCCCCTCCTCCTCGGCTGGTAGAGATTGAAGCTCACCATTGACAGCACACACTCAACACCCTCTCGATTCACACACACACACACATTTCAGCAGATCCCTTGAGTACTGGCATGAGCCTGCTGTCCATCCTACACCCCTGGCCGGTTCCCAGACTACACCTCTGACTCCGGTGGCCCTGGGTCCACTTGTGCTGGTCTTCCCAGTAGCTGGCACTTAGTCCCTGCAGCGTGCGCACAAACACACGCAGATGGAGAGTTGGATTACATAGAGGTAGTCAAAATGGGATTTAGTATGAAGGCAGGACAGACTGTAACCAGGCACAGGGCTGTCAGACAAGGACTTAGTGGACAGGCATACTTACCAGCGCAGTTTTATAAGTGACCAACCGCTTTCATATTCCTCTCTAGTTCTGCTTTGGTCCTTCGCAGTCCTCTTCCCCTGCACATTCCCCCATCAGTTTGCCTAGCTCCGAGATCCCCGGCAACACCCTGGACCCTCAGGTTTGCATCCTCACTAGCTACAAGCTCCTGGTTTACCTGCAGATTCTTGATAGCCTGTCAGTTAGTGTGACTGACCATGTTTGTTTCTGGCCATTGTCTCCTTTATGTTTGTCTGTCAGGTTTCTGTCACCGTATGTTTTGTTTATGGCATTGCCCTTCTCCATAGCATCCCATTTGGCAATGTTCTAGATCAGGTAAACACAGAACTAAGCATGTATGCATTCTCTGTTCCTTCATCAATTCATGTGACTGATGAGCTTTGCTTCTCCTTACTGCCTCCCTTATCATTTGTCTGTCAGGGTTGTGTCTCTTTATGTTCTCATTTATGGATTCTGTCTTTTCTTGTTATCCCTTTTCCTATTATCCCCGCCCCCTGTTATCATAAACCACATACCGTCCTTCCTTCTAAAGTTGACCAGCAGAACACTGAAAGCTTATACTTTTCCTGCGTTCTCTTTCAAACACTGTCTGTAATTGGGTGTCATTCCTGAAATGGTTCCAGTTGATCATTGTATAATGCCTATTTACTGATCAATCATCAGATACAGAAAGAAACTTTCCTGAATCAATTGAAGAATCTGGACTGAAAATTTCACATTATTTGCATCTCTCATTGACCCAAAACCTTGATATGCTGCTTTATTCCTGTAATGCAGTTTGCTGCAGAATTGCAGAAGTTTTCAAAAATGGATGGGACCCTAACTCCAGGTCAATCTTGCAGCCTTAGGCATGGACGCAGGCTGCGTAAGAGAAACCTTGGAAAGGGTTGTGGCTTGTGAAAGAGGAGGGAGAGTTTGAAGGAAATGAAGCATATTTAATTTTCTGTTACATGCAGACAAAAATTCCATTTCAGGAAATTTCAACAAAAGCATATTTTCATGTATCTACCTTTGATAAGTCCCAGTCTACAGCTGACTATGTAACCTAATTGTGAGCGTGAAGTATACACACGTGCTTACAGAGGAGTGAAAGAGCACATTATAAATGTGCAAAATTTATGGAGGATAGAGTAGCTTTAGAACATTATTATCCTTATAACAATGATGCCATAAAGATAGAACGTTATTAATGCATAAAACTAGGAAATATGGCAGGACAGTTATTGACAAATATTTACTGAAATGTAATAAATATTTCATACATCTGTTTCAGTAGCACTCCTTTTTTTATGCTTGATTTTCCTGATCAAAACTGCATTATATCAACACGAACATTTCCTGTATCTTTGTTGGATATTGATGGTGACTAAATCTTGAATTGCTTATACCAAAATCTGCCTTTCATTTTACTTGTTCACCAGCCACAAAGTGGAAGATTGCCATGAAAGCCATACATCTTCAATCACAGTTTGTGACCACCACTTGGATATCACCTAGCAACTGTAAATGTTCAGCATAAGCTTTCAGACCAGAGAAATCTTTGATTTTTCTTTGAAAACTTTGAAGGTTTCAAATACTGAATGCCTGAAGGAGTCATAATTTTCCTGCAGCTATTTTGTAAGAGGAAGAAACAGAATTAACTGAAACACACATATGTAAATGTATCAAAATCTTCTGCCTATAGCCTCAGTTAGCAAAGCTCCTGTGTTACATGAGAATCCCATATATGAAATTCTATCAAATCCAAATGAAATAGATGATTCAAGAGTGGTGAGCTCTATCACATCATATTCCTCTAGGACACATTTGTTATCCTATGCATTTGCAGAGAATTAAAATTTTTCTAACACAATACTGGTGAGCTGAGCATGACCAGAATCTTAAAGATTTGTTTGCTTCTGTTCTTCAAAAACAGAATATAATGATGTCTCCAAATACTGCAAGTTTCCACCCTGTTTGTTTTTCATCTTGTAGTGTTAATAACATTCTGCTGATCAATTTCACGTACAATTATTTTGAAAGGCCCTGATGTTGTCGGCTTTGCTTTTTATTAACCAGATAATAACTGCTTATCTTTTTAATACACAAGGGATGAATACCTCTCAAATGCAAAAACATTAATGCTGGGGTGGGGGGAAAGTAGATATCCTTTCTAGACATGTATTGTTTCTTCTGAATGTTCAGGAATTTTAGCAACTTTCAACATGACCACAGATCCCTCATTGTATTTTAGCTCTTGTTGTTGATTGAATAAGCAGTGAAAGAGGTGAAGATGGAAGGAAAGATAGGGTAAAAGCCCCCACAATTTAGCTGTTACATTATAGCACAGCATATTTACTTACTTTGTTGTTCAACTTTTATTTTGGCTTGGATGGTTTTGGCCAAGTGCTTTATTTGTTGGCTGAGCATGCCAATACCAAGAGGTGGTTATTTATTTTTAATAGCTTCAAAGGTATTTAGACAGTTTTTCTTTATTTTTAATTTATCCCTAAAAGGGATTAGTGAGTGAGGCAATGAGTGAAGAACTGGCAACAGTGTATAACATGTCATGGAAATAAGTATGTTCTATTACTTTAGGCTTATTGGTTATATTTTTTTAGCAATTTTGGACATTCAAAGGTGCCACTGCAAGGTGTCAGATATTCAGAAGTTATCATTATGGCTTAAATCCTACTTTTTTAACTCTACTCTCAACTTTCAAGTCAGATTTAATTTGAAAAACCCATAGTTTGCATGACAATTTTGATGCCATTCTTTTAACAAATCAGTGCTTTTGTTTGTTGGTATCAGTTCTTTTCCCCCCTGCCTGCTAGAGCACACTGCTCCAGGAAGCTTATCTCAGAGCTGAACAAGAGCAATAGTGTTGCTAATATATGCAATTTAAACAATCAGAATAAACTTTCTGTCTCCAAACTTCACTCTTGTCTTAAATCTAAAGGACTTTCACTTTCTCCATTAACTGTTTCTTCATCTCTTTGTTATATACATTACAAACATCTGATGCTTTTTCACTGATGTGAATATGCTAATGAATTGCAGATTTGCTTTTCACATAGTATGTTTCTGTGCATCCTAGTTTTCTGCTGGTTAATGGAAAACCTTTGCTTCGCTTAAAACATTTTCATTTTGATTATTTTCTGTGGGGTTTTTTGTCATGTTCTTTTATGGTATTTTGCGTAATTCAAGCTGAACTTCATACACCCTAGCCGCAATTAAAATATTCTAAAGGCTAAGCACTAAAGGTAGTGGAAGTACTTCTAACCACTGTATAGATTTTGTTTGGGTTGAGTCCACTGGATGTATACTTTGCTACAGCAGGTGTGTTTAACTGAATCAAAGCTTTAATCTGTGCAGGTGAAATGTATATAGAAAAAAGTTCAGTGAAGAGTGAGCAAAAAGAACAAAAAGAGAAGTAAAAAGGAGTTTAGCACAGTCTTTTTGTTCTGTGGCTGTGCATCGGAATTGCAGGCACAGGTTTACCTTCAGTTCAACTGAACAGAATCTGGGTTGGACCCGTTCTAGTTTTACCACCAGCAGTGCTCTGTAGTGCCATCAGCCATGCCGTAGGATATCCCAGCACAGCCAGCACTCACCTGCTGAACTGCGTGAAGCTGTTAACTTACGCAGGCAGATGGACACCCTTGGGGGGTGGGCCAACTGGACATTTCTTAACACAAGGTACAAAGCAAAATCAATAAAGCTTGAAAGGAGCACCAGGATATATTAATGCATTTTAATTTGGGATGGGAGAAAATGCACAACCTTGATGTTGCAGCGTTTTAAACAACATAAGGTGATGAGTGTACTCTGTCTTGTTTTTATAAGGGAAGAGAGCAATTTGGAGAAGACAAAAATGATTTGATTAGGTTGGGATAATATTGGTATAATATTATAATGAATGAACCATAGAAATAATGTGGTAAATGAAAACAAGGTCTAGAGCCTCAAGATAACACTTCATCAGTAAGGCGTTAGGATTGCTGAACAGTTCGTAATAGCAATTAGTAAACCTTCTTAAGCAATTAAGGATGTGCTTGGGAGAAAAATCACTGCAAGCTATACAATATCCAATTGATTTTACCTCTGTTGTGGAATTATTCTGAGGCAAAGAATCCGGCTGTTTCAAAGGATGATGAAACCCATAAAGCTAAGCATGTAAAAGAAAAAAAATATTGTTTGTTCAAGTTGCAAGGAGACTATGGCAAAAAAAGCATGGGAACCTCTTCAAAAGTATTAAGTGATTCAAGTTATAGAATTAAAGCTTGTGAGCTGCTTAATCACAGAAGCCTCTGATTGACTTCTTTTCTTTCCTTCCCACCTCCCAGGAATGTGAAGGGGAATAGCAGTGGTGATAATATACTGGGTATTTTTTTGCATAAATCAAGGAACAATATGTACCATGGGAGTTTGAAAAAATTCTGACTTCTTTGAAATATAACCTTCAAGGGAGAATGCACAGGGCACAGTGGGAGAGGCATCGCAGTTCACATGATTCATTTCCCTCAAGGGTTCTTCTAGGGAGAAAATAACTTTTAAAAGATGTCTGGGATTTTTTGAGATCCCTGAAAATCCTGAATCACCAGGACAAGCAAAAAAAAAGAAAGAATTTGAGGGCTGGAGCTGTCAGTAGGGTAATGTATAGTTGTGTATGGTTCGTGCAGTTCATTGATAAAATTCAGTTCTTGAAACAACTGATTTGCTCATTTCTGTACTAATGAACTTACTACAAACTGTGACACAGGCTTGAAAGTGACATGTTACTGTTGACCTGCTTTATAGCAAGGTTTCAGCCAGTGATAGTATTTTCTCAGGAGATATGTTATGAGAAGTGGATTATTCCTAATTGTTGATACAGATAAGGCCACCATATTTTGGGAAGAAGACAGCCAAGGCATGAGGAGATCAGTATCATTTGTGCCTGCGCACAGAAATAGTGTTATAAAACTTTTCAGTTTTGGAGAGGTAGAACATCAGCACTACTTTAGGGTGTTTTGAGAAACTGAGCTTAAAGAAATAAATCAGATGTGGTTCCTTTTCATAAAACAATTATTATAATTTCATTACAGTAAGGTCAAGGTATCCAAGTAAGACTGATCTTTGCAAGTGTAAAGCAGGGTTCCCTTTAAAGTAGACAGTTGGGTCTACTACCATGGAATTAACTAGACATTTAAAATCTTATTTCTCAAATCTGTACAATTTCCTTTTCTCAGTACAGAAGTAGGACTTGTACCATATTCAGAATTCATTACCACAACAGCAAGAAAAGTAGTTTTGTTACTTGGAAACATCTTCTTGTGTCTTTTGTTGTTGCAACAAACTCTGAGAGGAAGTACACCTGAACAACATGGTTTATAAAACACTTGAGCTAAAGTAACTTTAACAAAAGTAAAAATTTTGCAATCCTTCTCAAAAAAGTAGACAACCAACCAACCAACCCACCCCTTTTCCCAAAATTAAAAAACCCCAAAGCCAACATAAAACCAACACAGGAATAAATAATGCACACAATTATAATAAGATTTATTGATATTCCTGATTAGCAGTTTACTATCATGCTTTTCTGGATATCCATCTGGGAAAAAATATTTCATATTCATTAATTCCTCAGTAAATATAGCACTCAATCTTAAAGCCCTTTCTTATTATATTACAAAATCATCAAAATGAGATAATATTTATGGGACCTGGTTTTGAAATAGGCAAAAGTGTTCAATTATTTCAGTTAGTTTTGGATCGAGTCTATTTTTTCATTAGTCTTGTAAGGAAGAGCTAGGGTTGATTAGAATCGTGGATTTACAAAGTTAAGCTGCGTAAAACTGGTTAAGGAAAGGAAGAAGAAAAAAGTGATAACCCTTTACAGCATGTTAGTTCAAATAACTGCACACTGTTGATGATTCTGGGCATTCCTGTTATTGACCATCTATTGCAACAATTCATAAAGTAAATTCTTGTTAAATATACCCTATTTTTACTTTCAGTGTTACACAATAGGCAACGTTCAAGAGATTCACAGTTTGTTAGTGGGTTTTTTTTTCTTCATATGATTACATAAATATGTAATCATATGAAGATATGATAACATAAACATCTGAAGGTATCTGAATATTTCATTTAACTAGACTTCTGTATAGGAAGAACACATCATGAATATTAACAAATATATATATATTTTAAGGCAGATATACTAAACTTATGTATTTCTAGAAATAATACTATATTTTAAATCTACATCTTTAAACAAAAATACTCTTCCAGATAACAAAACCTTTTGGACTATAATTAGGTTTGATGATAGCCATTTTTTCTTGCTTTTTATTGATATTAGTAGGTCTGGGGAACACAAGCAAAGGTCAGTGTTGGAAGTGCTCTTCAGCAGAAGAATTATTGTGATAGCATTCTCAAGGCTTTCCTCCGTGAGTCCTCTTTATGTCATTAAGACTGCTCTTAATGCCTATTTCTTAACCTGGTGCTTGTTAACTTGTTTCTATTATTGAGATAAAAGCTAAGTGTTTTATTAGATGTGAAGTGTATGCAAAACATTGAATGCAGGTAGAACTCATCTTCTGTATGCTGGGGTTATCTGAGCAATAAAGCACCTTCTCAAGGTCATCTTAGATCTTTGGGGTTTTTCCTTGCAGCTTTTGCTGTTCAAGGATGTTTTGGGTTTTCTTTTGGTTGTAAATATCATAAGGAAAGATTTTAATGGTTGAATAAGACAGACTGTATAGTTTTCAGAAGTAAAAACAGAGTAAGTGACTTTAGTGAGTCATTAGAAGGGTCACTAATTATTAATTTCTACTAAATGACTACCTAGCATGGTGGTAATTTAGTCACCTTAGTGACTGAGGTGGACTACAGTTTAATTCACAGACTTTCAATTTGATTGTGTGTATGCAATGAGAGAAAAATGACTGGATGTGACTTCTTAGCTGGATTGGCAATAATACAGCCGGAGGTAGGGAAAATAAGGCAAGTCTAGGGAAAGCTTCGGTTCCTGTACTTAATTATTTAAAAAAGCTGCCTAATTGTAAGCTTTATCTCTGACAGTTGTCAGATGTCTTCCTGCAAGTGAAGATCAAAAGGAATAATTAGTATGTAGTCTCTTTGTCCCCTGGCTAACAGAACTTTTTTTAATCTGCTAAAATGTGTATTGACGAAGTCCTTAATGGAAGGCAGTGATTTTCTCAGGTGAAGGTTTCCTTTCATTTTATCTAATACTGTCTAGTTCTGGTTTTCAGACAAGTGGAAGAGTAAGTAAAACTTGCCTTTGTGTAGTTTTTAGCATAATTTCTTCAGCACATTGACAAAAGCCTCGTACTGTGAAAGAAATGTTTCAGCATAGTTCTTTTTTCTCTAACGTAGAACAAAGATCTCCCTGCAAATGTAACTTCAAGCTTTGAAAACATCAATAGCGTGTGAGTCCTTTATTTCTTTCCTGGTTTCCTAATTAAAGCCTTAATTGGCTCCCAGTATTGAGTATTTTGGACTCGATTCTACCTGAAGTGTGCAAATACATGAGTTAATTCAGTTTCTAGGTAAAGCGATTGATACTTCACATACCTTTACCTTTAAAAACTGGGAAAGCAAGAGGAGACGCTCCTCCCATGAGGACCTGAAGAGTAATGGGAGAGAGGAGGAGACATCTCTAGTGGATGCAGAAGGGTGAGTTCCTTTGGATTGCTTTTGCGCTTTCATTCAGACAACCTTGCTTAAACGGTCAGTGCAGTGGGAAAATCACAAGTGACTGAAGGACATTACAGCTCACCTCACCCCTTGTGTACCGCTACCTCCAGTAAGAGCCAATGCCTTCACCACAAAAGTCTGGGAGACTGCTAAGCTTGATCAGATTCTTGATCACTCCTGCCTGCGACAATATTCTTTCACCCAAACCCTTGGCTTTCACCTGTTCTTTGCTCTGTGTGGCATTTTACCTCTGCTCTCCTGAGCTCCTCCTAAAATTCACTGTGTCAGTTTTTCTTTCTGAAAAAAAACCCATAGCATTGATAATGGGCTGGTAGGAGAAGCTCTTCAATGAGTTTAAGTTCTACTTCTGTTAGCAAATAAGGATAGCCAACCAAACAGCATTTATTATATAGTAATCATGTGTATGTACTAATCAAAACATAAATTCAGAACTATCAAAACAGTTGCATGCACGCTGGTCACACTAAACTTCATAATCTGGACAGGCATAACAAATGGCTGAAAATCATTCAGGACAGCTCAGTGCCAGACATTGTAGTTTACAGCAAATATGTACAATTAGTCTACATCATACCATGCTGTTCTATCAAAGACAACCAAAGAGTGAGCAAGTGAAACTGGCCTGACAGGCACTGGTGAGGGCTCAGAAGAAAGAGACATCAGAAACCATCAGGAAAGTTGAGTCAAAGAAAAATAGCAGATGCTAGAACCTAACCCAGTCACCACCTATGCCCAGTCCCCACGTTAAGTAGGTTGAAGCTTGTGAAGATTTATATAATGAGAAGTGTCTTCCTCCCATATACAGATTTGCCCTCACCTATTCCTTTTTCTCTCTGAAAACATTCTCATTCTTAAGACCCTAGAGAAATCTGTCACTGTTGTTTTCTCGAGTCTGAGAGTCCTAAACGAAACACTCCATGGTAGATAAAGCATAGACAGTTGCTGTTTATGTATGTAGAAAGTCTTGAAAATATTATTTGAATGTATCTTAAAAGCTTAAGCACAGAAGACATGTAGAAGGCCATGAATACCTCGTAAGTCAAAATTATATCTCCTTATTTATTTATACATACGTTGTTCTTGTATGCATTTACACACATGCAAATGCAAATGTGCATCTTTTGAAAATATGCATTTACTTTAGAATATTTTGAGTTGCAACAGCCTTACTACATTCAAGGAATGCTTTTTTTATGGACAATAACTTTGTGTATATAAATTGATTTTAAATAATTTCAAGTGAAAGGTTCAACAGAAATGGACGTGACTGGGAGTCAAGAGCTAAGTCTTGTAGAAAGCAGAGCAGAAAATGTAATTATGTTCGAGAGCTGCATTGTATAACATTTACTTTTCAGCAAAGCATAAATTAAGAAATTCAGAACTTATGAAACCTCATAAGGTTTTTAAAACTTGGACTAAACTTTCAATTGTTTACAGTTGATGGTCACTTTATATTTACAGAAACACTTTTTAAAGGTATTTTAAAATAATAAATGTTCTCGGTAAGAAAAAGATATTTTTAAAGACAAATATAAAAATAAAGATGTAGGTTAAAAATCGAGCAAAACAATGCAGAAAGAAAGATATAATTTAATATTCTTCTGCATCTGTCTATAATTCTAGCAGTGCAAAATTCTTAAAATTTATCAGGACGTATATTTTTCTGGGAGAGAAAAAATGGAAGTAAATACTTATTTGTATAGTAATTAATTAAATTAGTTACTAATATTATGAGATACAAGTGACTGTTCTCGGTGAGAAAACTCACCGAGAGTTCACAAAAACAAGTGACATTAATGTTACAGTCATAAAGGCTATGTCAAACAGAGCTGTGCATCTAAAAAAAACCCATCAACTTCTTATCCAAAAAAAAGCAGAGATGTAAGAATGTTAATATATTATACAGCTGTGCGTAGACCACTTGGTGTGTGTGTATCCTTAGGTGTCTTGCTGCACCCATCATCCAGCTGTCAGGGTGAAAGTTCCTCTTCTCATGGAAATTACTGAACAAAAAGGGGCTTGAGGTGAGGAGGCTTTTGCATCCCCAAGGACTTCAGCGTGAACTCTGGGTGCAGGCAGGGGATGCTCACTCATGCAGGAGCCTGGAAGCAGTTCAGATATAACAAGGTAATTCTCTCCCAGCCCGAGGGCAACTTGAGATGATACAAGGCATTTGGCTATTTTAGAGATTCATGATTTGATGTCTTCGCTTTCAGGTCTGGCACAGCCCCCTGTAACGATTTTGTCCTAAGTGCATACATTTCATAGTCCCTTTTGGCTCCTCAAAAATCTAAAAACCCCAAACTCCACACACACATTTGTTTTTCCTTACCTTAAATTTTAGTATTTTTAATCTTTATCTGTCTGGGGTTTGTTTGTTTTGTTTGGGATTTTTTGTTTGTTGGTTTTTTTTAAGTTGTATTTCAGAGATGACTGTTGTGTTCAGTGACTGGTTTTAGTTCTCTTTATTGCCATCCACCTTTCCACTATTCAGCTAGACTGGGTTTTCTGACTCATCAAATCCCACAGAAAAAGTTTGCCATTTTTTCTTTCTTTTTTCCATTTCCTTCAGATCTGTTGAAATGTAATATGGTCTATTGAGCCAAATGAGCAAATTTGCATTATTCATGACTAGAGAAACTTTCTGCATAATTTCTATTACCTTTTGCTTTCAAAAGTAATCAGTGGCACATACTATTAGTAGTTTTGTTGTATCAATCCATTCATCATTTTAACTTGTCCATTATATTTCATTCTCTTTCCTCCTCTAGGGACAATGGCAACAATTCCACTCATAAGTCTCCCTTCATGTTTCATGTTATTTTGCCAAATGCATATTGATATTTGGATGGCCAAGGCAAATTCATGCTTGGCCAACTAATGTGATTTTGAGTTCTTATCAAGCCACTTTAGTTTCTGGGAGGCATCCAGAATTCAGCATGTGACTGTGCCTTTTCATATCCTTAATATTCGCATTTAAAATAACCATATGTTTAGTGTACATAGTCCAACAGAAGTAATCAAGAACAGTATGAAAAGTAGGTTTTGCACAGTGGAAAACCAATAGTGATGCTTTCAGTTATATAGTTTTAATTTTTCTAGACACCTGCAGTTTGTTGTGACACTACTGAAAGTGCAGAAATTGTGCTCCATTGTTGGTAGCTGAATCTTTTCATCTGGACAGCTGTTTTGTATGGATTACAAGTAATTGAAATGGATTCACTTTCCCTAGAGAATGCTTCCTGCTATTTCGTTAGTGAAGATATTTAAGTATTTCCCTACCTAGCTCATAACTGTTCTTTATATATTGAAAGAAGCAGGATAATTAAAAAAAAAACAAACACCACCAAAACCAAGACCCACGAAAAAGTGTTTGCCACCTGAGGCAAATGGTTACAATTAGGCAAAAGATTCAAAGAGAAATCCAGCTTTTCCAAATCGTGAAACCTTCACTTTTCCTTCTTTCTTTTCTGATAAAAGTGGCTGCTTTTTTTTTTTTTTTTTTTTTTTTTTTTTTTATGGCTTCCTCCCAAAAAGGAGGAAAAAGGAGCAAAAAGGCTCGTGATCTCTCCTTCCTCACTGGTGTAAGCACGCCAGTAAAAAGCACACATCTTTTTGGTGTGCAACTGCTACTCAGTCCTCAAACCTTCCCTTTTTCTTCTACCCTTAGAAGAGCCAGCCTGGCTGATTTTATGGGAAGAACCCTGCATGATACACTTCTGTTTTGAGAAGTTTATACGTGGTCATAAAAATCCCAGGCAGGATTTTCTTCCTATTTCTTTTTTATTTAATCTGCTTTAAGTGCCTCAACAGTCACAATGCAAAGAGAGAAGAAACAAAAGCAAAGACGCCACCAAGAAAACATCTAAAGAGCAGCACCGTAGCAGGCAGTATAACATTTGACTTGGGCTCTGCTGCATCCTACCTCGCTTGCTCCCGTTTCATGCCTCAGCCATGAAGAAGGTGGCATTTCCAAATGCCAAAGAAATTTCCATTTATCCAAAAATTCAGCCCGTTGCCTCGTCGCATTTTGACTCGGTCCAAAATTTGCTACCAGCAGAGTAAAACCCCAGATGAGGAAGCTTCTCTGGTATCCCCAGTGTCCCCTACAATGCCCATCCATCGCTCCCTCCCCCCCATCCCCCCACCCCCCCCAGGACAGCAGAGCCCACTGCTC
>JAVJGJ010000001.1:28358434-28378832 GCA_035590215.1 Microhierax caerulescens
CTAGCTCATAACTGTTCTTTATATATTGAAAGAAGCAGGATAATTAAAAAAAAAAAAAAAAAAAAAAATTAAAGCCAAAGCAGTCAGTTTAGTGAAATACCAATGGACACTATCACCTGTAGTGAAATCTGGGAGCTGTATTCACTTCGCTGAACTTTCCATAATACCTATAAAGCAAAGCTGAGGAACGGAACAGAGAATACAGTTTAATATAAGGAAATTGCATGGAAACTAGAAGCTGCCTGGTGTATAAAGTTCTACAGGTAATTTAGGGCAGCCTTTCAAAAGTGTGATGGGGATTTAGGTGACCCACACTTAATAACCTGGGTTGTGTTTGTTTGGTTTTTTTTTATAGCCCTGTCATAGATATGTCCTTACATAAATATTAATTCTTGATCAGATTTATAGAATATAAAGAAATAGAAAAATACATTACTCAAGGTCAGATAAGCAGGTCTCACAGACTTCAGTGACAACTGAACGAGTCTCTTACTGTCCCTATCTGGTGGGCTGGTGACTGATAACATCATAATACTGTAGCCTAAACTGGTATAAACTCATTCTGCTGTGGGTCTTGCTGTTACCTCCATGCATCTAACTGGTCTCGTCTCCTTTGTGCTGACACAGTCAGTCATTCAGCCATGCACTACCCTGGGAACAGATGTAGGTTAAAATTGTTTTGAAGAGGTTGTTTCTCAATGTATGTTATTTTGCTATTCCAAACCATGGTGTAGCTTTGCAAACCCCAGGCAGTGGCACTCAGAGTCTAAGAGCTTCCCAGTGGCAGGAGAAAGCAGCTCAGAGTAGGGACTACAAAGGGTAAGACCTTCCCAGTGTTACTAATTTTGTCTCATTCTTGCTCAAGAAGCCTGTAGAACAACATTGTTAGTCATAACAATTTCTGTCTTTGCTGTTATTCCATGATCTATTAAGACTTGAAGGTATTTTTTATTCTATCTGAATAAATCCTTTTGGTGAGAAGTAGCTCTCACACCGTAACACATTATCACAGAACATTGTCTGAACAGAAATTCAAAACCATTTTTCTCCTTCTCAAACTCCTTCTGTATTTAAGGATACTTTGCCCTTTTATTACTCTGTTAAGTAATTATTCTCATGTCTTGATGCAATAATATATGGTTTTCCTTTCTTATTATTATTTTCCTTAAGAAAAATAATATGCAATGAAGAAATTTATATGGTCGTTATTTAGAAATAAGACCACACAAATGCACTGAGCAGTGAGAAAATTGTGAAATGATATTGTAACTCTACTGCTGTATTAACACATAATTTATTTAATTTATTTCTTAATTAGTTTGTATTCTTTTTCAAAAGTGGCTCATGTAGATTTTATTTTTAACTGCTGAGGCATGGGACAGTGATCAACACTGGGTACTGTTACTTTAAATATTACACAGTTCTTTCACCTGCTAAGAAAATACAGTTTGAACATTTTTGGTGATATTTCACTTTCCAAACCACCTAAACAATATTTGACAAAACTAAATCTCTGATTGGGAAAAAAAGAGAGTGGAGGGAATATCAGAAATTCACAATTGCTATTCCTAATAAAACGTTGTTGAAAAAATTATAAAAACTTCCTTGAAAATAATTTGGAAGTATTAGATTCTGAGCACTTCTGAAATCTGCCCGTTTTTAATTACTTAAACAGAAGCCAATAATTAAACGCAATAAAAAAATGACAAGATCTTGAGGCCACAGTTGCACATTACTGAGGAGAAGATAAAATCCTAGTGAGGTTATTCTGAGTCCTGTGACCAGCTGCAAGCATGAGGTGTCACTGAAGAACACCAGTCCTTTCCTCTGTGTCTTTTTTGTTGTGTGTACCTTAAAAATGAGAGCTACAGCAACAGCTTAGGATTTATTTTCCTATAATAGCTTGTGTTTTCAGCATTACTCTGTATCTAATCAAGTAGTTTAAGTACAGGAAACTGAGAACTTTATCTAGCTAAAAATATGAAGGACTTCAAGGTAAAAGACAAGGTCAAGTCCTTCTGGAGTTGTTAATGGGTTTAGTGCAAGAAGGTAAAGGTAATAGTCTTAACAGATCTCTTTTGCACTTGACTTTCACTGTGCCTATACATGCCCACTTCTTGGCAGTCACTCCTTCCCTTCTGGTTCTCTGCACCTTAACACTGTGCCGCTTCATGGGAAAAATGCTTTGTTTTCTGTTTCCATGTTGCCTGCTACCCTGACTCTTTTTCAGTGCTGAGCAGTAGACTGCTGCCTGTCAAGCTGCATTTCTTCAAATTTCTGAAGATCTCCACCTCTTATATTCCAGGCTTTATCAAGCTTTCCAATACCTGGACAGAAATGATTTTGATAGCATATATCCAGAGGTTTTCTTTTCAACTAAGGTGAAGTTAGAGAAAATGCGTTTAATTAAACTTAAGGTGAAGAGATCCAGCTCATCTAGGCTTGAAATGTCACAGTCCATTTTTATCCTAACTAGGAGCAAGCAAAAAATAATCACAGTCCTACATGAAGGAATTTTTTTTGGAGATACCTAGTTTTATCTTCCTAATTTTTGTGCAACTAAAGAAATATAAAAATAGAAATGACAATATACAAAATAATTTGTTTCAAATAAACAAAGGTGGTTTTTTATCAGATATAAGTCTTTTTTTTTTTTTTTTTTTTGCTATGACAGATTAACTCATTGGTTGGATTCCCTATGGTTTATAATTAGTGCAGGTCATGATTGCAGTAGATCTTCTAGCAGTGGACAGAGTTCTAGTCGAGGGTGCCCACACAAATGCTGCCATTCTTTGAGAAGTACCATTCAGAAGTTGCTGAAGGTGAATGGTAGAGTAAGGTGACAGGATTTGCTGATCAGTGAATTTGAACCATGCATTGATGTTGTTTGCTTTTAGTAACACATTTTCATTTGACACTGAGGTTTTATTTGAGCTAGCAGTGCTTTTGAACTAAAGCTAGTGATTGTCAATAAATTCCCCTTGCACAGAGGGGAACTTGTTATGCTATGAAGGTAAAGTTCAGTCAATTCACAAGCACAGTGTGGTCAAACATAATTTTTTTTTTTTTTTACTAAAACCTTCTAATCTGAGAAAACTAAGTTCCTTGTCATGGTTTCTAAAGAGGTACTGTAAATAAGCTGTATAATTTCATTAATAAAGCAACTTGACAACAACGGCTAGGACATATGGAGACACTGTAATAGAAGTTTTATTGTTTCCAGCTGTGTTCTGGTCTAACTAGTAATATTTTATTATCAATAAACCACATCCTGAAGGAATATTTCCTTTCTCAGGTACCTGTGCACCTACTACAAGCCCTTAGAGACATTAAAAAAAAAACAAACCAAAAACAAAACATGAATGCTGTTTTGATTTTGGGACTGTTAGGATGTGAAAACGTGAAAGGATTGCAGGAAGAAAAAGAAGAAACTGCCATGGATTTGAAAACAGAGAATTAACTGAAAAATCTTCCTGAAAAAAACAGTGCAAACTTCCCAAACCTATTACACAGTTCGTATTGGTTTTGTGCTTAGGACAGGGAAAGAATTTCACTTCTTGAGGAAAGCCCTTTCCAGTTCCTTCCAGAGCAGTATTAGATCCACGCTGCGCTTGAGCAGGGCTCTGAGCAGATGCTGCGTAGCGAGTGAAACCATGGCACGGATACACTTGTGTGGAAAGGCAGTAAGGAAGGAGTGCCAGCAGTGGCAGAGATGGTGCTGTCCTGCTGGGTTAGGTGTTCTGTCAGTGCGCCAGGTGCAACGGGAAGGAGGAGGCTAGAGGGGAACAGCCACTACTGCGCTTCCATCAGGGCTTTGTTCAGACAGTTTTCTTCAGAGTATGTCTTTCGGTCTGAATGCGCAACATTTGAAGATTTGTCATGCTTCTTCTACCTTAACTAAATTTATACAAAGGACTTGTAATAGACCAACCTTCTTTCAGAGACAAACCAACTATTGAAACATGTTATAGAGACACCTGAGCAAAAAACCCCAGCTGGGTTTATCAACAGAAAAGAGCACAATTTGTTTTCAATACTGATGTCTAGATGAGTCATAGCTGTACCATGCTATCACCTCAGCTAGCTTAATGAGCAGGCAGAGTTCAGAGCTCAAATGTGTTCCTGGGCTAACAGGGCTAAGTGTCATTCAAGATCTCAGTTAGCAGATGTTTAGCCAACTTGATGGACTCTGTAGTGTGCTGTCTTATTATACTCTGGTTCTGGAAAATACATGCAGAGTCAGCTTTTGTATACTGTGTTGGATGGGTCTATGATCCTGCAAGTAAGAGAGACAGAAAAAGTAGGAGAGGTATGTGCTGGCTGCCTGTTGGTGAGCCTTTCTGCACTGAGTTATCTAAGACTAATAATTTCACCCTGAGTATATACCCGACCATTTCAAATTTAGTTTAAAGTGTCTTAAGGTTTTAAGCAGTGTTTGCCACCCTAAGTCATGGCTGTTCAAGCTCCTCCATTTCAAAACAGCTTCACTTTACATTTCTGTAATTGAAAGATCTACCTCCTGTTCTTCTCAGGCATAGTATCTGGGGTAACAGACACTAAATAATCAGGAGCAAAAGGAAACGTAAGTCACTATCTGCCTCTCATGCAACTTCCTTACAGCTGTTCCCTGTAGCATATGTTTTCTGTAGCTGTTCTTTTATAGTAAGTACCCAACACGAATAATTTTGCCATTGAAAGGTTCATGGGCTTTTGTAGTTTCTTTTGTTCTCCATTTGTCTTCTATTTTTTAACTAATGTATTCTTAGCTCAAAGCATAGGTCCTCAGTGCTGTAGGTTCAGCCTTTGAAGCAAGGCGCACCAAACCTTTCTCTGGGCTGAGTGTTCCACGTCTGTCTGGACATGGGGGTGAGTGGTACAGTCTTTAGTATACTTGTGCTTTGGCACATAAAAGAGGACCTTTGCCTTAATTTACCCAGGATTTCTCTGAGGGGAGACCTGTGTGAGCGAGGGTGAGGCATGCAGCGTGCAGCCTGTGAAGGGAGGGCAGAGGCAGTGTGCAGACTGCAGCCAGTGCTATGAAGTGCACTGGAGGATGGGTGTCTGCCCCCTTTGGAAGCTTGTAGCATCAAATGGAAAAAGCACACGGTCATGTGTTACTGTCTTTAATCACAACAGTCACTATATAAACTCTTAAGCTAAGTATCTCCTTAAATACTGTCTTGACTCCAAAGTATTTCTACCTGAGAGAGGTAGATGGAACTCACCTTAGGGGACTCATTGGAAGATGAGTCTAAAATGTGAAATCATGGGTACCTGTGGAGTTCTATAACTGTTTTCAATTTCACTTAGAACTTTAAGACATCTAATTTCCTATATGGCTACACGCTTTTCTATCACTCCAAATAGAAGTTCATATGGTATGTACTTTCAGAACAAATACTCAGCAAAACTACAGCACATGTTGATTTACTGTCTGTCTCACCTTCAAAAGGTAGTGTGGATAGACTTTTTTCTGCATATAAATAATAAATAACAGTAAATTCATAGGCACCTGTATTTGTGCTGTACAAGTGTGATCTAATGATTAGGCCCTGTAGATCCTTTAGAAACTTGTATACCTCGAATATTCAGTGTCAAACAAGAGCACACAAGATTCACTGAGCTAGACTTTGGCTATCTCCGTGTGCTGCATCGTAGTGGCTGGCCTGCAAACCCTTTTGATTTTCAGTGTTCAAGCTCATTCTCCGTGCTGTGCAGCCCTAGCCTTTCTGTGTTCACAATGCATCATGCTGCCTGGATGCAAAAGGTTGTCTCCAAAGCAGGAGGAATGATAGAGCCCAGCAAACCTTTAAACGAAGTAGCTATATTGGTAGACAAGGATAAAGTTCCTTGAAACCCAACTAGCTAATGTAACATAACTGTTTGGCAAGACAGAAGTTTTCTGCAAATACATAGTTATAATCTCTACATTCTTTATATGTCACTTATAGAATATATATTCTGATAAGAGTAGTTGTATTGTAATTTCAGGACACTGCTGTATTGCTCTGCTAACTCAAAATCCTTTGTGACATCAGGTGTCTATAAATGATCAAGTTTGGTATAAGCATTAAACCATCTTTATGTAGAATATCTTAAAGGTCCTGGTCAGAGAGTATTGAACTCTGACAGGGAAAACTTTCGCTAAATCCACCCCATGTCTGTTCAGGGAAGCCAAGTGGATGTCTACTGATGTCTTTCTGTTGTTTTAAGTTAATTTAGTTTCTCTGGACTTTCTGACAAAAGAAATTTAACTTTATTCTGAAGAGGCTGTGTCATATCTGTATGTGCTGTTACTGTCAAAGTGTTCCCTGTGTGCTGTTAATCTAATTTTGTTGCCACCAGAAGGTGTGCACCAAATAGTCCATCAGGGAGTAGTTGGTCAAATTAATTATATAATCTTTTTCCACATAGTGTTGTATATCTTCTGGTGTTCACAGCAAACATTCTTGCATGTTTTAGGAGGAAGAATATTTAGATATACTAATATGAACATTAATTTTAGTATATGTTTCACTGGTCTTCTTGTATTCTTCTTTGTGCAAAGGCAGCGTTAAAGCTATACCGTTCTGTTGTTATAGTGCAAAGAGACAGATAAGGTCTTCTTGATGCCCAGTAAAAACGTGTGCTGTCCAGAGGTCTGGCTACTGAAGAGGTCTTGACTTTAATAAGTTTCTGGAAAGTTTTGTTCCAAGAAAGAAAAGAAAATGGCAGAAACTTTGTAAGGTTTTGATTAATGAAAGGAATATAGCACTGGTCTTTGTTGGTTTTTTAATTAAAAAAAAAAGAAAAAAAAGTGGAAAATAAGTATGTCAAAACATCAGTCAGGTTGAATTGGCATATTCCTTCTTTTTTATTGGTAACCTATCCTGTTGATTGATTTGTGTTTTCATCAACTCATTAATTGATCTTCAGTTTGATCATTTTGGCCTTTATTAGGATCATAATAAGATGATACAGGTATTGTAAAAGTGAATTTTATCATAAAGAGAAACCAATACATGGACCCGTCAATTAACAGGGTATGTGTTAGACAGAAGCAGGTAGCTTGAATCACTGAAAACAATCTAGCTCAAGTAGTAAAATCAGAGTAGAAGGTTTATTAGCTTGGGTACATGTTTTTGTTCTAACATTAAGTAATAAGGATTGGTGTTTTTATTTTCAGAGTCAAGTTATAACGATTTCCTGTCTAATTAATGGTAAACATATCTCACTTATTGCCTAATGACCTGAGATGACTCCTTCTGTAAGAGATTCTTTTGTCAATAAACCAAGAATCAGTGTCTCTGTTGTTATGCCCCACCCCCCCATCCCGCCCCCTTTTCTTTTATTTGAGCTTTTCACTTCTGGACGTGACTCCCAGACTATTCCAATATAGCAAAGCATACGTGAAAGTTAGTAACTGCTCTTGGTTAGTAGGTTGGAAACTGCTGTTGGTTATATTCTTCTGTTAATATCACAGACAAAAAGCCTGCAACCTAGCAGCATAAAAACAGAGGAGGTTATTATGTTATCTGATGGTTTTGTTATGGCATCCCATAGTCCCTCTTTAGGAAGTATATGTGTATCTTAAGCTTTGTACCTGATGGAAAGACATGCTTCTGAAAAAAAAATTCATTAGTGAAAGTACCACCCTAAGCATTTGTATTTTACCATGATCAGAACAGTTAATCGTAATTTTGATGTATGGTGGAAGACCTGCTTTTCCACAAGTAAATGCTCTTGTGAATGAGAGAACTGTAGCAATACTGAGACATAACAATTAATTTTAAAGGTGAAATTCAGCCAGATATTAAGAATCTGTGCAAAAATCTCAAGTTTCCAAACCATCCAGCAGTGAGGACTAGTGGGAGTCTCCCTACAGGCACATCTTGCCTCTTCGTAGAAATGTTCCTGATTTTATCTATTGGAGCAAGCAGACTGTTGAAACTTACCGTGAGTTCAGGGATATGAAATGTAAATTAAAATACTTGTTATTTTATAAATTAAATTGCCTCCAGCAGAGAGGGCAGAACTCTGTTGGTTAGGTTGCTACCATACATGCTTGCAACAGTAAGTTCATGCAGTCCTAGCACTTGGGAAAACAAACAAATAAATAAGTAAATAAACAAAAATCTGTCTGCACTTAGAGCAACAATACTGTAACAGGGAAAAGTAATTTGAGTTTAACATAATTTACCTGCTGGAATCGAACTTGCAAGCCTTTAAATAAGTGCATAATGTCATACTGGAAAGGGGAAGAATTATTTGTAATTTGTTTTTACTTTAAGTTTACCAGATGAAATATATTCTTCAGAGTGGTAAGCACCTTGATTGGGCTTAAGAAAGTATTTTGATGCTATCCATTTTATTGTTTGAGAAATACACTCTGTAGCAGGTCTGTTGATACAAGGGGATCTTACAAGTACCTAGTGAGGTACTTCTGGTACTGTATTTTCTAATCTTCTTTTACCGACTATTTATTCCTGCAGAATAACATTTTGTGTCTCTTATTAACAATTTATATCTCAGTCTCATATATTGATGTCATATAGATGATGTGACATGGTACCCTGAATCATTTATAATATATCAGATCTTTATAAGTAAAGATACTGTCACAAAAATTTGCAGGGAGACAGAAGTGGAAGCTGTTAAAAAGAAGTATTGGTGTGCTCTTACACACACACAACACACACCCCAAATCGTACAGATTTCTAGGTCTTTGGAAGAGATCTGAGAGTATTGATCACAGTGGTAAATTAATTATTGCTCTACATGTGCACTCTATTAGAAATTAAATTCATATTAAGATCAGTATCCTGCCTAGCAGTAGCTGCAGAAGGAAGCCCACAGGGTAAGAGCAAAGCAAACACATGGACTTTATCAGTGTGTATTCTCAGACGCTCCAATGCTTCCTGAGCCTGAGATAGTTTCTTGTCTCTAAGATGGATTATTCTTCCACACATTTATCAAATCTCCCATTAACTTATCTAAATGAATGTTCCATGAATGTTCATCGTATGGACAGGCAGTGGATGTGATATTGATTTTTCTTAAGCACTATTATTTGTACTCCAGGTTCTTGGAAACACTCATTTATTCTACACACTATACATATACCTGACAAAATCTAATCTTCCCTCATCCCTATATTCTGTACTCTGCTTTTAAGCTTTCTTCCATCCTTCTGCCTCTATTCTGTGCCTAGAGCCATTCTGGTCCTTAACTAACTAAACAGTTAAAATCCATTAAAGCAACATTAATGAACTGCATTAATTGCGGTTTCCAATCTTTGTTTTACCTATTGTGGCAATGGGTAATGACCAGCAGTCTCCCGATGTAAGCCTTGAACGTCTGACTGGGACAGTTCATCCCAAAGTCAATATTGCTATTAGTTCTGGAGTGTGTGAGGATGAGTGTAGCCAGCAGGAGGTGATCCTGCCCCTCTGCTCTGCCCTGGTGAGGCCACACCTGGAGTGCTGTGTCCAGTTCTCCGACCCCAGCTCAAGAGAGACAGGGAACTGCTGGAGAGGGCCCAGCAGAGGGCTGTGAAGATGATGAGGGGACTGGAGCATCTCCCTGATGAGCAAAGGCTGAGAGAGCTCGGGTTCTGTAGCCTGGGGAAAAGAAGACTGAGAGGGGATCTTATCAATGCATACAGATATCTTAAGGGTGAGTGTCAAGAGGAGGGGGACAGGCTTTTTTTCAGTAGTGCCAAGCAACAGGACAAGGAGCAACAGGCACAAACTAAAACACAAGAATTTCCTTGTTGAGGAATAATATGAGGAAGAACTTTACCTTGAGGGTGACAGAGCACTGGAACAGGCTGCTCAGAGAGGCTGTGGAGTCTCCTTCTCTGGAGACATTCAAACCTGCTTAGATGCAACTCTGTGCAACCTGCTCCAAGTGAACCTGCTTTAGCAGGAGGTTGGACTAGATTATCTCTAGAGGTCTCTTCCAGCCCTGACTATTCTGTGATTTTGTGATTTGCAATCAATCCAGCATGATAATTCATCAAAGCCACTGAATACCACCTTCCATATTCTGTAGCTGTAATACGATGCTGCACTTGCCTTGAGGGTTTCATACTTTGTTATCTTATAATGTAATGGAAATGGAATAATAGACTGGAATACACTTTAATCTTCAGAATTAGGTTCCTTTTTACCTTTTCTCTTACATTCTCTAGTAGTGTGTCCCTATATCTATTCCCTGAAACAACTGTTTTTTGATAACATCAAAAGGTTAAAGTGATTGGAAGGGTTTATCTGGAATGCAGGATAACTCTGATAAAATGCTGTATTGTGGCAGTAACTTTTTAGGATAAACCTGAGCAAACTATGTAATACTTCTGTTTCTCAGGTGTATAAACAGAGATAATAGTATTTTACTCAGATACCAGTCTGCTGAGACATTTTAGTAAGTTGGATCAGGTAGGTATGAAAGAATAGATATTAGAAAAACAAATGAAAGTTTAAATTCTTGTTTCAACTGTGAAAAGATATGTGGAAAATGGCCTGTTAGAAGTTGTGTCAAATTGCCTGTGGTGCAGAATCTTGTTCTTCAGGAGCTGCTGGAACTAATTCTTCCCTCATACCAATTCTACATTGTCCAGTGGTGTGGCAGCCTGTGATAAGAGACTGTTCCACATTTAGAAAATAAGAATAGCAGCTGAGCTAAGAATGTTGCTGGAGACTTAACTTACATATTTTGACTTTTAAGGGCTTAAGTCAGACCCCCAACTTTATTTAAATGTATTTTATATTGAATTATATTCATCATCCTACTTACCTCCTATCTGCTAAGCTGCTTAGAAAATAAACAGTATGTACTGCCTAAGCATATGCACTGAAAATGAACTGTCAAAGAGCCATTATGGGATTATTCTTTTGTTGAGCTGTCATTGGGTGAGCTGTTCCTCATATGCTTGCTGAATTATATGACTTTTTTTTTTATATACCTCTTACTTTATATGCCAAAGTACTCCTTGCTTTATATGCCAAGGTGTCCCTGCTCACTTGTTTTATATAGCATGTTAGTGAAATGAAACAGAGAAACTTTCTTCTGTAGCATTCATTCCTGCCTGCCAGATGGCTAAGTGACTTTGCTTCAGAAGTCTCAGTGTTTCATGCCCTGACAACCGGATTTACAAATTGTGTGATTTGGATATCTTGAAATGAAAGGCAAGCAGCTATGAAAAAAAGAACTTGCTACCTGCCTGTTCTCGTTTACTTTTAAGTCTCTGAATTGATCCATAGATATCTCACTCTTTGCCGATCTGATCAGAACCTCCTATACATTATCTCAACCCTACAGAAATCTGTCCTGGTTTTACTTGCTGATTAAAATCTCTGGGTAAGAGTAGATGTTTCTTTTTATTTTATATTACTTCACAGCTTAAAAAGTTCAAGTTTTATTTACCTTCACCATAACTTTGAGGGTGTTTCACAAGAAATTATCCGCAGAACTTATATAAATAAGCAATTTATATTTGACTGTTTCCATTAAGAAGAGGGGTACTTTGTAATGACTAAATTAATACCGTATAATGTTCCATAGTAGAGAGCTTCATGAACTGTCTGAATTAATGGTGAAGGAGAAAGCACTGTACAAAAAGGTATTTAAGCCCATTAGCCAAAATGTTCTCTTTGGACTATGTAAAGGCATAGATTTGAGAGTATGAGAATCGCAGACAAATACAGGTCAAAAGTGCCATGAATCAGCCAATGAAAGAGGTTATAGGTAGCAAGAATGCTAAAATAACAGTGGTTTTTATTTTATCTTTTAAATAGGAAGGGTAATTGTTTGGTTTTACAGTTTCAATAATACTAAAGTGGTATTATTTCACTTTAGCTCGAGATCTATGGCTTGAGTCTTGTGAAATAGAATACCAGGGTTTAGTTTGTGTTCTTTTGTTCATGTTTTTCTTTGCATTTGATTGACCTGAAGTGATGTTACATCGTTGGGCTTACAGCACTGTGAAGAAAAGTATGTTCTCATCAGACTTGTTCCTAGCGATCCCTTAGGACCTCCTATCTAGCAGAATTTACTGACTGTTCTGTAGTAGGCACTGTGTTGCTAGGTCGTTGTACTGGAGAACACTGAGTCAGTCTTAACAATATTATTAAAGCATACTGTTGCTGCAAAAAAACAAGTGAACAAATCACTATCTTCAAACCAAACCCAATAATATTGGAATGTTGTTCCAAGAATATTTCCATCCTTGTCATGTAACGGTACTGTTTCATGAACCGGTGTTGTCACATAACGTGAAACACTACCAGGCATAATGCATTTGCAGGGGTTGATACCAGTGATGTACTAGACAGCTGGAAAAGAACACTTCAGTCTCACTTGATAGTAGGTGTACATGATCACTCCTCAGCAGTTCTTCAGCTGGTACCTTCAGCCATGTTTTTCTTCCTGCATGCCGGGACCTGGAGGGCTCTTTGCTAGTGTCAGAGTACCTAGTACTTTGCTCATCCTTTCAGCATAAACTTTTGGGATAGGTTTAGAAGGTCTGGGGAAGAGCTGTTGGGCTGGGGTTAAGTATTCATTTCGTTAAGCGGTTTGGAGCAGGTTTTGGGGGCACTGAAGGGCGGTGTTAGGTATGATGCAAATAAAAATATTTTGTATAACTAATCGTAATGTATTCTAATTTTAACTAGATGGTTAGTGTTGTATTTATTAACTCAAACTGTCTGTGGTTTGTCTGTTACAGCAGACAGGTACCCTACTGGCTTGCACTGAGTCAGCCACATCTGCCTTGTGGTACAGTTTTAGCTTGTGATGCTGTTGTCCTGTAAGTGAGTTCGTTATCGGGTGTACAGCAGCAGTTTGCACACCGAATCGAGGTATTCTGTACTTCTTTGTTCTACTTTGTGCTAAGTAGGGGGCTAGGTGGTAACCCACACATGCCTAGCTCCCCGGTTGCCCAAACTTCACACTATTTATACAATTCAGCTACAAAGACATCAGCCTTCACAGCTTACAAGTTTCCCAACTCCTTCATTGCTTAGTACTCAGCTTCTCATGTGTCAAATCATTCTCTCGCTTCTCGTGTTAATCCGTTCACATGCTCAGTCTCATCTTCTTCTAGATCTGGGGGATTTCTCGTCAAGGAGTCGGTGGTCCCTGCCCCCTGCACCCCCCCCGCCGGAATGATCTCTCCCCTGGTTTTGCTGAGCTCATTGCCTGTGATGAACTTCCCTTCAGGTCAGCGGTCTGGTGGGAGGCTTCCTTTGTGAAGTGCCTTTTCTGAACAAAAAGGACTTGCCGGTGCTTAAGGAAGGTTTAGCGAGGCATACAAAGTGCTTGTAACTTGAATTAACCCTTAACAACTCATTCCCTCTGACTCTCTCAAAGTCAAACCGCCAACACCACAATTCAAGTCCATCAACCACCCGCTATTAATACTAATAGGAAGTTTCAGAAAACAAATGCTTGTTTCTAGTCCTGAATATATCCTTTTCTTATGTCTTATCCCCTACTGGTCTCATTCTCCTAAAACCTTGTTCCCCCTGTCCTTCAGAGGTTGCTTTCCTTACAATTGCTGTGTTATAGTTTGCCTGGAGGTATGTAACTGCTCCCAACCCCCTGTGGCTGAATTCTTGCTGTAAAGATGGTTTATTTTCCCCCTGAAGAGTGTCTTTTCAATGACTTTTGCAACCTTGCTTAAAAGTAAAATTAGACAGTAATCCTTCAGAGTGCTTAGATAAGCCCCTCAGGGAATGATAATGATATTGGCCATTTTCTAAATAGCTGAAACAGAGCTTGTGTGTAGGAGCCATTAAAGAGATGAGTAATCGCTGGTGACAGATCTTCACAATGGTTCTTCAACAACTAATTAGGATTGTTGTCACAGCTAGTGGCATTTCTTCCTGGTAAAGCAGCACGCCGAGTAGCCCTTACATGAGGCAGTGCTGTGGCTGACAGCCCAGAAGCAGGTGATGGCTATGAGGTCAGTGTGCAGCTGCCTAGAATAGTGAAGAATTTATTAAATGTCTGCAGCCTCACAGACAGAGATGTTCGCCGACTAATTCTTGAGAGATATGTCATATGGTGCTGATATGAAAAATCTTTCTAGATGCAATTCCTTATCTAGGAAAGAGAAACAGTCACTAACAAAAAGCTATTAAAGAAAAACCTGCACATTGTCCAGACTCTATGCAGTACGTATGCAATCTTGGGTGGTAAAATGAATTATCATAATTTTCTCGACTAGCAGTCCATTTGGAAATGACAGTATGAAATCAGTACAGAGAGTGGGAACAGTAAAAATCAAGATTTCACCTACCTCAAATATCTTCCCTTTTTTAATGGCAGCCAGAAGTTGTACCTTCATTAATTCAGCAGCTGATTAAGCTAACAGCCTTTTGATATTCCTCCTTTCTTTAGTGATTATGATGTGCTATAATTAGAAAAAACAAACCAGTAAAACAATAAAAACTGTATTAGTTGTATTAATCATGGAATTTAGAGAGAACCCAGTTTTTTGAACTAGTTTTCACTTTTTTCCAGGCATAAAAAGGAAGAAAATGTGTTAGTATCATTCCTTGAGATGGTAAAACAGGATACTTCTGTTATCAGCTTGATTAATTTCAGTGCCCAATCACCTTGAATAAGACAGGCCAAAGTCAGCTTTTTTTCCTGTGACAAGAGTTTTTCTTTAAGATTTGCTTTACACCAACCACTGTGTGGATGAAACAAAACATTTTACTGGATTTGAAATGGGAAAAAACTAAAGAGGCTTATAGGTATTCCCACTACTTTTGGATGATCAAGGCCCCATGCATATCTATTGCCCTGCAGATTTCTTGGAATTAATTTAAAACAGTGGGAATTAGCACTTACTCAGTTGTCTAAGGAATAGTCTCTAAGATACTCTTTTTAATGTTTACTCATAGTAACTGATACAAAGAAGAAAAAATACAATCCTGTCAAAATACAGTATAAAACTATATATTTTGTTTGGATTTAAAAAAAAAACCAAACAAACCCTAGAAGGGACATAAAGCCAAAACTTACTTTATTTATGCATTTTGAAGGAAATTTAAAGAAGACTTTGAGCTTTTTCTTTCAGCTTCAACCTTTCTCAAATTTGGCTTCAAGTACTTTTCAAAATTATTTTTTATTTGTGAATGTTTTGGGTTTGGGTTGGTTTGTGGGTTTGGTTTTTCCCATGAGAAGAAATTAATCTAAATTAGTGGTTTCACAGAATTAGAATATTGTAATTGAACAAAAGTTTCTATTCAGCTGATCTCCAAAACTACATGAATGATGAAGTTCAATATTTCATCCTTTCAAAGGCAATAACAAAAATAACAAAAAAAAATAACAAAAGCTGGAATGGTTAAGTATCCAGAAAATTTTCTTGGAAGTTCTTGAACTTCTCTCCTGCAGTATTTATTTTTGGTTTACACCATACTTTGTGAAGTCATACATAATCCTAAAGTAAACATTTCATTCTTACTGGCATTGCTTCCTTTTCAGGGAAGTATTTTTGGCACTCTCACTTCTTGTTCCTTTCCCATAATTGTGTAACAGTTATCTCCACGATCATCTAAAGCATGTTGAAGAATAACACTACAATTTTTTTGCAACAGTGAAAGCTTAAAATATTTCAGATCTTATTCTGCTTCTGAACTGTATTTTGTCTTTCCTCCCATGTAATTGTACAGTGACAAATGTTTACAAAACCATGTAATATCCTGGATTACTGGAGTGACTGAAAAGGAGAAATTGATCTAGCATAATTTGTCCTTATTTTTTTCTACATAAATCACTTCAGTGACCTAGCTCACATAATCAACCATACACAGGAATGTGCTGGCACAACTGTTAAAATATGTGTGAAACGAATACATGCAGAAAATGTACCAATTTCTTCAGCCAGTTTTGCTGCTGTGGAAAATATATCATGTGGATGCATCCAAAATGAAACGCTCCAAGTTGGTAACATGGATACCACTCAGTGTATTAACAGTCATCTGAAAGATTACCTAATCTGGACTGCTGAACTGCCAGGTCTAACCCTGCCGTGCTCTATTATGAATTTCCATAGCAACAAGGAGGACATTGGAACCACTTGTTCATTCCTCTACAACATAAGACACTGTAAAACTTCATGTTAAAATGAATATCTGTTTTACAGTAGATGATGTTTTTTAAAAAAAGCAAATCTATAACTGAATAATGATGAAAAGTAATATTACAACAAAGCCCATTTTCTGCCACCCCAAAGTTACTGCAGATCACCTGAGGAAATCAGTAACGCTGGTTATAAATGTGTAAGGTTAGGCACATTGTACGTACCTTAGACTTTGCAGAAGTGAATAGGCAAACTTCATTGTCTTGTCTGTGTTTATTGGTTTGGTGAAACTGTATTAAGCTAAATGGAATTACTACTGATTTTTACTTTATAGTGGTGATTTTATTTTGAAGGAAACAGTAAAGGAAGAAACGTTGTTATTAAAGCTGTTTGAATTTGTGATGAAACTATTTAATTGAAAATGCCAGGTATTCAAGTAAAAATAGTTTATGGAAAGGGATTTGTTTTTCAAATTTCTGAACTAAGAGAGATTGCTAGATTCTTATTTCTTTCCTGTGCATTTGGTTACTGGAGCTCCCAGAGATTCCAGAGCTTTGAAGCTTCATTGGTTTGGGGAAATTGATAATCAGGTCCCCATCTCTGAAGTAAGAGACCTGTGAAAACTGCTAACTCCAGCATCAGTCAGAAAATTTGGACCCTACCTTATCTGGGAGTTGGGTGCCTAGAAGACTGTGAGATGTGGCCTCCTCCAGGCATGCTGTAGAAGTTCTTCTGTTTTGCATGAGGTGATCACCACCTTGATACTGTAAAGTGCATGCTCCCTCTGTTTCTCCTTAATTTTTTTTCCAGCCATCCAGTGGCATCCTACACAATTGCTGTGACTAATTGTTTTGTTTATATATTTATATTTATATGTGTACATTTGTTGAGGAATTAGAGTTAATTATGAATTAAATTGCCATGATGGAAGTGTTCAGAAAACTGAACAATCATGCCACTTTTAGAGTTTAAGACAAAACTTTGCTGAACTGACATTCACTGACAGCACACTCATCATTCATTAGTCCTACATAATATAAGAAGTTAGTCCCCAGCAATCACATCTTGAGTTAATAGTGAGTAAGCAACGCCATTGAGTTGGTGCCCTATTGCCCTACATATTTCCATATGAGGAAAGAGTCCTTCACAGCTCAGGTGTAGAAGCAGCCAGGCTCAGAGCATTCCCACCATGCAAACCCAAGTCTGTGTAGTCTACGATGCTATAAAACAAGGAAGAGGAAGGTATGTAAAAGCAGGGATGAATAATTAACTTAATAGGTCTTGTGATGTAGTTGAAGCACAGAAACCAGCAATAGTGAGTTTCAGAACAAAAATAGTAAGTGTATTTATATACTAGAAGATGCAGGTAAACGCATAATGTGTGGCGTAAGTTCAAAGAGTTTTTGGAAAACATGCCACGAACATTAAAACTGTGACCTTTTCTAAGGCAATATGAAAGCTTGGTTCTACTACTTATTTATGTGCTGTGGATTGAGGCTGCAATCAATAGTGAAACTTAGTGGAACCAGCATTCATTTTGCAATGGTGTTAACTTTGGAAAAAATAATTTTATTTCTTCCTTTGAATATAGAAGGATTAATCTCTTTTGTATCTGTCAGACATCTGAAAGTGAAATACGTTTTATATAAACTAACATTTCAAATTAGGCTTCAATGGCTAAACACGTCTGTTTCTTTGGTACAGAAATCTAGACGCTCCTGGAGGATAAGTGTGTTTAAAAACTTAACTACAACATGGCTCTTGAAAGAACAAATCTTGGTAGGATTCCTAATTAAACACAAACCTGAATTTAAACAGAAGCCTATGTATAATTCCAAACTTTTATCACATTTTTCACCTAGTTCCAGCCATTACCTGAATGGCAAGCTGTCAGAATAGAGAGTAACATCAGGTCCTAAGGAGAAATTGATATAAAGATTGATTTAATAACACAATGCTCTGTAATTTTCCAGAGTTTTAGGGAATATTTTATATGTGTATATAGTTTAATCTATATTTTAGCAATTAACTTTAGTTAAAACAAAATTAACTTCTTGTAACTTTTGTCTTCATCTCAACTATATTTCCTACTGTATCAGTATCTTGTGGTATGAATGTTGTCTATCTCCTTGATAATTCAGTCTTTTTGGATAATTCATATGATTAATTCATTTTGTAGAATGTCCACATTTTAGAAATACAGGTACTTTAAATAAAATTCACATTTCTGAGTTCCCTTTATAATTATTATAGTAACTATGTTGCATGTATATTATCTCCTTTAGGAATTCTGTTATTATATACCTGGAACTCATTACATATGGAACATAGAACATACAACTTTTCCTGGACGACATTGAGTATGTTGAGATAAATGAAAGAATATAATTCCACACATTGTTTCTCATAATCTTCCATAATTAATATTCCTCTTCAGATTTCAATAGCAAGATATAAGCAGCTGAAAAGCTTCTTTTAACCTGAAGGAAATCCTTTCAGAAAACAAGCTTGCTGCACACTCTGCAGTCGCAGTTTCATGGGAGGTAATGTCTTAAGGATGTCGTGTTTCACCCAGCGTGGAATTCTGATTTTGAAACACGATTGTCTCTAGTGACACACAGTTATGTTTTCAGTGTTTAGAAATTTAAGGCTACATGGAATAAAAGTTAGATACCTACATAAGTCAAAGTGGTCTTTACACACAGAAATAAAACTTTTTATTCATTTGCCACCTTAGTCTTGGAAGTGTCTGGGTTTCAGAGTCTGCTGAGATAGTTGGGAAAAGAAACTAGAACTGAAAAATGACAAAAAAATGGGTAGAAGAAAAATTATTTTATAGAAAGATAATGACTGTAAACTGAGAGGAGGAAGGTTGGAATTGGTTGAACTGGGGACCAGGAAGACTAACTGAAAAGATTAGGGGGAAGGTTTAGAAGGGTCTACTTAGGAAAGAGGATGTGACCTGGAAGCTGACTAGGAACAGGAAAAGTGGACAGGCTATTCTGAATGTGTGAACCAAAAGGAAATTCTTGGAGCACCTCAGCTGGAAGGGAACCACCCCAATTAGATCAACAACTGGAAGGTGATAAACCAGTAGATTGTTCAGAAATTGAGTTGAGGAGAAAAGAATACAGCAGCAGGAATATACATGAAATAATGAAGCTGTACATTCAATTGTGTCGTGCTGATCATAAAAAAAAAAAAAAACAAACCCAAACCTCTGCAAAATCTGCAGGTGTAAGAGTATTTTCTTTCAAGATGAATCTGTGTTTTTTAATGTATTAGCGGGTGTTTTAAGAAGCCTATATAAACCGTTATGCATGAAAAACCCTTTTTATGATTGTTTGGAGAGCTCTAGTCTGATCTAATGAAATAACCTTAATTACGTATCCATATGCTCCATCTCATTTATAAACAATGGAGGGGAAAAAAAGGCATTTTTTGCTGCTGATACTGCTATTGTTGTTATAGCCTGCTGCTGTGGGTATCACTAAAGCAGTTAGTTCCTTCTTCCCTTCTGTACTACAGTACAATAATTTCGGGAATGCACTCTGTTCTAATGTGTATTTGGTAAACCCAATAGCCTTCTTGCAACACTTGCTTATGAAAACACGTTCTAAAGATCTATGACTGCTATAAAAGCATGCCTGGCTTCTAACACTTGCACACACTTGTGCATCCACATTTTTCTTGAAAACAGTCCCTTAAAAAATAAGCAAGCCAGAAGCATGCAAATGAACACAAACCATAGATACCTATATGGAAATGGATCTTTGTGGAAGAATAGGTGGGTTAATCTAGCAAAATCCCTCCAAAATAAAGTAAAATAAAATAATAATAAAAAAAGTCTTAAGCATTTGCTTATATTCAGTGGTATTTGGAATTTGAAAGTTTAATAAGAATATTATCACATATTTGATTTAGTTGGAAAATTCCTCACCTTTTTGCAGACTTTGATCTTAAACCTAGACTTGCTTTTAACCAGAAGTGCTAGAACATGAAGGTTATGCTTCCACAGAGGTTTTTTTTTGTTTTCTTCATTTCTAAGTGGTGTGGCCAGGGTAACACTAAAAGTCTGTTCTTGCATGCTTTTCTTTTACATTCTGCAGGTTTCAAAGTATTGTCATCGCCATTGTCTTTACTGAGCTGTTTCCTTACAGGAATAGATGAATGAAATACAATACCATAGAATAATTTAGTTTGGAAGGGGTGTTTGGAGGTCGTCTAGTCCAGTCTGCTCAAAGCAGGCTTAAGCAGACCAGGTTACTCAGTGCCATGCTCAATCAAGTCCTGAACACCTCTAAAGATGGAGATTGGACAGCCTCT
>JAVJGJ010000001.1:28378932-28432029 GCA_035590215.1 Microhierax caerulescens
AGATGGAGATTGGACAGCCTCTCTAGGCAACCTCTTACAGTATTGTAACACCCTTGTGCTACAAGTAAAATCCTTTCTGTGTACCAAATTGTGTTTCTTGTTTACCCTGTTGCTGTACACCTCTGGGAAGAGTCTGACTGTCTTCACAGCATTCTCTGATCATGTGTTTGTAGACCCTGAGCCTTTTATTCTCCAGGCTGAACTGATCCAGTCCTCAACTGTCTTGCTGGTTATCCTTTTGACTTTTTCCTATATATTCATAGCCTTCTTTTACTGGAGAGCCCAAAACTGGACACAGCACTACAGATACGTTCTCAAGGTGCTGAATAGAAGAGAATGATCACTTCTCTAGACTTGTTTGCTACAGTCCTTCTAATATAGCCCAGGATGACGACCTCTGCTACAGCCAGATCCCCAGGTCCTTTTCTGCAGAGCTGCTTCACGTACAGTCAGTCCCCAGCCTGTTCTGCTGCATGAAGGTTATTTCCTCCCAGATGCAGGACTTCATATTTCTCTTTATTGCATGTCATGAGACGTCTGTCATTCTATTTCTCCACCCTGTCCAAGTTTCTCTGAGGGGCAGCACTGAAGCACAGCCTATTGACTGTTCCTCTCAGTTTGGTGTTGTCTGCAAACTTCCACCAAACTGGAGATAAATGGCGAGAGGGTGTCAAAGGTCTTGCTAAAGTCAAAGTCATAGGATTGTTATGGGTTTATTTGGGTTTTTGGTTTTGTTTGTTTGTTTGTTTTTCGTTAACAGGAGGGTCTGGGTAATGCAAATACTAATGTTCTATATTTTATGTGGACTGATGTGTTGCACAGCGTGGCCACTCTTCCAAATCCAGGTCAAAGACATACCAGCTGAAAGCTGAGTATTTTACAAGTAGCGTTGTCTTGGCAGATGCCTTGCAAATGCCAGCAGACACAAGCACTGCAGAAACAAGAGGACCCCCCTGAGAAAACTGCAACTGGGGCAGTTGCCCAGTATCGGATGTGTAGACATGGAACACAGGGACATGGGGCAGTTGCCCAGTATCAGATGTGTAGACATGGAACACAGGGACATGGTTTAGTCGTGGATTTGGCATTGTTAGGTTTGGACAAAATGATCTTCAGGATCTTTTCCAACCTAAATGATGCTGTGATTCCATACCACAGCCATTGCCCTCTCCTTGCCTGCAGTACCAGTCACTCAGCATAGATAGCAAGAGTTGGTCGGGATGGAGTTGTCCTTGGTAAATCTGTACTGGCTGCCTGCACGCACCTTCTTGTTCTTCATGAATTTAGAAATGGCTTCTAAGACTGTTTGCCTGTCCTTGGTCACTAACAAGACCAACATATGGAAAGGGAATACAGGAAATAATGAGAAGGAACAGCCCACAGTTGGCTGTATGTATTGATGAAGAAAGAAGCTATACAGAAGGGGAAATTGTCACTGCTTCAGAGCAAACAAATGGGAGGAGAAGGAATTATCTGCAAAACTCCAGTGGCTCTCCTTTCTCAGGAGGAGACATTAAGGGGTATCAAACCCCTGCTTTGCCCTAAACTGTTGATTGATGAAATTGATCCCCCATCTTGATGAAAAAAATGTAAATTATCTACTAGGAAAGAGTGAAGAGAAACAAATCTTGCATACTTTTTCTTTTCCTAATTTGAATTTCTGAACAACGAACTTTTTTTAAAAGAAAAGTCAGTATTTCATATTTATATAGTGCCTTTACAAACACATGAATGAGCATTTTGTTTCAAACTGAGCAAAACACACATACATAATCTTATCACAAGATTGCATAAAGCAGTGTATAGGTTTCACCATCAGAGAATATAATTGTTTTTAAGAGGAGGAAAGCAGTGTTACTTGCCCCCAGCTTTGCAGGCTGACAAGGCATAAAAGCACAATAAAAATGGAGATTATCCATTAAAAAGTGGTCTAAAACCATCTCATAATATTTAGTTAGTTTAAAAGATATAAAGACAGAGAGGGAGAAGCAAATACCATTTACATCAATTGTTACCTCACTTATGCCCACAGAAGAAATTGCATCCCGTTCTAAAGACATCAAACAAGCAGAGAGGACAATGTTAGGAACTCTGATCTTTGTAAAGGAAGTTTTCTTTTGTTGTGTTCTTCAGTTCTAGAGGACTGAAGAGGAACTTTCTATATATGGAGTAAGAATGAAATGTATCTCATAGGACAGGGATGGAAATCTTAGTCAAAGACTTAACAGAACTTAAGCAGTTCACAAGGCTTGTGTGGAGCCCTGTCGCAGGTCGATATCCTACCTATTGACAGTTAAGCCGTTCTGTTGCTTCAGTACAATGTACTAAATAGGACTGTGTCATTCAGTGGTGTGCAAGAAGTGTAACAGGCTTAATCTAACCATGATTTGAAATTCCTAGCCATGGTTAACCTTTAAATCTTTATTTGAGCCAGTAATGGATTTTATTTTCTAATGCCAAAATTTGTTACCTGCAACAAAGTTTTAGCTTTGGAAATGTAGTTTAAGTTTCTTGTATTTACAGGTTTACAAGAGTGGAAAAATAAGATAGAAACATCCCAAATGTCTGTGGGCATTAACACATTAAACACTCACTTCCCACTAGGTCCTTGAGAAGTTCTGTATTGAAAGTGTATTATACATTGCAGTGATCAAAAGTCCTTAATATACACTATCAGTGTTACCCAAAGGTGAATGCCTGGTTTCCTCAGAAAAAGTTTACAAAGGAAAGAAGAAATGTGAATTGAAGCTAAACAAAATAAATCTTGTCCCTTCCTCACTCTCAAACAACACTCAATACCTCTACAAATCAATAAATAAAAAAAATCTAAACCAATCAAACAACAAAACCACAAATAGTCCCTCTGAATTTGTAATTAACTTTGCTCAAAACTCTAGGCAGTAAGCTAGGATTCTTTCAGGTCAAAGAGCTTCAAAGGAAGTCGGGTCACAGAAGGAATAGGAAGGTCCATAAACAAGAACAAGTTATTCCAGTTCCCTTTTTCCTCAAAGGAAATAATTTTAAAGAGAAATTATTCTGAAACACACAGAACATTCACAATCAAGAATTGCAAATATAAGGCTATATTTATCTCCATTAACTTTGGGAAAAAATGTCTTCCTATTAACATTACTATTTTATTGATATTCTTTGTACTGATCTGGTAAAAATAGAGCATAGGGAAATGGGTATCTTAATAAATGATTACTAATATTTATTTTTTATCCCCAGCTAAAAATCAGCAGGTTTATTTACTGATGTAAACAAACACGAACACACTTTGGCATTCTTTGAATCTGTATTCCCTTCTATGTTCTGATCACACTTTTTCCAGACATTTTTTACTGGTGCAGTCCTAAGGCACCTCCTTTTGGATAATGGGTGAGTTAATTGGTGAGTTAAACGAGCCATTTGCAGAAGCAGAGGCCTCACTGTGAAGTTGCTTGTTGTCTACACACCTTCAAAGGGAACAGTGACTTAGCTGTGCACTGGTTCTGTGGCTTTTCCCCCAGTTTAAAATTTGTGCGCTGGGTGCGGCTGATCAAGAAATTGCCCACCTGTGCTGAAAGGCAGTGGTGGTCAGCAGCACAGAAATGAAATCAAGTGCTATAGTGGGAGAAGGAAAGAAAGAAGGGTTAGAACAGTGAAGCTCATTCTTAGCACAAGACTTGTCCCTTAGTGATTTTTAATTTTAATTGAATTTTATCTGTTCAACTCTCAAAGGACCGATCTTACACAATATACTATCAAAACTGGCGCGTGCTCCTAAATCAAGTGAACTCAGAGCTAAGCTTTGTATGTGCTTAATTACTGCTTTTCTGAGCATTCCATGTTGTTGCCTTTTCTACACGCTTGTTTTCCACCTTCGAATCGGGTGACAACTGCAGAGATACCTAACATGAGTATTCAACCTTACTGTGTAGGTAGCACTATGCTGTAATGAAGTATAGTGTTTGTTGTTCCAGGTTTTTAACATTCTAGTAAGAATTTGCAATTTTTGAGGAACTCAAACCCTTTGCTAAGAATCAGATTTATAAACAATAGTTGTGACAGTAATTTAAAACAAGCATCTAAACAAAACCTTTTTGTATAGCTTGGATGTTAGGCATCAATGGAAAGTCTTAAGCAGAAGATGATAGCTTGATTACAGGTCTGAGAGATTACTGTTTTACACAGTAATCGGAACATGTGGGAGCAAAGAGGGGTTGGGAGGTGAAAACATTAAAAGATTCATTTTTTTACATATTAAACTTGAATTCATAGCTAGTCATCCATGAAATCAAAAAGTCAGAAAGATAAGCCAACATCTTCCTGAAGGCCTTGAAAGAGCAAGGGTAATTTACTAAGACTGTAAAAAATACTCATTTCTTGAGAGGGAGTCAGGAAAAACCTACAACTTCTCCATATACATATTTTTACGTAATTGCACGCTGCTAAAAGTATTCAGGTATTATATGAATACAAGTTTCACACTTTATAAGTTTGTCCCCCACACAGTGATCTTACAATAGTGAGTGGCAATAAAATGGAGAAATGTTTTACTAGTGTGCAAATTCTTTTGTTCATTCTTTTGCATATTAAAGTGTTTTTCCCTTCCCAAGAACGTTATCATAGTAATTATTACAGCAACTAATGCTATTTATTCTTTGTGTCATAGGAGTGTCTCAAGGCAAATACTTATTTTTATTCCTTCATACCAATATTTATACACACCTCTATAGTCACTTGGTGGCATTAAGCACAGTGCTGAAAAATAGTTCTTTCCCCCTGAGAACTGAAGTCAGTGGTGAGCCATACCATAGCATTCGAGTAATGAAGGAATGTGAATGAAATCTTGTAGCTGTCCTCCATTGTCACCAAAACTTTGACCTTTCCGTTATTGCCTACTTAGATCCAACCTGCAGCACATCAGAGGTGGTATCATAAGAAAGCCAGAAACCTCCATATCAACTTGAAGAACACTAACTATAGCAACTAGTCAATTTCCATGTCCCTTGGTCATTCCCAGACCCACACAGTGTGGCAGGAAACTACTGAAAAGTGAACAAAACAAAACAAAGTTGAAAAAATAAACAAAGAAAACCCCAAATAAACCAACAGCAAATAAACCACCCAGAACTAACCATGAGAACTTTGTTTACGATATCATGGAGAATGAAACTTTAAAAGCAAATGCTGTCAGGTTCTTCTGGAAGATGAAAAACACATTACAAGTTTGATTTTGATCATGTACAAGATCACTCATGTCAATTAAACTGACATAAGAAAAGAAATGTTTACGTGTTTTTCCTTGTTTTTCTACCAGATGAGAAGAATGCTTTATTGTACTGTGTGTATAGCCTTGATGAAGAACAGATCTAACTAACTATAATAGATGAACAAGCAACAGATGATGTGAAGTTTCAATCCTGCATTTTAATAATTTTTGTATGACTTGAAAACCTAGATAATATTTTAGTGTCCAGATTTTTTAAAATGATTAAGTCTTTTGAGATTCATCAATTTTTAGGTACCCAACATTGATAAGTAAATTTAATGTAAGCATGTTCCCAAAAGGCTGTGATGAAATTTCATGCTAAGTGGTCTGAATGCATGTCTGGGTATACATCACAGGCTTGAAAAGGGACAAGACATTTGGAAGGAAAACCAGATCCTCATTTCTACAGCAAATAAAATCCCTCATACATCTTTATCTCTACAGCAAAAGAATGGTATCTGCTTGAACACTTCTTGTTTCCCGTTACGGCTTTAAAAGAAAGCTGCATCCTTTGTAGTTTCTTATTTGAAAGTCAGTATTTGCTGCTGGGGAATATCTATGACAGGGCCACAGCTAAGGCACCTAAAAAAAAATAAATAAATTAGTTTTTCATTGTACAGGTGTTACTGTCTTGGTTTTCATGCATTTGGGAGAACGCTATATACTTTGCCAATGATCGAGCACATTATGAGATACTTTTTGTGCTAGAAGCGTTTCAGATCCAGGTGTTGGTTGTTTCATATCTGTGGGTTTCTGAAGATGATTAGCAACATGGTCAAATCAGACTTTTTACTTCCCTGGAGCAGAGATTTACTGCTGCTAGAAAATGTTTCTCTACATGGTAAGCAATACTGTCAGTCAAAGAATATAGCAATGCTATATGATATGGGATGAGTAGCAGCTCTGTAAAGAGAGCCTTGATAAAGCTGATGTTACAAAGTTATAAAACCTAGGAACATTGCAGCAAAAACTGTGCTGAGACAGAAATTCTCTGTAGCCAAATGTAGCTCTATCAGTGCACTAGTTCTGTTTTCCCAAAAACTTAAGGAAAGGTTGGTTTTGTAATAATGGGGAACTATTCTCATGTTTTAATGTGCAATATATTTGATTTGAAGTTGGATTTCATAAGAGCAAGACAGCCTGATAAACCCAATTAACCCAAATATACTTATTAAATGGATATTCTTCTTATTACATGGCTCTTGAGCCACAATGAACTATATTTCAATTAAAACTTGGCTAAAGAATTGAGGGTCTTTTGATTGTTTTTATTTTTACAACTATAATCACACATGATAACCATCTTGTAAAAAAATATTTGCAGCTGCATTCCATATTCACATTCTGTGATTACAAGATTACATGCTTACTGTGTAGTATCACTTAATATACAAGTAGAAGCCATATATACATATATAACCAGCTATAAATATTTGGAAAATATATTTAACCAGCTATGATGACATTAATGTTTCCAACAATCACTGCTTAGTGTTCGAGCATGCCCAATGCAGGAGACGTTCCCAGAAATTAACCTCCTACATCCCCATATGTATCAGTTTATCATAGTTTATTTGGTTTGGTCATATCATTTAATATAGAGGTCATACAATGGAGAAAAACTAGAGAAATCGTGCTGAAAAACATCAATGATTGAGAATTTATAGTAGAAAAAGTGACACTTTCAGCCAAACTTCCCTGATTGGAGACCAGCACAAGTTTAAAGGTGTGCATGAACCTGGAGGAAATGAAAGATTTAGTTGCTAGCTTTTGAGGTTTGTTGTACACTTTCATTGTCCAACAGGCAATAAAAGTCTGACAGTCCTATTTTTACAATGTTGAGATGGAAGAATGGCTTCTGTATTTCAACTAAATGTTCCTATCATAATTTCTTATTCTCAGTATAGAATGAATTAATTAACTGTTCTCTATTCAATTACACATTAAGAAAGAAAAAAAGACATGGGAATGCAGACTGACAGAATTAAAACCTTTGAAGATTATTTTCACTGTTAACTAATCTTTCTTTTGTAGTATGAAACCCAAACATCTGAGAAGTGAAATTTAAAGACCCACTTTGAAAATCTATAGGCATATATCTAATTAAAAATCACATAAAATCACCAAAGTTTGTCCTCAATGAAATGGAAGCTGTGAAAAACAAATCCAGTAAAAAGCTATTGCTGATATTACACAAGTGGATGTTTTTTCTATAAGTGGGTTAACTATTTTAACAAGCAATCTTTTCTGAAGGATTGTGAAGTGTTTTAGAACAGAGCTGCTGGTTTTAATTTGATTTCTCATCACTGCAGTTTTAGTTAGCTATCTTAGATAACTATAAGAAAAGAAAGCATATTGACAAAAAATATTGACTATATGATCAAAGACTCAAGATTAAAGCAGGAAAAAAATAATTAGAGTCTTATTCTGCAAATACTCAGTTATAATACTTCAACAATACTCCATCCTGAGGTTTTGACTAATTTTTTGTTTAATTTCAGCTCATCAGCTAGTTGTGTGTTTTATACTATATTGAGTAACTCCTTATAGAAATTTTTATTAAACTGTCTGTCCTGACACCTCTTCCTTACCTCGTTCCCTGCTTCTGCAACGAACACAAATGTCATGGGCACAATAATCAGATGTTCCTTGTTTCTGGTGTTCCTCTTATTTTTGTTGGAGGCAGTTCCATGAGGAGCTTTAAATATTTAGAAACACACACACCCTGAAAAGAGTGGGTTTTGCTGCTTAGGTTTTTGTACAACCTAAGAAACCCCCTCTTATCTGGTAGCACCTTACAGTTGTGAACCTTGCCGTTCTCCCTTTTCCTGAGCCACCAGCAGCTGTCAGTGTCAGCACTAGGTATGTTTGTGCTGCTCACAACACTCCTTGGCGTCTCTCTGTCAAACTCATTCCACTTTCTGAACTTCTGGAGCTTTCTGAAGTTGGAAATAACATTACAATCAAAATCTTATTATAGGCAAAAGAACAAACTACGTAGGTTCCCAGATGGTTTTGGCTGGGATAGAGTTAGTATGGGGCTGTGTTTTGGATTTGTGCTGAAAACAGTGTTGGTAACACAGGGATGGTTTAGTTCCTGCTGAGCAGCGCTTACACACAGCCAAGGCCTTTTCTGCTTTACTTATGAAACTGTCTTTACCTCAGCCTGTGGGTTTTCTCAGTCTTACTCTTCTGATTCTCTCCTCCATCCAACTGAGTGGGAGTAAGCGAGTGGCTGCACAATGCTTAGTTGCTGACTGGGGTTAAACAACTAGAATATGAAGCTAAGAATTTGGTATTAGTCCAATGGGTCTTTTAGAAGTCTGGTAGTCTAATTTGTTTAATTAACATAGAAAGGACCCATTAATAGCAAAATTATTATTAAAAAAATAAAACCTAGCCACTCTCCCCTCTTTTTTTTTAGCGTCTACCCCTTGTCTCTGGTGTTGGGATCCCAAGGTTGAGAGATTAAGTCCTACTCAAGCAGAAAAGGGGAGATCACTCGCTGGGAGGCTCATAGTCTTCATAGTACAGGTTTTTTCCCTTCAGTCTTGGGGTCTTCCTGGGGATATTTATGTTTTTCTGTCACAGTCTGCTTCCTTTTCTTTGGTGTCCAGCTCAAGTCTGAAAGTTGCACAAGAACCTCACCCAACCACAGCTGACAGCAAGGGCAATTGTTTGTTGTGCCATGGCCTCTTCTCTTGGTGGGGCTTGACCATGACTGTCATTCACAGAGCTTCAGCAGAAGCTAGTGAGACAGTGGTCACCTGGCCACCTACCTGTTCCTCAAACAAGCTGAAAACAACTCAGGCCAAGGCAAGCCCAGGGATCTTTTACTGTTGTATTAGACAAAAAAATCTCATGCCTTTTACTAATAATGGCAACATTTTTACTACTGTACTACAGTAGGAAATCTACAGAAAATCATCTGCTTCTTTTGCATTCTCAGCCTTTTTTTTAGGGTGAATTCTATAGATTTTAATAAATTTCAGCTTCTCCAGAGAACTCATGTAGTCTAAATGTTTCCTGCCTTGTTTTATTCCCTCACTGTTTATTAGTCCTGATTTCCCTATTCTTTCTGAGTTGGTGCTGAGGTGGTTAGACATAACTTATCCATAATAAGGCATCTGTAGCCATTTAACTTAATCATTAATCCCAGATTCCATATGCTGTTTAACAAGCTATATGTATTAGTTTTGCCATCTTCCTTAATGTTTAATCCTTTGATTAGTTATATTTTAAATTTTCTTTATAATCTGTGCTGGATTTCAGAAGCAACTACATGTATTTTGTTTGGTGCTTTTAAGATAGCTGTTTATTTTGTCAGTCTGGCTCATTCATACAGTGCAGAAAAAAGAGATCTTAAATATACATAAAATGAAATGAGGCTTTGAGGAAGTGTCAGTCTTAACAGTATTTTCTATTTTGAAGAGCACTTAAGGAATCATCTCCATTTACTGGTCCTTGTACAGAACTACCTGGGATTTAATAAATACTACCTAGCAGTTGTCTTGCAGTGGGAAGCTTTATTTTTAATGTAGGTGGTAATTTGAGCTTTTATCTGCTTTTTTCAACTTTTTTAAAAGATGGTTAGTTTAGAAAAATATACTAACAAGCCTCTGCCATTTTGAAGCCAATATTTATCTAGATTCATCTCAGAGTCTCAGCACATGCAATTTGGGCAGTCTGTTTCCTTGTTTCTTAGTCTGCAGTTGTCAGTGCTCTTTTCCCCTTTCCATCGTGCACTGTTTTGTGCTTTCCCAAGGCAGTTGGTGCTTCTAGTGCTGGTGTGTAATTTGCTTTGTGAAACAGACATCTTGCCATGAATGTATTGAAATTTCTGTCAAGTCACATCCAACATAGTCAATTCCCTCTGGTGATCATTTTTACTTTTCTGTATTTACTTGATGACTTCTGTCTGAGACAGGCTTCACTCGGCTGAAATTCAGGTGATACTACATCAGCATACAGAGTTCTGTTATGTGACTCAAGTTTACCAAATTCACCTGTGCTGTTACAGTCACATTTTCACAGAAGACAGAATAGCTTTGAGAATTATATTCTTTCTCAGTGTCTTGCACAGTTAATAAAGATGGTTAGTTAATATTAGTGGGCTCCATTTTAAGCTCATCACAGGTAGCAGAGATTTATTCATTAATAGCAAAATACAAAAATATCAAATAAAAAAACTATAAGGCAAGATCAATGTTCAAAGCTTCTCTTTAAGCTTGGATTTAAAGCTAGATGAAGATTAGTCCTCAATTTCCCTGAAGGCTGCAAAACCCAAGTGAATATTCATTCATTGCTGCAAAAGTTAGTTTTCACTCCTGTGACAACCTAACTTGTTTATTTTTTTAACGGGAATTTCTTGAGGCCCTATTTTGATAGGCCCTGGTGTGCACAGTTGGTTCCCTTAACATGGTTAAACTTTCCCATTTCTTACCATGCCCTCTCTTATTGAAGCAATACTCCATTTTGTGATTCTCATCATATACCTTATTAAATAAAGGGGATAGGTTTCTTTTTGAGAAATGAGTGGTAACACTTACTTGCAGCTAAGAAGGGAAAGATAGACCTCCAGACATTTAGGGTAGTAGCAGGGGTCATTATGGTGTTTCCAGTAGTGTTTGCCTTTGCCTGTTGTGCCTACATCTTAGATTCTGAAATCGGTACCCTTATTCAGAGGTACAATAATAAACAATTAAAAAGAGGCTGTCAAATGGATTCTTTTTATACTTTTGTTTGTTTAATGAACAGCCTACTTCCATTTGGATTCTCAAGAACATCTTTTTTTCTATTCTACTCTATACGTAAGAGGTATATAAAAAATACTTCCTATACATTTGACTGAATATAGATTTTGTAGAGTTTTTCTTCAGTTCTTGAGTGTGTGTATAGAGTGTGTGTGTGTCTGTGTGTGCATGTGTATACACAAGGGCGTCCTTTACAATTGCAAAGAATGCAAAGTCCCTCTGTTCCTGTGTAGTTTATGAAGTCTGCCTGAAAACAGTAGCCAACCAACACATTTTTTCCCAAGACTGTGAGCAATGGAAAGCTTCTGCATATGGAGGCATAGCTATCTCTTAAATTATAAACCAAGATTTTTTATTATCCCTTCCTCACCTCCCCAAATTTTTTGTATATTTTGTTGTAGGCAAAATATCTTTACCTTGTTCTAACAATTTCCTTAGAGGTATAACTGTGTAGGTATAACTGATAACAGAATATTTTTAGGTTGTCTTGTTTTGTTATGTTGTTTTGTTTTGTTTTTTTAATAGAGATGGAAGGCCTTTTTGCATTTGATAAAATGTCTAAAGCTAGACATTTCTACATATTTTTTTCTTTCATTCAATTAATTTTAGTTGGGGAATTTTTTTTTCTCTCTCTCATTTCCTGCAAAACTCCCTAAGTATGTAGTAATGACTAAGAAATGCTTCTTCAGTTTTTAAGGAATGCTGCCAAAAAAGTGGTAATGAGGGGAGAAAAAAAATTGCTACTTTGAGTGTAGCTCAGGTTATTTCTGTTCACTTAATCCTCACTTTCTACCCGTGAAAGCCCAGCTCCATATATGCATTAACTTTTGGGCTCTCCCCATAACAGTTGATGGTAGCAGAGACTGAAAGAGAACAAGCCATTTTCTGTCACATTGGCAGACTAATTCCTTTGGAAAACAACGGTATGATTTTAAAGTGAGGTTTTAGGCAGGAAGAGTCATGCAAGTAGAGAAGTGCTTCTACAAACTGGGTAGCTGAACAACTGAGTAAATAAGAATAATGAATTAAGAAGAATTAGAAATTAATGTAGTTGGAAGGTGACCACAGGATTTTATAGGTGAAATGGTATTATTTTCCCCAGCTAACGTGACGTATATCATGAGATGGTAAATCTTTTCTGTAATTGTTGAGAACAAAGCAGTAGTATGCACTAATGATTTAGCAAAGCTTGGACAGTTCCCTAAAGTTATTTTGCTTTTGTACAAGCAATTCAAATGCCTAACATTTCATGTTCTACAGAAAAGCAGGTATGTCTATATAGTATTTTTAGCCAATTTCTTCTGGCATGGTCTTATTAAGCCTTGTCATTTACAGATCCAAATTTGGATAGTCCAGGCATTTTAGTGTGGTGGACAGTAGCTCGTTCTGGATATCTATGAATTTTATTGAGCAAATAATAACAATTTCTAACCATTAGAGCCTGTTTGTTAAATGTAGCTGTCAGAGCCCCACATGCCCTGCCAGACCTCACTGTTCATGCTCCTCCAAGACTGTTGCCCCTGACAGTGGCCCAGGTAGAAGCTTCAAGATTATCATTGCTGAGTGGGTTTCCTAACAAAAGCTTCTAACTCTTTACATCATGGTATGTAAAGGCCTTCAAGAAATGGATATGAAATTAATAAATAGACAGATTATTTCAAAGCTTCAGAATGCTGCTGATAAAAACAGTATCTGATATGACAATTAAAATGGGGGGCAGGTATTGTATTTTTGAGAGGTGACAGTACAGGCTCCAGCGGCTCATTTTTCTGTTATTTGTCTTAGAAAGTAGTTTCTCTGTAGCTGAGGAAGGAACTAGGGCCATCTTAGCCTGGTTTTCAGCAGCTGCATTACCACAGCTAATCCATCATGCTTCTCTCCAGAAAAGGTAGTTCTGCAGTGCATTAGACACACATTCTGATTTATCTGATCCTCTTGCCTCTTCTAGCAATATAATAGCTGCAATAGAGTGAAAGGTTAATAGTGGGATTTCTAGTACACTTTATCATAGGTGAACATAAATGTGGATGCAGTTCCAGGAACTGGTGATTTACAGGAGAGGATAAATCAGGTTTCTTGCTCATTCTGATTTTTTCACTGGAAAGAACATATTAATAATCATTTCAGAAATAAGCAGAAGTGTACTGGAAAAACAAAGATAAAATCGGCATGATTCTTCGAGAACAGGAATGAGACCATTTTTAGGGATCCCACCCATTTTTCATTGATCTGAAAACTGTGTGAGCAGCATGACATAGTGACTGACTGAGCAGTATTAAATATAGCAGGAGAGCACATCAGTAACCCAGCAATGAACTTATAGCTGTGGTTGGATGTGTTTCTTCAGTGGATGAATATAAAGTAAACTAAAAAACCCAAATGTATTCTTTACCCTCTAAATCAGCTGGTTTATTAAACTAAAATTTATTTTTAGAGGTATTAAAATTCAGTTTTCTCTAATAACCTATCAGCAAATTAATTCCCTGGAATTCAAGAGCTAAGCAGCAAGGAAAATGGTTGTCTGCTTAGCAGCATGTCTATAGTGATTCTTTTAAAAATTAAAAATAAAATTATTTATATTTGATCAGGGTTGGAGTGCCTTCATAAAGTTCTGTAAAATTTCATCTTTAAAACAAAATGGTAAGAAAAAAATCAGGCAAAAAAGAGGACAAAACCATTGGCTTCATATTATCAATAAAAACTAGTTCTGAATGAATGGCTAGCAAAAGTAAGTGAAAAAGTGAAAGTAAAAGCAGATCCAGGAATTGAATCCTGCTCTTCTGGACCTCTTCTGTTAGCTAACTGTCTGCAGAATCAACACTGAATCAGGCTTCTCTTTTTCTACAGGGAAATGGTTGCAAAACCTGGAAAGTATATAAAAATTATTTATGAGTGATTTCTGATCCAGTAATACCAGCAGTATTTTTCTGTTCTATTTTGTTTAAAAACTCTACCTGTTTAGCTTACTCAGGAAAGAGTAGGTCAGTTATATTTTAAAACTACGTCCAAGAGAAGAGGTATTTCGATTTTGACTGAGGAGACCAAGCTGAAATGACTATGGTGGTTAGGAATCGACACAAATTACAGTAAAAGTAAAACATGATTTATTTTTTCTTGGGAGATAGAGTATTCTTGATGTCTTGGTATTTTTGTAATTAAATGGGATTTTCTCTTTTAAAAGAGATGCCAATCACAGTTTAAACTGGTAATTACGGCCATCCCAAATTATTTGGTATATAACCAGGATTTGCTATCCAGGAGTCTGACAAAATTATCTTCATGATGCAACTTGTCCTTATAAGATACGAATTTACAATTGCTAAGGGAGATATTTTGATGTAAGAAAATCAGCGAAAATCCTACCTACTGAAGTCTAGCAAGAATTATGCCCCTTTAAAACATCATGTTATTTTGGATCTGTAAAATGCTAAGAAAACCTTTCAGTCTCTGTAAGTAGCACTTTTTTGAGAGCTGCTATCCTGAAGTTTTTAAGTACACTTGAGGAAACTTTATATGAATAGGAAAAATGAAAGTCATGGATGTCTTGCACAAGATCTCATCCTGCACCAGAGATAACTTAGCTATAGGAAGTACTTGCTCAAAGTTTTCCATGTTGTGAAGATGAGGTCAGAAAATCCTGCAGAAAGCCTTGGCCTATGCAAAGTGACCACACTAGAATTTCTTTGCCGCCCTTCCTGTTTGTATAACATCTGACAAAGTTCACATGCAAGAATATACATCTGTTTGATTGCATGTCGTACCATAACTATCCGTATAATAGCTCAATCAGTGTAACCACCTGTATTTTAAAGAAGAATAAAAATATTGCCATGTTGTGCTAAGGCAAGACACAAACCATAACAGTATATAAATAACTTGATCTTGAATTATAACATTTAAATTGAGATCAATATGTACTAAGAGCCAGAGAAAGCTGTGATAAAAAGGTTGTACAGAGCTTTTCCTTCCACTAGATGTTCTATAAGAAGGACTTTATGATGAGGGCTTTTTAACATAAAGAAAAACAAGATATACTGCTTATTTGGGTGTTTGGGTAGAGTCAGGTAAAGGTTACATGAGAAATAAGTTAATGGACTGAAGTTTATAGCTGTGTGTATAACTGTCAAATCTCTGTGTAAATTACTGTTCTCTTCTGCTGGCTGGAATGCGAAAATCCAATAAACTGTTAATAAAAATGGAAAGGTCATATGTAAATACGGCAGATCTTGAAAATGAACCAGAAAAATATGATAGTTTGCCCACAAATATAATTTCATATTCTGTTTCAAGGTGTGGTGACTAAAGTGGGATACTTATAAAAATATGGTAGGAAAATATTCTATTAAAAAGATACTTGCTTTAGATATGAAAACAAGTGTTTGATCACTAATTGGCTGTTTGTTTCTCCATCTTAGAAAGAATTTTCCTACCTTAGTAAAGAAAGCTAAAAATAAAGACTGATTTAATTATTCTAGTAATTCACCGGGAATGTTTACATTGGAATATACATTCAGTCTTTTCAGTCCACCTAAGGGTCTTCTTGTTTATGTATTTTTATTTACACTGAAATATATTGTTAGCATACTTTCTAAAAGAAAAGGTGAAGGATTTTGCAAGAAGCCTGATTTCATGCTCAGAAGACTGGAATTGATACAGGTGCAAGATTCAGTGAAGTCATTATTGCCTGTACTTTTTCCTGAAGACAATACTATACTTATATCTTTAAAAACTGAGAGATTAATTTGAACTAAAGAAAAAAAAGTATTATTGTAAACATATTGCTTTGTAAGTCTGTGGCAGCTGATGGAGGCCTATATCTCTGTGGACTTTTCCTTCTTGTTTCCTTCTCTCTTTCCATTAAGGATCTAGTATAAATTTATTGGATGTTTTCATAGTACTGCTTGCCTATTTAAGAAATTACTGTTTTTCTTCTGGGCTGTTAAGCGGTACTTCTAAGGGATATCAACCTAAGTATTTGTAACTAGAAGAGATCTTTGTTAAGAAGGCAATTTTCTCTTAGAATGAGCTTCAGGCAGTGGATTAGTTCAGAAATGACCTGTAAGATGAGTGCTTTGTAATCAACACATTAATAAAAAGCCCCACTTCTTACCTTCAAAACAGCATCTTGATATCAAAGATGCTCTAAAATCAGAGTGATTACCCACTTATTTTTCTAAACAGAAAGATAAATGGTAGCTTTAATCAAGAATAAGCATAAAAAGTAAATTGGGAAGGACACGGGATATGTAGCTATAGGATTATGTAGTCACAATAACAGACACCTTCTTGGGAACTTGTGTGTAAAGGATTTTTTAATTATATATTTTAATGAAGCTTAATTTTAACTGCCATTTAATTGAATGATAGACAGCAAAGCTGATTAGAGCCTTTGGTCAAGAAAATGGGTCTATTTTCAAGTAAAGTTTTGCTTTTTCCTCAAATACTGTAACTTCTGAACTACAGAAAATTTAGATCAAGAAAGAGATGAGCCAACCAAACCAAAAGCCTAGACCAGACTCAAACAGTATGTTTTGTTTGGGAAATTCACTGGCATATCCAATTGTATATCTGGAAAGGAAGTAGAATAGAACACAACTTCACTACTTACTTCTTTCTATTCATTCTTTTAGAAGACCAGATAAAATGTAAGCCTATCATAAAAAGCTTCTGGGTGAAAGTGGTCCCTGAATTTTGTGAGGCTGGATATAGCTTCCATTTATACACCTTCACTTATGAATGCCTCATGCTTTGTGTTCTACCAGCAATGCAAACTTATTCTGACTGTATACAAAGAAGCATAAAGCCACTGTAGCACTGCCTTCACAGGCTGTCAGTAGGCTGGTGCATCCACATAATACTGCTCAGTATTATGCAGCAATTTAAGGTAGGATTCATCTGGGAGTGTATAAATACCATGATGCAATTTTTCTGCTTCTGTTAGAACAATAGGGAATACTAGCTTTTACCCCATCCAAGGGAGGTACTGTTACTCTCCCAGTTTTCATCTTAGGAAAGCCTGATGATGTTGAATACTTTTGAAGAGCTTTTGAAGAGAAATCATAAAAAAGATAAAGGGAGAGACTCACTCCGTGTCTAGGTATAACAAAATAATTCATTAGTTATGTAGAGACACAAAATTATGAGCAGTATTAAACTGTTCCATCCTGTTAGCATGTTACACAATGGTGTACATATGGACAAAACCAAACACAAAAATATTTCCTTTAAAATGTTGATGAATTATTTTATGTATGTTTAAATGCAAATTTTCACATTTGTATGTGTAAAAATCACTGGAAAGCAACCTAAGGTAATCAGTGTTCATATTTTAATCCCTTGGAGCTGCAGTTTCAGCAATAAAAATGCCACACAGCACATTACTTCAAAAATCTGGTACTTTTATGCAGTTGGAGGTGCCTGTATTTTATTCAGTAAGGTAGATCTGTATGCTGGAAAACCTGAATAGAATTAAATTAGCATGAATTCAAATTTTCTCAAAATAAAAAAATGCATCTCGTTTATGATAAAGAGTTTTAAGGATCTGTGATATACGCTGTCATAAGGATTTGTCAGCTTACTGAGTAATGTATTGACTCTGTCACTAGCTCCATAATTAAAAAAATTATTCCAGCTCTTTTCTGCAGAAGGCTTTTGAGAGTCTTGAGCTCAGTGACTTTTACAAACACAGGAAGTGAATTGATCAAATAATCTTCAGAACCACTGTGCTGTCATTTTTTTCATTCTCTGCAATTCTTTTTTCTGTGTGCTAAATCGTGTGGAAGGGAAAGAGGCACATTCTGTAATCTCAGTAACAATAATTGGATTAAACACCTCTTTTTTTTTTTTTTTTTGAGTAACTCTCAGAGTTTTCAAAATGTCATGCTTTGAAGAACCATGGGAGTATTAAGTGTAAACTTGCAAGTGTTTTCAGTTTCCATTTCTGTGCTGCAGATTTTCAAGCACTATACAAAAACGTATTTACAAAACATCTAAACAATGAGATATTCACGGTGCATAATTAATAACTGCATGGAAGCTGGTGAACAATATATTTTAGAATACTTTGGCTGGGAGTAATGGTGACATATGCAAATAGTGGAGTCAGAAGCTCTGGTCTTTTATTAATTCATTTTAGAAGTTAGATGATGCTATCAGTAGTATGCATAGAAACATGATTTGTATTTTTCTGTTGTAAAGTGATCATCTTCACAAAACATACAAAAGCTCACTGCAGTCAGTAGAGACTCCTACACTCTTTAAATGGTACTAGAGAAATTAAAAGTCTATTGCATATGCTACAGATTTTTATTTACCTAGTGCTATATTAAGTCCTGAGTATTATAGGCCGATCACTGGTAGGCCATTCAGCAAGAATGGATACTGTTGAAAATAAGCTAAGGAAAAGATACCTTGGGAATTTTGAGAGTATTTTTTAACAAGGAAAGTATCTCATGGGTGTTATTTTATTTAGATTTCAAACTTTCTAGACTTAACATAATACTTGAATTAACCACTTTCTTTTCCTTTGACACTTTTCATATTTTCCATTTCTCTTGAGCTCAGTCTCTAGGCAAGCTGGTTAAAGAACTCTGAAAAGCAAAATAAATAAAAAAAGAACCTTGACAGTTAGGCTTTTGTTTTGGTTTTGTTTTGTTTTTTTTTTTTCTCCTACTTAGAGCTCTCACACATCCGTGTTAAATAACATTAAAACCACTGACTCTATGGTTTTCTGATAATTTGATAGACAATTAGTTGGTGGGCACTGAACAAATGTAGTGCTTTCCATATTCCTGACTCAGATCTGCTTGTGTTCCATACTACCCATAAACTGAAGTGGCTCAGTGGACACCCTTTACTGGATGATTTGTGGAATACCAGACACCACACTGAAAGAGGTTCCACTGTTTGCTGAGAAGATACTTGTATGAAAGACGTGCATACATGGAAAGATGAGGGATGCATAGGTTCCAGACAATGTTCCATCATTTTGCCATGAACATTCTTTGTCTGCATGGACTTGTAAGATTGTGGCCTGTTTGTTGTTTTCCTTAGCTTTACTTTTAACTTAGGTAAGATTTAGTTTCATTCCATCTTTGTTTTTCATGCATAACTATAATGCTAAAATAAGTAATAGTGTGTTCTCAGGTGTGGTGTTGCAGCTACTGAGGCTGACACAGAAGTGGAACCCAGAATAGTATTACAAAATGTTAAGGGTATAGTTGTTACGATGAGTAGAAAAAAAAATCACATAACCATCAATTACTTTTTTAAGACTTTATAAAACAAAACAGCTGGGCTCCTATTCATGTTTTGGTTGAATGTCCTTAATGTTTGTTCTCTTAAATGAAGCAATATTCTCTGAGACTTCAAGTCCTACGGCAAATTTCACCGAACCGTGTGAGCTCTGCAGCCCCCTGAGGTCTTGGGACTGCTGAACTCTGCTCACTGGGTCTGGAAGCTGATGTTGCTGGTGTAGCTGATTTTCAGTCGCAGAACTTGTGGTACACTACAGGTGTTAAAATGTAAATTTGATTTCTTTTTTAGAATAAAAATAGAAATTTGATATTGTGAAGGAGGCATGCTAACATCTGTGAGGTAATAATTTCTGTTACTAAACAGGGAGGCTGTTTTAGGATAGAGTTGATAATATCGAAGGAGGTTGATACCTTTCTGTTGCTGCATTTGAAAGACTAGTGTCTTACAACACCTTTTAATTACTTTTTTTCAGTGAAAAGAATTCTAATTAGTTATAGGAATGTATATCAATATATATCTAAGAAGCTTTTTTAGTATTAAAAATGGATTTGTGATCCTGTAGTTATAGCCTTCATTTACAAATTGCTGTAGGTGTAGATCACTTGAAATGAATATCACTAAAATAAATTGGGTAGGGTTAAGTTTGGGTTTGTTTATTTATTTTTTTTTCAAGATCAGCTAACAATGGAGATAAAATGAGTCTGACATCTCTTCCATATGTAACTATTTATAAATTACTTTTCTCTGATGTTAGGAGCATAAGTTTATAATAATTAAGAATCCATTACACTAGCCATTGAGTGTGAGGTTTACTCAGAAAGTCTGAATTTCAAAGACCACACTCTAGTAACTAGTCAGCAAGGAAAACTGAATGGTGCAAACTATTAAAAAAGGGACAGAGCTGACTCAGAAATATCAGTGGGCCACTGTTTTCCACTGTTTTGCCAGTGTCTTTGAATATTTTGGAGGTTCTGGTCTGTGTGATCTCAAAAAAGGTGTAGCACCACTGGAAAACTTTTCAAAGGAACATCAAGAATGATCAAAAAGTATAACATACTTTCGATAGAAAGGATGACTCAGGGTGTCAACTACATCGGCACTATAGCTTGGATTGGAAGTGTGCTTTGGGAGTGAATCTTCAGATTGTTCCCATTTGCCATTCACTTTTTCAGTTGCCGAGTGATGTGGGAAATCACAAGCTGAATTTCCTTCAGATGAAGTACACTGGAAGTTTTTCACTAAGCTTTGAGTTCTCAGTTCCCGAAGCATTTCTGCAGTGGTCCAAAGTAAAAGATCACTGAACACACTTAGTGAGGATGTCAGGCTCTTGGCATTAACTGTTTTGCTCTTCACATCTGCTCCCAGTGTACTACCTGCTAATGCCACCGTATCATGAAGTAGGCAAGGACTCTTCAGTTTGGGGAAAAAAGCAACTGAGTGAGGAGGGGGAAAATGTTACAGAATTTTATTAAAGAGAAGAGAGAATAAAGAATTGGCTTGAAAAACTTTTTTTGTGATTTTTGCATCAGCTTATAACTATTGACTCCAAGGCTGCTATCAGTACCAGTTAAAAAGTAAAAATTAACTCAGTGGTTCTTTAAAACTTTTTTCACATCTAAAAGTATGTCATATGCATAAAAAACAGAAGGAGAAGACAGAAATCAAGACAGAGAATTTTACCATAACCATGGGGTTTTTTTTCCTTTTCCTTTCGTATGATTTGTGTTGTTTTTTGCTGCTGAGTTTCATATTCACCAAGGCTCCCCTTGCTACAATCTGAGGTTATAAAAACTACCAAAGCAAGAGTATTATTACGTTACTACCTGATGGTCAGCAAACTTCAGCTTATTTAAAGTGTATGTGGAATATCACTGCTTTCTTTTTCTCTCTTTTTCTTTCTTTCTCTCTTTTTCTTTCTCTTTCTTTCTTTCTTTTTCTTCCTTCCTTTCTTCCTTCCTTTCTTCCTTCTTTCCTTCCTTCCTTTCTTCCTTTCTTCTTTTCTTTCATTTCTCTTGTTCCCATTAATACATTCTTTTAAAAGCATGCTTACTTAAACTAATAACTATGATCTGAGGCCTCAGTATAGTCTAAAACCTTTATTAGCTTTTCTTCTGATGCAAGCTTTCATAAGTTTAGTGCAGCACTTGTTCTCTACAACAAATCTGCACTTAATACAAGGAAATTTCTCTCTGCCCTTAGCAAACTTGTTATTGTGTTGCTCAGAGATGCTTGTGGTGACAGTCTCTTCTGTGTGGCAGGTGTTCCATGATGTTGGATAATAAAATCCCTATGGGAAACTGCATATTCTCTTGATGTCGGTACCTTCCTGCCAGGTTCAGCTTTTGAATGATAAATGATGCAATTAAAGTTTTGAGATGTGCATAAAATAACTTGCCGGATTCCTGTTAACCCTAAATAGGTCTGTGACATTATGGAATAAATCTGTCTCAGTAAGAATACTTTTTTTTTTTTTTTTTTTTTCCCCCCCCCAAACCTGATGTTCTTCATAGCCTCTGAGCAATAAAAGGAAAGAAGGAAAAGAAAGATTTTAAAAGAAAAGGACCATTTCCCAGGATGCCAAAAGTATTGGCCAAAACTGGGAAGATAATGAAAATTCCAGATATCCTTTTCTTTAAATTCTCTCTTAAATGACTGTCTTAATGTTGGTTTTGTGTTTGAATGAAAATAAACTTTATCTACCCATTTAGTTGGGGACTGAAAGTATCCAATAGTTGGTTTTATATCATGATTGGTTTTAAGGAAATCTCATTTTGCCTGTTGCTCTCCTTTTTATTTTGAAGTTATTATCCAATTTCTGTATAAAATTGGAAACTGTGGCTGTGAGTGACTGAAACAACCTGGTAAAAGTGATATTAAGGGCATCATATTATTCAACTGGGTGGAAAAAATTGAATATTTAGGAGATAACATAAAACTGTATTAGTTCTACTCCCTAAAAAATTATTTCCAGGGCTTTTAATCCATGGGTCATATGATTTGAAGCTATACTTTTTATATTATACTTTTTATGTCAGTTGCACGTTTGAATGAAAGAAATTTAGCAAGAGTTTAGGCCAAGAACATTTGAAAATTATTGAGCTTATGAGAAAAGAGAAGAATACAGCTACCCCACCCTGGGGAGTAGGAAGGCAAGTGTAAAGGGGGAAGACTTAACATGACTGATTCCTTCCTTGGCTAAGTGATCAAATACCAACCATGTTAAATTCTGAAGGCACTTGAATTGGATTTTCAGTGTGACATGGGAGATGAATGTTTTCTACATTTGTGGCGTTAGCTTTGCCATGCCTCATTTCTGGAATTCAAGCTGTGCAGCTCTCACCTGGCAGTTTTCATGAATGCAATCCTCATAATAGATGTTACCTCATATTTCCTATCTTGCTTTGGCAAAGCTCTTATCACTGTTAAGAAGATCAGGATAGATTTTTAATACTGTTTTTTATTTAAAAAAAAAACCCTCAATACACACACACACAGATCCCCCAACAAACCAAAGAAAAAACTCGTCATGCCAAACAGTTCCACTGGCACAGAGTAGATCAGAAAGAAGGAACCAAAGCACTCAGCCAAACAGAAATCCTGTCAGAAAAAAGATAAGTACTTTAACGTTGATGATGTGGTTGCCATGTCAATTAACCCAGAATGCCATTAGTATTTTGCTGTTTCATAGACCTAGTTTCTATTATGAACAGTGGCACCATTTCTACTGGAAAACCAGTTGGTTGCATGGGATCTCGTTAATTCTCTGGCTGTTTTAAGAAACCTGTATCATTATAAAAATTCTCAATATGTTACAGATAATTATTTCTGTTCTCAAAGGTAAAATAACTTTCTTCTGTGTGTGTCTGTGTCTGTCTGTCTGTGTGTATGTACGTGAGCATACTTCTACATACACTTGCTAGGAAGTCACTGTTTATAGTGAGATTTTTCCTGGATTTCTTCTCCTTTTCCCACATTATAAAGAAGCAAAACAAGAAAATATGCTATTCTTTTTTTGTATCAATTCAGATTTAACTTTAAAGCACCATGCAGAAATCTAGCTAAAGGTAGATGCTACTGCTGCAGTTTCTTCAGACTGACTGTGATTTTGCATTTATTTTTGCTTTTATAGTTAGCTGTTAAAAAAAAACTTACAGATTTGGTCCAGGTACAAAGTCACCTCTTCCTAAATCCTGGAAGGTAGTTCTTTTTTACCCCTAAAAAGCTAGAAGGTTGACATATCAGCCTTGGATCAGATAATTTTTGCTTATTTAAGTGTCTGGTGAATAGTCCATAAACAGAAAATCAGTGACATTAGTTTGGCAAGAAATCAGTTTGACATTACATTCAAGTAGTATAAAGTTTTATTATTGTGTTGCGTAGTAATCTATTATGTCCTACCATTAGGAGAATATATATTTTAATGTCCCTATTCACCAGTTGATATATCTTACCTGGAAAAATTCTGATGAAAGAGGAACCAGCTTACAAATAAAACAAAATTTAAGCAAAATTTATTTTTAGTTCATCCTTTGTGGGACAGACAGTATTATAGGTGTAATTATAATAATAAACTGTAATTGTAACTCATTTTGTAATCACTTCTGTATGTTTATATTCCCAGTTCTTATAGGGCATGTTACGACGGTACTCACTTGAGATGTTGCTTATAGGAGGCTTTCTCATGATACAGAAGGTGAAAGGTGTTTTAAAGAAGCAATAAATTTTTACTTAATAACTGGTGATTCTGGCCCTGGCTTTCTTGTGGTACAGCGGTCACCTTTTTTATTAACTGTGATTGTATTTGATTGAGCTGGAAATCAAAACCACAAGAACATTTAGAAACAGCAATGTAACAAATACGAAGGAGTAAATGGGATTGTCTTTTCCGTTCTTTATTTCGAAAAGAATTGGAACAATAACCTCATGTCAGGTAAAAGGACTGCTGTTTGGTTTATGCTTGTAATTCAAGTATGAAGTTAAGCACAAGAACTCTTGCTGAGTCAAGATCTGAAACACCATGTTCCACTTCCCTATTGCTTTTTAAAATGTCACTCACCCTTAAAATACTTCAGTTCATCAGACATGAATTATCACCAGTATGTGCCTATTTGCCAGGAGGTCTGCCAGAAGACAGGTAGCAATTATTGTCACACTTTTTGTTTTCTTCCATGGGAAGGTGCAATATAGAAAATAGTGGCCTGTACTGCTTCTCCTGCTCATAATGAAACCCATAATTTGTAAGGTCTTGTCAAGCAAGTATAAATATGAATATTCCATTATTTATTCTCAGTTTGTGGCAGGTATGATTATGTTAATTTAAAAGTGTTTTTTTCCAAAGAAGAAAAACACCCAGCTATACAGAATACCTGTTTTTCAGGGAGGCAGGTCTGTAGGTGGAGACATTAGACCATATTTTAATTAAAAGCATTTGTACTTATGTATAAGATACAGCCTTTTTATGATCATAACTGAAGATTTGTCTTTTGGAAGAGGGTTTTCATGGCAAAGGCAAGAGGAGCAAGGTACATAGACTGTTACAAAGCTAACTTTTTGTTACCACGATATTAGAGGATTTTATGGTTACAATCACTGAGTAGGTGCACTGCGTGCAACTTATATTATCCTAATTGCAGAGTCACAGACTGTATATGGTTCTTTAGTGGATAACACTATCCTCCAACACATTTTTCTTCAACTATTACCTCTCTTATCCATCTCTTTAGGACAATGATTTGAGGTCTGGGTCAATGGTCATTACTACATTTTGGTTGGGTAGCTTTTTAATAATGGCAGCTGGTTTCTCATCCTTCTCCCCTTTTACTAAATGCTGCTGATACCATCTTACCCCATGCTGGATTCTAACCGAGGACTTCTGGAAAGTTAGAAAAGATAGGCAGTGTGTAAAAAAAGGTAGGGCAGGTTTTGGTTAAAAGGCTCTAGAGCCTGAAGGTGGAGTTGGGGGGAACAGCCTTACAAAAACATGCTTGAAAATCAGACTTGACGTGGAGGTTGAATTGTTTTGTACCAAGTCATTCATAAAGTCAGGCTCTTCAAAAAGCTTTTGATAGCATAGCTGTTTTACCTGTTAGCCTACTACCATACGCTTTGTCCTGTATAAATTAAATATTCTTGAAATAAATTTTAATCCCATTTTAAAATATAAATAGGAGACAGCTATTAATGCTTTTAAGAAGAACATCAAGTTTTATGTTTTGTAAAGACGTGGTTAATGTTTGAACCGTGGGTGCACCTATGTATCTGTGAGACATGATGACATAGGAGTAAATGTATTGTATTGAAGATCCAATTAAACCAATATTTTATCTACAGCACTGGACATAAATCAATCTACAAGGTATAATATAAAGAGCTCATGCAATGATGCTTCCCTGAAACATCTTGGAGATACCAAGTTATTGAGTTATTGAGCTGCCTCTTGCTAAAAAGCGATACAAACTATGTGCTAATTTAGCAGGGCAATTCTGAGATCAGTAATACACTCTAAATTTTACTAGGTGATTTTTATTTCTTGTTGGTGACTACAGAACAAACCTGATAATCAGTACCAGGATCAGAGAACTAGGGTAACGTAATAGTTTACTGAATCATAGATAAAACTATGAAATTACAGACTTAATTTTGGCTAATTTCCCTCAGATAGGACTCCTTTTGCCACAAAATGTAGATCCATTAATATTAGTTCTGATCTTCACAGTCCATTTAAAAAACAAAGTGGAATTGTCATTGTTGCTCATTTTTTTCTGTTTTATTTTTGAGTGTGTCCTATATTAGGAATTTTCTCATAACACATTTTGTTGATACATACAGTCAGGATACTTCTCTTGCTTTAAATTCTGTGGAAAAGAGCATAGTAAAATATTTAATCTTTACTAATACCACAAAGAAACTGGGAGCTAGAATCCTGGTTTTGTAGATGGTATTATGGTAAAAGATATGTTCTTAACCAACAAGGAAGAACAAATACATAAAACCTAAGAGACACGTTGTTCTCCAAGAACAAAAGTACACCTTAAGCACAGATCAAGGTTTAAGGACATTCAGTGTAACCCATCACTGGCAAAATTAAAACCTTGAAATAGTAGGTGAACTAACAGCTTTTTGAGTGTGTATTCAATAAAAAAAAAAAAATTTGAAAAAAACAGTTTACAGGTATATTAGAATGAGTAAGGACTGAAAAAAAGTCTTTTGTATATGAGTAGAGTTTCTTTTATATATATATATATGTATATGTATATATATATATATATATACACATATATACATATATATGTATAATAAGTTTCCAGGCACGTGGAAAAAAAAAGACAAGATGCATGAGTGGATATTAAATGAGACAGCAGCTTCATTAAGGTAATTCTTATGGGAATCCCTTGCAATAATTTAGTATTTAGTGCAGTTCATGATTCCTCTCTTAACAATTCTTAGAGGATAGAAAGCTTCGTATCACTTAATGGACAATACTCAGCTTTTACGTGGGACCCTGCTAATTTCCCTTTTTCTGATTTTTTTTTTTCTTGGTTTTCCTAGATCAAAGGATTACATATTAATTCCCAAGCTGTTTTTGAGGGTGTTTCACCTTAAGTCCAGTTTCCACTGCAGTTTTTCATAGAACTAGAAGACTAGATGCCCCATGGAATAACAAGACTTACTAGATAGCCAGCTCAGGGACAGAGTCCAAAATTCATACCCTATGTAGGTCTGAAAATGCTGATATTTACTTAATATTGACCTGAAACAGGTATGTTACCATTTACAAAGTTTAGCCCTCATCTGTGATTAATATTATTGTGAAGTTATATTTTTCATTTTTCATACAGTCTTTCTGGTTCCTAATGATTCATGTATTTCCTGGTCATATATTTACTGATAACATACACAGGCTTTCCATTTCCTAGTCAGCATTGGCTACCAAAGGATTTGGGAGGAGTTTACAGCCAAGTGGAAAATGTCACTTTATTTACTCTAAACATCTGTTTCCCTTTATAAGGAGTTTGAAGGATCATATTCTTTAAGACCCCAAACTGTCCCCAGTGTTTGATTGCTTCCCAGCTACCAAAAAAATTTCAAAATGCATTTTTGTATCATGCAGCATCTGTCCAACGATATTCTAAGCAGAACTGGAAATATTTACCCTTACTTCCCACTTCTTTTCCTCTGTATTTTATCCATCTGCTTGTAGGAAAAACTGCTGTATCAACTGAGGTACAAGAATTTTCTGAGGGGAATCAGTGTCTACCAGAAAGCCAATTATTTAATTGTTGTATGTAGATAACTGAAAACAGCACTCAGAAGCATTATTTTCTACATTGAACAGATTTTGTGCAGTTCTGGGACATGGAAACAGCTGCAGCTTTCTTTAGAGGGAAAAATACACATCTTAATCAATTTTGCATTGAAAATATCAACTTTTGTTGTTTTGTTTTGGGTTGTTTGTTTTGTTTTGTTTTTTGCGTGATACTTTTTGGATATGCTTTAATAAGACAGACTTCTTTGGGATGAGAAGAAATTTAGAATTAGACTATCAAACCACCAGAGTCCATTGAAGTTCTGTGTAATGAGTAGAATTCTCTAAGTCCTGGTGAGTAGATCAAAGCCTAAAAAAATTCTTCAGAAGATGGGATTTATTAAAAAGAAAGTTCTTGATTGAATGTATTGCTTATGAAATGTTTTAGTTTGACAGCCCTAAAGACCAGAGCCATCTCTTTTCATCCTAATAAAAGGTACTGTATAAATAACAGCAAGGTAGCTGTCCCGTATTTCTACAGTGGTGTAAAAGAAAGGATGGATGAATGCCTGGGAGGAACCAGGAAGATAAAATATGCCTAAAGCTGGAAAGGTTTAGTGCATGTGTGTAGGGGGATGCTTATAATATAGCAACCCTATGCAGAGCAAGGTCTGAAAAAAAATAAGGGCTGCAAAAAGAGGCTTACAATGAATTCCAGTTGCTAGCAAGTTGAATCCAGTTGTCTGACTTTGTTAGGTAATTCTACTAAGAGTACAGAGGCCATGTTTAGACACTACACTTCTGGCTTAAGCGGTGCATGTTGCTGTCATCCCAGTTCTGGGTCCAGGTTCAGCGGAGGAAGAGTACAAATGAATTCGTGATCAAAGAAGTGCTTCTAGATTCCTCTGTACCTGTTAGTATGCTTATGCTAATGGCTGAATAGTTTTCACTGGAGCAGTGAGGCAGACCACTCAATTTCAAATTTATCGGAATATTATACAGGCTAGAAAAATGTAAGCTGAAGGGTTAAGGTGAGAAAAACCTTTATTTGTCATGTAGCAAATACATTATTTTTCATGGGCAAAAACTCACTGCAGAAGAAATAGCAATGCTGGGTCTTCTAATAACAGCCTTCAGTGTCTGTTTTTATTTCTTGCTCTTCTTTCTATTATCAGCATATTTATCATAATGCCCATTACAGGCTGAGGTTTCCAAATAACAGTGAGGGAGTTGTATTTTCAGGAGATTCACAAAGTAAAGTGTTCATTATAGAAAAATGATTAAGAGAAATAAGGAAAGAATTTGGATAGCTTTGTTCTCTACAGGCAGCATGGCACAAAAAAACCCTTGTTGCAGATAAAGTGAAAGTAGTAGTAACGCATAAGGTAACGTCTGCAGCAAAGTGTCGTGTGGTTTTGCATGCCATCCAAGTAGACAACTAGAAGTAAAAAACGCAAACCATGGAAACATATTGTATCAGTACCTTCAGTGCTTTTCACCTCTTCCTTTACAATTAATTTCGATCCCTTTCCTTCCATTTTAGTGGTATATAATCAAAATGGAGTAGCTTAATCTTCTGGAGGGATGGAAATGCTTTACTAGCCAGTCTTGTGTGTTACGGTTCACTTTGCCCACAGAAGCAAATGTATAAAAATCACTGCAGTTCCTGACAGTATGCTAATACACTGAGGCAATACAGCCTGCTAGGGGAACTATGGCAGATTTCATTTTGCGATCCCTTCATAAGTGCTGTATTTAATTACTTGGATGGCATTCCTCCTGCAATGAGAAGGAGATTTTGTACTATATCAGTGAAGATACACAAGCAAAACATTTGGCCCGGGACTAGAGAGCGCTTTAGTAACTACTTAAGCACAGGTACTTTGAAAGAAGGAAAATAAAAAGTCATTATTTAAAAACAGACTTCCAATAATTGTAGAACAGGAGGTGATTAACGAATTGAATGAATAATATGGAAGATGTAACCATCTACTGTTTTTGTATCTTACTGAGAGACATCAAAAGATGCAGCAACAAAATTATTCTAAGTTCATTTCCTTCCAGTTCCCACTGTCCTACTGAGGTTTAGTAGCTGACAAAGTGCTGCTTGCCAAGAGCTAATGTTAGACTGTATTGTATTGGCCCCAAAGAGCAATGATCATTTTAGCGAAGTTATAATGACTCTTCCCGCCATAACAGTTCACAGTTGGCAGAAGACCTACAGCAGGTGGATGGAGACTTCTTTCTAGCAAGCTCGTTTTGTATCAATAAGAAAACTGCTGAGCCATATTTCCTATTTTACAGATTTTCTTCACTTGGAAGCCTTGCCTCCAAGTTAAGCACTTTGGCAGTTGACATTTGTTTAAGCAATTTAGAGCTGTCCTGGGAATATATCCCAAATCTCAGAATTAAAGTGGTTGGGAGAGATACAGAGAAAAATCTTCTATAAACCTTCTGTAAAAAGATTTAAAGGAAAATAAAAACTAAAAACAAATAAAAGTGTCCTCTTCTTATAGGCAGGGCGGGGATGATAAAATGAAGATGGTGGGCAAGCAATATTGGTATTACTGGCAGATTTCCACTGATTAAATTTGAACTATTTTAATTTATGCCTGGCTAGGATGTGGACCAGTATCTCTGCTAAGAAAACTCCTTGCAGTATGTCCTGTTATTTTGCAGCAAGTACCTCATTAAATTTTAATTCAAAATGGAAATTATTTGGCTGGCATGGATGCTATAATAGCAAATTCAAGTCAACAGATCTTGTCTGATGTTACTGATATGTATTCAAAAGCCTTGCAACACCAGTGTTTTTTCTTTACTGACCCCCTACTATTCTTTAAAGTCCAGAGGGAGTTTTACTTTAACATCCTAAGAGCTTTTTTTTAACGTTTCACACATTTTCCACTAGCTCTTTGTTCAGATGTTGAAGTGCCAAACCCAAGATTGTTGTCATTTTGACAACCACATTATGTTCTCACATATACATGAGTTCCTACTGCAGGGGTGAACAGGCAAGCGGTTATTCTGTGACAACAGTATTGATAAGTGGAGGTGAACAGAATGTCTTTATGTCTGTATTTTTGCATCTGTACCATATATATGCTAGTGATTTATGGCAGGTTATGAAAAGAGCCTCTAAGGCTATTCTTAATACCCTAAATACCTATTTAATCTTCTTTTTTCTTCTTTCCCCCCTGTGGATTGTTTTACCTTGTTTCTGCAAATAGAAAGATCAGGAAAGGGCCTCCATTTGCTTAACAACCAAAACTTGTAAAACTTTTCTGCTGGTGGTGGTGGTGGTGGTGATTTTTTGTTTTTTATTTGTTTGGGTTTTTTCGTAGTACCCATCTTTCTATTATTTTTTTCTCTCTCTGGAGATATCACAATACAGTTATTTAAGTTTTGCCAAAACTCCTGTCTCTTCTGTTTGATAGTTCTTTCATAACGTAAGAAACAAAGAAACATTTAAGTATCTGTTTGATTAAATGTTTAATAAATAATATCAGTAAATAGATTTTAACAAGCTCTTTCACACAGAAAATATTTTTTATTATTATTTTTAAGCATTAACTGGAATAATGCCTTTTAATCTTTTTACTGGAAAAAAAAATGTTTTCTCCCTCTTGTCTCTAGCTACCATTGCTGATAATAAAATCAGTTTCATGATAATGACATTTTTCTCACATATCCTTATTTTGTTTGTACCAAATTAGTTTTATTACTACTGCTAATGTGATGGTGATAATGACAGGGATCAAAACTGAGTGAAAAGAATATTATAATTAGAAGGAGAGGCAAGAGAAAGTAGGTCTCCTTACCCTAATTCCCATATCAAGGTAGCCAATATTTTTGCAGCTTTTTAATAAATGTCTTGTGTTATTGTACTACAACTTTGATTATTCTGACAAGAATTAGGGCTTACCTTTCTATATGTGAATCATTATTTCCTTTCATACAAAGCAGCTGAACAAAGAAATATAAGATAATTAAGTAACTTTAAGTCAGTGTAATTAACAGCCTGTTTGGAAAATGGCCTTGGGTTGTTTTCCTTTGGAACAGTTACAGAAACATGAAGGTGAAGAGCACATACCTCACTCCTAAGGTAATATTTTCACTTCACTGTTACCCCATTGAACATCTGGATAAAGGTGAAGCTTGAGAAGGTGACAAGGAAGGTGATTCTCACTGCAGAAATTGATGATGGAATAGAGCTCTCTTTAGTCAGATTAATGGCTTGAATCACTGGCTCGGGGTTGTCCTTCTGTATCCAGAAATATCAGTAGTTTCTGGTGTCCTTTTATCTACATTTTTTGCCACAAAATTAAAAGAAATAATTTTAGAGAACTGAACCTTTTGTGTTTACAAACCAAATAAAAGAAAAAGATGCCAAACCAGCTGTAGCTTGAGCAAAATTAATTTTGAAATAAATTCCAATAGGAAATATTTTTAGAAGAATAAAAGCAGGTGTTATTATTAAGTTTGTGACTTTAAAGATATATTACATTGGCACAGTTCAGCAATGGTTTTTCACCATCTGTCTCTGCCTTTTGGCAACATTTGGTAAGTTACATGCTTTAAAATTCATGCTGGTAATAGTTCAGTGGTATGACAGTAATGTCAAATAGTTTATCAAATATTTTGTCAAAGCATCCAGTGATATGACAATACAAGATTATTCAGTGACTATGATGAAGAGTAATTAAATTGTAATGTCTTAACATAAGGTTTCCTCATAACCTAACTATGTTAAGTAGAAATTGGCTCTAGTGGTTTCCCAAAGTTTTTAGACTTAAAAAAAAATAAAGTGAAATACTGTCAAAATAGCAAGATGTTCACTGGCAGAGATATAAAACAATAGTTTGAAAGGTCAGCAGTATGTGCTAGGATAAATGGGCTGATGCTTGAAAGTATTAATGCGTTACTTGGAACATCTAGTTCAAAAATATAATTTAATAGGTCCAAATTGTGACAGAATTTGTTTTGTGACAGTTGTTCATGGAAAGAAACCCTACAAATTTAGGTTTCAGAAACAAGAATCATATAGTCAGAGCCTGTCCTTTAATTTACACATTGGGATTAATAACAGAAGTGGCATATTGGTATGTTGCTCATTTGTTAGTTGTCAAATTTAACATAAAATGTAAATAGTTTAATCCCTGTGTTACATTAGAAAGGAGACTTAGTGCAAAGACATTTTCACTTAATGTCAAGGCAAAGTGCTGGTTTTTTGAAAGATACTGAAACTGAAAGAAGGGTGAGAAATGTAAACAAATAATGTGATCAAACAAAGAGTAGATCTTGAAAAGTTACTTTCACATATGTATCCTGTGGTGGAACCTATAGCCCTTGATATATGACACAGGGTGACAAGCAGGACTTTCAAGAACTTTTCAAAAAGGATTCACAAAAGCAATTCCCTCATTAACAAAAGCTGCCTAAAGTAGTAAACAGGAAAATGGGGAAGAACAAGATGCTTGTGCCCATGTGGAAGAGTCTCTATCTTTTTCTCTTTCTCTCTCTAAATTATTGTATTTACTGTACAACATTTGTAACTACAGAATCACAGAATCACAAAATGGCTAAGCTTGGTAGGTATCTCTGGGGTTCATCTTGTCTGAGCGCTCTGCTCAAGCAGAGCCACCTACAGCCAGTTGCCTGGGACCATGTCCAGAGAGCTGGATCTTTTGAATATTCCATATTCAAATTATCCAATTTTGAATATTGGAATACAATATGAAATGAAATACAAGAGGCTGTATTTCCACGACCTCTCCGGGAAACCTGTGCCAGTGCACAGGCACCCTCATAGTAAAAACACGTCTCCTGTTGTTCAGACAGAAAGAACCTCCTTTGTTTCAGTTTGCCCCCGTTACCTCTTGTCCTGTCATGGGGCACCACTGAAAAGAGCCTGGCTCCTTCTTCTTTACACCCTCCTGTTTTGCCAGTTGATGGGGTCAGTAGATAGCACACAGACATACAGGAAATAACCTTGATTTACTGTTTCTTTCAAATTCACACAGAAAATAAGGCAGTATGCACATAAAAAGGATTAGCATATGGTACCCTGATTCAAGCAATAAAACAGATAAGCAAGGCAATGCACCTAATACGTTACCCCGCAATTGCTGGGGAGCCCCTGTTGCAGCAAGGATTTGGAGAGCCTGTGCTGGCAATCAGGAGGCCCTGTGCAGGTGAGGTGTCCAAAGTTGCTGTAAGAGGCTCCAGCTTTTATACTATTGAATAAACAAACACACATAATTTCAAATGCAGAAACATCTGATTTCACTCTCCTCTCAGATCCCACCAAAGCCTGACCCAGTCAAAAGGGTGGGGTTTGAATTTGTTCCTTTATTTTCTCAAAAATATTTTCAGCAAGTAAATCTTTTAACCAGTGCTCTAGTCTAAGGTGTAATTCCAGCTCTGCGGTTCTCTTGGTGTAAAAGCAGAAGTTTTGGAAATTCTGAAAAGCCTTTGGAATGACCTGAGAATTGATAAAGACTACCTGTTGGATTAGACTTGTTTTTATGTCATTCTTGATCCAGATTGTTATCATTATGATTAAGTGGTATTTAGGAATCTGTATAGTATTGTCACATATTTTAGCACTGCTAAAGGTTTTATCCAGTTGGGCCTTAAACAACTTCCAGGGGTGGAAATTGTGCAGCCCCTCAGTTGCCCAACCTGTTCTTACAGTGACTGTCCTCATGGCAATTTTTTTTTCTTTTGTTTAGTCAGAACCTCTCTTGTTTCTTTTTATACCCTTTTCCTCCTACCATGATTCACTGTGAAAAGCTTGGTTCCACTTTCCTGGTAATATCTTGTAAGGTACCGAAAGGTTCCCCACTAACCCTTTAAAATAAAATCTCAGCTGCAGAAAATTATGTTTAACTTTTGCTCTAGACTTCTTTGCTCCCTTGGCAGTATCAGTAGCATGGATTCATTTCATAGGCTCATTAAAGAGACTGAGGAGGTGTGTTAATATTATTCACCTTGGGATTCAATGAAATTTATGACAATGAAAAAAATACTTCACCTTCTTTCAGTGGGTGTCCATAGCACAAGTGAGAAAACTGAGGAAAAGCAGCCTGAGTGCTCCAGCCCTCTATTCTCCAAAATCCTAAAATATAAACAGCTGAAATGAAGGTAACTGGCAGTGAACAGAGATGAAAAAGTGACTTTTAGCTCAGTAAAAAATCAGAAAATGGCATGTTTTACAAAGACAGCTATTACTCTGAAGTCAATTTATGGAAGACTGGAGTAGTACATAAACATATTTAAGATGAGAAATCAAATGAAAACATCTAAGCTGATAAACTATGCCAAAAATTACAGCTTTTGACAGATCTGAGTTACTGTGACAGTGATTGATTGGAATCAGAATTAATGAATACATAAATAGGCTTCTGTGTGTGTCTGTCTCAGATTTTCTGTTATTTTTATTTTATTCTGCCGCACAGAATGTCTTGAATGACCAAAACTATCTGAAGCTATCTTAAAGACCTATTTAGGAAACAGCTTATGAGCTGAAGTCTAGGTAGCGCAAATTTGAAAGGCTTTGGAGGTTTGATTTAGATAAGCATATGAAGTGTGAATATTTATTTGAACCTGTTTAACTTCTTGTAGCTTGTTTTTGTTCTGGAACCAAATGACTCTTTCAAAGCTATATTGCATGTATGGTTGTAATAAAGAAGAAAATATTAACAGCTTTTAAAGCATTTCAGCTTGAGCTGGCAGGGAATAGTTTTCTTTTGCCAGTAAAATCCTTTTCTGTATCTGTAAAATACTGATGTTGTGTCATGAAGAAAGAGAGAGACAAAGAGTATACAATAAAATATTGAAAGGGGGAGGGTAGGTACCCAGGGTGTAAATAGTGAGGGCTGAAAGCCCCTGTGTTATTTTTTATAGGATAGGAAAATTGATAAATGACCATGGAGTGGATCCATAATAAAATGTTGTGTTCCTTAAAACCAGTTTTTAACAGAAATACATATTGGAAAAGTTTTAAAAGGAATTCTTCCACCAGTATTGACTGATAGAAATGAGTCCTGAAGATTCAAAAAAGTTCAGCGTACAGAATTAACGGAAGATAAAGCTTAATGTGAGCACTAGGCTATTTCTGTATGTCATGTTAAACATCAGTTGTGGGTAAAGGCTTAGAAACTATTTTAAGAGATCAAGTGAGAAAATACTTTGAAGGACTCGGCTTGATTAGGAACAGAAAATAGAGTTTTAGGGAAAAAAATTATGCATAGTTGACTTTTTTTTTTTAGGAAAATCACTAAAGCTTTTGAGTTGGAGAGAGAAAATTGAAACTATACCATTAGAAATCTCTTGCAACATTTTCTTTGCAGGTATCGAAGGTTTATACAAATAAATACCTCAAACAGTAGGTTGATATATTGAGTCTGGCTGAGCCCCGTAGCAGCCCTTACAGTGCTGTGCTTTGTGTTGGTAGCTGGGAACGTGGCGATCACCCCCCAGGGTTTTGGCTACTGTTGAGCAGCGCTCCCACAGCACCCAGGCTGCCTCCCCAACCCTGCTCCCTTCCAAAGACCAGCAGGCTGGGGTGGGCAAGGTCTTGGGAGGGGACACAGCCAGGACAGCTGACCCAAACTGCCCAAAGGGATATTCCATACCACATGACATCTGCTCGGCAATAAAAGCTAAGAGAAAGGAGGAGGAAGGGGGAGCATTCATTTTTTATGATGGTTGTCTTCTGGAGCAACCGCTACACACACTGAAGCCCTGCTTCCTGGGAAGTGGCCGGACATCATCTGCTGATGGGAAGTAGAGAATAACATCTTTTGCTTTCCTTTTCTTCTGTGTGTGCGACTTTTGCTATTGCTTCATTAAACTGCCTTTATCTTGACCCACAAGGGGTTTTTTTTCATCTTATTTTCTCCTCCTTCCTGTTCTGCTGAGAGAGGAGTGATAGAGCAGCTTGGTAGGCACCTGGCATCCAGCCAAGGCCAACCTACCACAGTTGCTTCCTTGGGCTAAAGGATAATTAAAAAAGAAGCTTCCTAACTGAGAATATTAGGAGTCACTAGTAGGCAGGGGTGCTTGTCCAGGTGGTGTAATAGGGTGCATTTTGGACCAGCATTATGTGACCTTCTCCAAATCTTTTTGTCCGTTCAGTCATTTAAGCATATTACAAGACTCTGAAACTAGCTTGATCTCAGCAGGACCGAAGAGAGGTATAAAAAGTAGACACGTGCTGTTGAAGTTAGGGAGTGAGACCTTTCATCTCATTCCATCATTTTTAGAATGCGTAGATGAGGTTTACTTGAGTGTGTTATCATAACATTGTATTGAATCTTTTAAACTTGCTTACTTTCAGAATTGATTGTCAATAGTTCTTAGTATGTGTTTGATATTCAGCAGTTACTTTCAAGCTCAATGATTGATAAGATGTCATGTTGTATTATTTCTATTTCCTGAGTAGATAAGCAAGTGAGCAAAGTTTTTGTGTTGCTGCCCAGCGCTGCTCCTACAACTGTTGGCCCAAATGAACATAAATTAATTTTATGCCAAACAGGCTTTTCCTTTCTCACTTACTTGCAAAAAGTGAAGTACAGAGTAATCATATGAAATCTCATAGTGTTCAGACACAGCACAGCATGTTACGAAGCTCTACAAATTATTGAAATTGAACTTCAGTTGTCAAAATAAATTAAAAAAAATTGAGAATGTGTTTTTTGATATATTTTCCTCATTTTCTAGTTATGTATGGTGCTTACAAGCTCATGCATAAAATCCAGAAATTGACAGTGGTCTCCACCATTCTTTTGTAAATTATCATAGGAAACAAACAAACCAAAAAAGATGCAGAGCATCAAAGCACCAAAACTAGCGCAAAAGTGTAAACCTATAGAGGCAGAAGTTGCAGATCATTTCTGCTACATGCTGAAATAACAGTCCACAATAATGAAAAAACGAAACGTACAGGCTATAGCCTTCCAACAGTGTCTTAATCTAATGTTAGAATAACAGAATTGTTAGTGAATGCAGCTGTATCCCTTGCTCATTTGTCATCTTAGTAAGTTCCGTGCGATGCATATGTAAACCATCTATCATCTGTTTTTGTTCACAAAATGGAACTTAAAGCCAGTTATTGTCCCTCTAGATAACATGCACACCAGCTGAAACATTTGCAATTAAGTCTTTTAACTTTAAATGTCCATTGTACAGCAAAACGTGGTTGGAAGAATACCCATGTCAGGATGGAGTTTATTTTCCAAACAGAGAAAAGAGAACAGTCATGGATGATACAAAATGGTGAAGGTATTGAGGCAGAAAACCTATGTCCTTGTTTATCTTCTGAATTACAAACAGTAGAGACGTAAGTTGCCATATGTTTTATCTGGAATGAGAACTCTGACTGTAGGGCTATTGACTATCCAAGCCTCTATTTACTTCTACCACTATGTAGCTTGCATATACTACTGTATTTTTTTTTTCCATTTTTTCCCATTAATAAAATATTCAGCTTTCAGAAAAAAGTTCTTTTAAAACACAATTGTTTTCTTGCCAGTTCTAAGTATGCTAACATCATATCATCACAGTAATTATTAGTTTAAGAAAAAAGGCCTCCAGGAGGCACAAGTGGTTCGGATTTAATATATTATTAAAACCATTTTTGAGTGTACTAGTGTATCAGTATTAGTTTGCAAAAAACTGCCAACAAAGCTTGCCTTTCTCCCACATTTCACAGGAGTGGTCTCATGAGAGAAATAGGCTGCTGATGACATGTTTTAATCTAAGTGAAAGTAAAAATGGGTTTTGCGTACATCTAATATAGAAACATTATATGGTTGACTTTTTTTCTTCTTGTGAAGCATGTGGCTAGCAAGTTCAGAAGAACAGATCCATGTTTAAAATATCCCCAAATTACAATGCACTTTTCAAATGTTTGGCTTAGGATTCAAATTTAGAAATAGGTGTGGTGTCATGTGCTCTCTTCAAGCTGTCAGGGTCAGCTCTCTGTTTGCCAGGTCATCTGCAGATTTCATAGGCATGAGTGATTAGTGCCAATCAGGATACACTTTGGTAATGAAAGGAAAATTCAAGAAAAGCAAGAGTTATGGATAAAAGCATACTTTTCTAGCCTGTTATTTTTATAATATATATTTTTATTATTATTATTATTGGGGTAATTACAGACAGATTAATCTATTTCAGTACTGTCTCTCTAAACAAATTATTGACTGTATATCCTACTTTTTAAATATTTTGCTGTTAACTAATAACTACTTATTGTTAATTTTAGTAAAATACATATATCCCTTTCATTTAAATTCAAGTTTCTTTCAAGCTTGAACAGAATCAAGAAGCAAAGTTGTCCGTAGTAGAAAGAACAGCGGGGTGTCTGTCATGACTGAGTGGTTTAGGTTGCTTAAAGAATCACCATTAAAGATATTAGCAAAATATTTTTAATATGAATTTGTAGAAGAAGAAATAACAAATTTCAGTGGCAGAAGTCACTCTATTATTTATTACATGGCAGAAACACGCAAAGGAAAATCAAGCTGTAATGATTTACACAGAGACCAGAGATGCAAACAGTAAGGGGGACCCTCCTGCTGCATCATGAGGTTCAGAGTGGACCCCCTTGCTTTCTAAACTCCTGATGGAACTTAGGTGTGCGTAGGTCCAGTCTTAGTCTCAGACTTGGATAATCGTTTGTGTCTAAAGGAATTAACAACATGGATTTAATTAGTATTAATCTGTCATTCTATCAGTCATTGAGGACCTGTTGCAAATAAGGGGACTCTCCACCTTGGGTAAGGAAGGATCTCTTGGTCTCAGGTAAGGAATCTCAAACCCTGAGAGGCATCCCAGCTCAGGGGGGGGATCACTGGTATGCGGTCCAATTTAGAGAAAGCTCAGACTGGACTCATCCAAAGAGCTGCTGTTGGTAAAATTGTGTGTCTGCCATGTTAATTGCATGGTCGGTGTTCCAAGCTGATATGCATCAGTACTCACTGGGTCACTGTTCCGTTGTGGGTTTCCTGGAGGAGTCCTTGGCCTGGTTGCAGCTCAGGCTTTTACCTCCTTTGGAGCCTGTACCAAACCTCTGCTACTTTGGTCAAGGGGCTCGAGTGTATCTGTCACAGTGTCACTACCGTGTCTTACATTTGCATCTTCAAACCTCTTCTAGTCATCTGTCAAATAAAAGCAAGGATTGATAGCTATGCAGAAACTGTTACAGAGAGTCTATAGACCTTTGAAATTCAACTACAATGAGTTTTGGTGGTTTTTTTCTCCTTTATACTTCTGGGGTTTATTGTTTGGGTTTTTAATCATGCGAATCCATAGCAAGGCTTTTAAAAGACACCAGTAGATTTTCATTTATTTAAAATGCCATACAGCATTGAAAAGAAGCCTGAGAAATGGACAACAGCTGTTGGCAAGCCAATGTTTATGTTAATGTTATAGCACATTTTATTCCAAAACCATTAAAGAAGGTAATGTAGAGAAAGTGTGATGGAAATAGCTAGACAAGTTGAGTGTAACTGTAAGCTATGAGAAATTAATCATTCCTGATACATCATTTCCTTAATGGAGATTGCAGGTTCTAAAGGTGTTTCAGTGTGTTGGTTTTTGATTTAGGAAGATAAGCAATTTTAGAATTTATATTCAAGAAAACAAATTATTAATTTTTCCATTTGATATTCAGAGGGACCATTAAAAAGGTGTTGTATGAATGAATACTGAGCCAAACATGTTGCTGTCAGTGCTTAAATGATGTCTACAATGCAAATATTTTTGTAAATATTAAAACTTCATCTTGTAAAGTAGGAACCAAAAGTTCCTTTAAAAGCTCATTTCAAAATTTGTTTCTGTTTGGAAATTAGAAATGTGAATCAGGAAAAATAATCTTCCCCAAAATGCAATCATAATTAAATCTAATTCTTAGTCTGTATATAATCAATATAATAAATACATGCAGTGCATAAGGTTGCAAAGTCATCTTATTTTTATCATTAGGTAAAAATTGCCACATTGATCAATGTCTTTAAAATTACAGTACTGTCAGACTGATTTCTTTGTATTAGCAAGAAACAGACAAAAGCAAAAGTTTTAATTCTAAATGGAGGAGGTAAGAATTTTCAGAGATTATATGACCATCTTGCACTAGTTCCCTGTGTCTTTGTTTTACAAAACAGACTGAAAATTATTTTCATTTATTTCCAGATTATTCTATTAATTTCTAGCAAGAAATGCGTAATAATACACTGTGCTGTATGCTGTACAGGTATTTAAATACATTCTCTTGGGATGAACATGTTTTTTTAAAAACTAAGAATATTCTGATGATTAGACCATATAATTCCAGTGCATTGAAACTAACAGACATTTTGCAACTACATATAGAGGCAGAATATGTTTAGTTATGTTCCTAGTTTCCTATCAGTTTTCATATTTAGAGGACTAATTATTTGTTTTAATTTGTAACCAAGTTCAGCATTTGCTCTTTAGCTTTGTGTTTGTCACAGTTAAAATACTTGTGGGGGGAACCCCTACCTCTACCTTTCATACAAACCGCTCCTACCTTTATTACTGAATATGAAACGACTTAGGCCAGGATACAGAGGTCTTCCACTCACATCTCTTCAGAATTTGGCTGAAGGTTGCAGGGCATTCATCAGTGACCCAAGTCCAGTGCCAAAGCTCTGGTCCTAACTGAAGGCAGCGAAGTTGCAGTGGCTTCCTGGGTTTTCCAGTCACAAAGGCAAGGCTCCACCTTCCATGCTCTTTCCACATCCCATAGGATAGTTCTGTCACGGACAGTAGGAGGCACACACTAAGTCCATGACAGGTGCCATCTGCATTAAATACATTCTGTTGGGATGAACATGTTTTTTTAAAAACTAAGAATATTTTGATGGTTAGACCATATAATTCCAGTGCATTGAAACTAACAGACATTTTGCAACTATGAATGCATAGAGGCAGAATATGTTTAGGTATGTTTCTAGTTTCCTATCAGTTTTCATATTTAGAGGACTAATTATTTGCTTTAATTTGTAAATTAAAACCCTGGATGGGTTCTGCTTGAGGTGAATCCACCAGTGTCAGCAGGCGGTGCCTTGCAGCATGCCACCTAGGAGATCACTGGTTGCTCAAAGCAGTTTCTCATCTGCAGGCACCAAGGCTGAAGTCTCATGCAGGGGTGCAATCCTGAGTGCACTGCTTGCAGCGTGGGTGCACGGTCTCCCAGTAACCAGCTCTTTGTGCATGCTGAGAGCATGCCTTGGACATGTTCCAGCGTGGCTGGAACAAGCTTTGCTGCAAAGGTAAATGGTGCAGGGGCTGTGGTCTTTCATAGTAAAAAAATCTCGGTGCCTTCCGTCTTTGCTTTAGACCAGTTATTAATGTAGACGCACTCACTAAGTTTGTTTGTATGGGCCAGACTCACCACACTTCACTTACTGCCAGATGGTCACTTCTGTCACAGTAATGCTGGAGCCACCAGAATGGCACTTCAGAGCACTTCACTGCAGCGCTGGAACAATCTCGCACGTTGGAGTTGTTATAGGCTGTCTGCAGGTGGGCAGGTTACGCTCTAGTGACACTTCTAAGCTGTATTTTTGAAGCTAAGGATTAAGTGGGAAACCCTTGTCCTATCCCAACATGCTTACATTGGGTAAGGGGGACATAAAGGTTTGCAAACTCCAGAAAGCCTGGTCATCTACTTCAGTGGCTATTTTCCTATTACAGGAACTGTTGACAAAGGATGTAGGCATGTTCAGAAGCTGAGTGTCAGGTATGTGTCAGGAACAGAAAGATAGTATCAGGGCTGATGCTGAGGATAAGAGGGCCCTCTTCAAGTGGTAATGGTACAAAAGTGCTGTTGAATTTCCAAATACAGCAACTGCCCAACAAAACAGACTGTATGTAGTATGCCCATAGCCGTAGTATTTAATGATCAGAAAACCTCAGAAATAACTGAAAGCCATCAGTGTAGGAATTCTGTGATGTATCACAAAATGTCAGTCTTTAGTATTTTATAATTTAGTAAGGGAAGGCAGAGGTTTTATGAAAGTTGTGTGTCACTGGAAGCAGGGGCACACACATGTTATTTTGCTCTAATTTTATTTTTCCTTAAAGCTTTTTACTACATCTTATGAAAGTGACAGCTCCACATGTCACAAATGGTACAAATCCTTTTATTCCTAAATGCCACATCCTGCACACTTCTGTAATTGAGAAGTTCAGTGTACTGATAACTGCAAGTACAAAGTGAGTACTCTCCTGGGAGAGATGAAAGTTGTGCTCTATTAGATCCTGATGATAAATCATTACTAAGTAAGGAAAAAAATTTAGTCACTCAATTAACTTTTCACACACACTCTTTTTAATTTAATAAACAACTACGTAAGGACATATAACATTTGTTAATTATTTTGGAAAAAAATGAAAACTACTCTTTCAGAAAATAGCTTTATATAGCATCAGTCATTTTTCTCCAGTTTTCTAGATTTCTAAGTGCTACACTTTACTAGCAGTGAACCCCTGCAAAGGACATTTTTATTTGTCTTTATGGTCTTGTTTACAACAATCTCTGTATGACAGAGGAAACAGCAACATGAAAACAGCCAGTACATTTACATTTTTGACCAAATATGTTGCTGATATTTAGAAGTAGGTGGCACACTTTGCATTTAACAAATTATATGTTGGGTAATTTTAATGACAAATACAGCTCTGTGTGATCTGCCTTTTTCCAGGCAGAGCAAGTTATCCCCATCAGCAGTACTGCGAATTTCTGCACATCAGCTAATCAGAATGGAACTCAATTTTTTATTTGCCCAGGGAAAAATCCAAGGTGTTTCAGATTTTCCTCAGAAATGTAGCTGACTAGGAGGCAGTGCACCTTAAATTAACAAAGATTCATCAAGGCATGTTATCAGTCTGACCCCATGATGCTTTCCTGTTGTGTACACCTGGTCACATGTGCTTGCCTTACATTTTCTTTAAAGCATGCCACAGGCAGTTATGAATGAAGAAAGTTTGTGTATGTGTTTGAGACAGGACAGTCCTGCTGTTCTAACAGCTGGGGATGGACATAGGCACCAGAACTCCATTGACATGAAGCTGTTCAGAAGCATGTCTTGCATTGCTTCTATATTGATTTGGCTTGTATTTCATTTTGTGTAAGAGTACACATTTATTGTTGTCTAGTATATTTTTGAACAAAATTTGTTGACATATCCTTGTTTATTTAAATTCCATCTTGTAAAAAAAGCAAAACAAAACAGAACAAAACCACCAGGTGAACATGCTTTGAAATATGTTCTTACAAATATACAAAATCACTTTTAATAACTTATGCTCCTATTTACATAAATGCATATTCCATGTATGCTCTGTAGCAAACCTAGGTATAATCCTGGCGTAGTTAGATACCAGACTGCCGCTGATGTCTTGCCTTTTCCATTGGCTTTTGTGTGAACAGCTGAATGGTGTGAGTGGTGTGACCTGCTGTCAGCGTCAAGAGTTCCATGCAGGGAAAGAGAAGAGGCTTAGAGAAAGCTCATATGACAAAATTTCTGATTAAACTGAATTGTTAACTCCAAGAATGGATCCTTGCAATGTAATCATATGTTATGGATCATTGCTTCTATGAGCAGTAGAAAGAATCTAAGCTTGTAGGAGATCTTTTCCCCTGAATTATAGACATCTGAGGTTAGAAGCTAGAGAAACTGGTTTTACACAAGTTTTCATTCAACCTGACTTCAGCTTGATCAAAATTAAGAGCAGGTTCTATCCATGTGCTTTTCAATTTATATGCTATAATACTGAAGAAGCAGCAAAAAGGTGGAGGAATGTCTATATCATTGCTTTAAGAAAAAAGTTCTTGAACTACTGTCCTTACACTGTAGACTGTAGGTTTTGCTCCTGAATTAATATAATAAGGTTTGGTTTTGCCCTTCATCACAAATTCTAATAGTTTCTTTCCTGACCTATGGGTAGTAGAAAGAAAGAAAGGGTGGGGAGATGGGGGGTGGGGGAAGACAGAAAAAGAATCAAACAAACAAAAAGAAACCCAAAAAACAATGAATCCTTTGGATCCAGCAATCCTACAGAGCAATATCAATTCTTGGTTTTATTACCTTTCATTGGAAGGGAATTAAAAAAAAAAAACCACAAGTTGCTATGAGAAAATGGGATAAGAAAAATGAAAGTAGTGTGGGCAGTAGTAGTTTCTCTTTTCATTCTTGGCTGCAAATATTCTGTATTCTACCCATACTTCCAGTCTTTTATCCTGCCTGCCTCCTGTTTCTTGTTTTCCTGGCATTCAGCCTTACTTTGGCTGAGCTGATAAGAGGCAGCTGGTACAAAGACTCATTTGCATCTTTGTCCAGCTCTGCAGTGACTCAGTGTGGTAGGTAACAGCTATGGAAGAGAGAAAACTTGGAATAAGCAGGAATAAACCTGGAGGAAAGCAAAGAAGGAGAGAACAAGTAACTAGAGAGATGGAAGGCATGTGCTAAAGACATCACTGCTTCCGAAAATACAGGATGGGGACAAGGAGTCTGCTTGAAACCTTCAGAGAAGGAGACTCATTCTCTGCAAAAATCTTGCAAAAAATGGGAAACTAAATGTGGTGAAGGAAAAGGGATTTATTTGGAAAAGGATTCTTAGGGGGGTTTTTTAGATTTTTTAATGATGTTCTTATTATTCATTTAAGATTTGTATTTAACATAGAAATATTGTGTCTACTCTGTAAATCTACTAAACATACATATAATGACAGAAGGAAAAAAATATCTTGACATGTCTAGCAGTTTGCAGTATTTTCTAATCTGCAGTCTAGCATATTTGTTGTTTCCATTTCTTTTTTGATGACATTTAAAAGACTAAAAATATTTTAATATGCCCACATTAATGCTTTCTCTGTCTTTGAATCTATGGTTTGCCCCTTACTGTATAAGGAAATGCATCCAGGGATGTTATTTCAATTCTTAAATGTGTGGAATCTACCATGCATCACAAATTAGAGAAGTGAATGTTACAATAATGAACAAAATACTGTAATATTTCTTTTATTTCTTAGTGTCTTTTTTTGGATTTGCCCATAGGCAGACCTGAATACCAGGTACCTGTACTGTGGTATTCATCTCTATATATTCATGATTAGTTCACTTAGCAAATCACTGCGTGAGTTAGAAACATTTCTGATTCCCAGATGATTGTTAGTGTTAGTTTTGACTGGTGATGCTTGTTTTGCATATAAATGTCAGAAAAGCAGGTAAGCAGATGCTGAAATTGAATCCTTTAGCATGACTAAGAATAAGCCTTACACTTAGCCTGTTAAAATAGTGTAAGAACATAAGAAATGCTCTTCTGGATCACATCAAATGGTCTACCAAGTTCAGTAACAGTAAGAGATAATAATTTCTAGGAAAGGCACATAAATCTGGCCAATATCTGATATTAAATTTCTTCATATTTCTCCACAGTGATAGGATTAATGATCCTGACAGTTCAACTCGGTATCTAGTTTGCAAACCTATCATTTATGAATTTACCTAAGCCCTTTCTGAAGCAGCTGATACCATCTACCTCCACAATCTCCTGTAGAAAGAGATTCCAGAAAGTTTCTGCCCACTGTGCAAAGAAATAGATTTTCCTCTGTTTTAAATTGATCTCCTGGCTGTCTCAAAGGGTGTTCCCTAATTCTAAGGACTAACAACTCCATGTTCACCCTACCCACTCCATTAATGAATTTGAAACCATGATCTCACCTCATTCGTCTCTGCAAACCAAAGGGTAAAAAGGTATTTTTACTTCTCCATGTAAGGAAATGAGATGCCCTTCATCATATCAGTTGCTTTCTTTGTGCATGTTCTGTCTCCAGGGTAGCCTTTTGGAGATACAGAGAGCAATATTACATATACAACTACAAAACCAAACAAAAAATAAATATTTGCAGAGAAAGGTACTAATGTTTCTCCCTCTCTCAGGAAAGGCAGGGCGGGGAATAAAAGAAAGAAAGAACGAACAAATTTTATTTAATAGTCATTGTATTTAAAGCTGAAATTTGACAGCACTGAGTGGGATTTGAGGAAGAGTAAATAACAGAACATAAATCAAGTTTTTAATTTGCCATAAAGCCTGTAAAAAGTATGATTATGTAGTTATTAGAATTGCACATAATTCTTTTCCATGGGTGGGCAATATAGGATTACTTGCATAAGAAGCAAAGCTGCAGATTTTGTGGTTGATCTGAATACTCTTTATCATTCTCTGCCTGTGATAACTGCCAGTTATTTTGTCACAGAAGATTTTAGGATCGGACATTATCACACAGCAACAGAAAGTGTATCTTGCACTCCACTGCAGAGTAATAGTTCAGCAAGAGTAAATTGCCAGGATATCAAGAAAGGTGTTTAGAGTTAAGAAAGACTATTCTCCTCATAGGCAGAGATGAGTGTTTCTGAGGCTCCAATATCTTCAACTAGTAAGAGTCAAAAAAGGCTTATAAACTACTCAAAGTAATAGTTGCTACTATGGAACTGTAATTGGAAACACATGGACAGACCCCTGCAAAAAAAGAACAGTGTGTCTGATAATTTTAACTATCTGTTTAACTATTTACCATTTAACTGTGGTAAGCAATTGATAGCACAAATAAAATATGATTTGTTCACATAACCACATGTGATTCTGTTTGTGCGGTGTGTGTATGAAGAAACAAATTATTTCATTTATAATTATGGGTGTTTAAATTTGGTCAGAAAAGAGAAATAAACCAAACAAAACCCACAAAAAAACCCCTTTCCAAAGTCTTTGACTTTCTGTGATCCAAGACTGGAAGAAGGAAGGAAAAAAGAGGTTTATGAGGTAGTTCAGAAGGCTTTGCCTTTATTTTTTTCTTGTAAAAGTATGACATTTTTAAATTATTTTGAAAACTACGTTTCCTGTATGCAACGTCTTCTCCGGACTTCAATAGAAAATCTTAAGGATTGGACACCTGTCTATTCATGATTGAAATTCTCAGCAAGCTTTCTGCATGATTGCAATTCTCTCATAATATATACACCTTGCAATACACCTTTAGCCTGTATGTTAACAGGTGAGTGCTGAGACTTCTAAGGCGAGGGTGATGTTTAGTTTTAGTCATGTTATGTGCCAGGGACCATTGTGTCCAGTTTGCTCAATGTATTTTAGCTATTTTAGTTCTGAGGCACATGTGTGGGTCTTTTGTCATAGGTAATCCATTGTCTATTGGGCTTAGCCAGTCTTTCTTGCTTTTACATAAACTTCATATGCTTCCTGACATATATTTTGCTCAGTCTGAAACAGAATCTTGATACTTACTGTTTTAATATTCTCCTTTTCATCTTCAGTATTAATAGGTTAAGCTGTGATTTTGTCTTGTGAAGAAAAACTGACATAGGGCTTGCTCTTCCTATTTTTTGCCTTGGTTCTTGGAGAGGAGACAATTCTGAATCACACAGGAGGGTGACAGGCAATGTCTGAGTTGCTGGTCCACCTCACAAAAGGCTAAGGTAAACCACTGTCACGGCTATGCAAATATTTGTGATTTGCAGTTCCACTCTTGAAGTGGTGGGTTAGTTTTATGTGCTTGGTAGGAAGGGTATTCACTTCCAAAGTGAAATGAAGTAGACAGGGGAGATAAAGAACTGTTTCTGAGGTATGATATCCTTCATGTAAAGGTGTTCAAAACAGTAGAAAAGTTTGTTTGGTTTTTTTTTTATTTCTGTTTGGGTTTTTTTGTTTGGTTTGGGTTGGGGTTTTTTTTTTTTTTGGTTTTGGTTTTGCGACATAGTAAAAGCTGGGTACACCAGAGGTGGAATGCACCTGATTGTTCAGTCAGTAGATTCTTGGATATAAGAGCTGTTAAAAGACACAGGGCTCACACATACTTCATGTGCATTGACAACCTAGTGGCACAGTTACAACTATTATAATTTATTACAGGTCTGGAGAAACATTGTATCTTTGCAGTAGAGATAAGGAAAAAGAAGGTCTGAAGGTCTGTTTTCCTGCTCCTTTTTTTTCCCTGTTTCCTTTAAATATACATTTTTTCACAGTTTTAACTTCTATTTGGTGACCTATAGCCTTATCTGTTTTCAAGGGCACTTCGATTTTAGAGCAGCAGTAACAACAACAGGAATAGCAGAAGCAGCAGCAGCAGGGATTCTGCCTGTGTAGCTATGAGAAGTATTTCTGTAATGAAAGGGATAATTGTGGCTCCCTGCCTCTGCCGTAATTGAAAATCTAGTATAGTGCCTTTTTCATTTAACTTTATTGCTTGAGTTCAAGTCGTCGTACAGGAGGGAAAGCAACACTAGAATAATGTCTCTAATGGTGCTTTCCTGTCCATTCACCAGTTTGAAACCTAGCATTAAAGTTAAAAGGAAGAGCAATTAGATATATTCAATTATTGAGGGGGGAAAGAACTGTAATTATAAATCTCAGTAATGAAAAAGGACTGTTTACCAAATATCTACTTACTAGTTCTGTCTACCAGGTTATCTCTGGTGATCTGGAAAGCAAGTAACATGTTAACACAATGCTTCAGGTAATTTATGCTCGATTACAATGGAAAACCTTTTCACTATAGTAATTGCAATAGCATGTAAACAAAGTGGCTAAAGCTGTTCTATCCACTGACAAACCGCAACGTTAAATCTGCAAAATGTTGAAGTATTTTCACTTCCTATGGTCTTAACTGCCAATGAAGGTATGTACAGTACAGTTGCACAGTCCTCTTTGATTACAACTATTCTTATATAATGTGTTTTTCAAACTTTCTTGTGGTGACCCGATAGCTGAGTTTCTATGGCAGCATACATATGAACAGGAACACAATGGGTTTAACCATTCTAAATGCATCTGAAATACATGTTCATTGTTTGCAGACACTTGTATCACTGTGAAAAAAAAGAGCAATTCTGAAAATAGATACTAAATATGCATTTGAACATGTTTACTGTCTTAGAAGAAACTGTAGACCCACAACACCCAGTCCTCCACCCACTCTGACACAGCATCAGTTGGCTTCTGTTTTCAGAGTAAAACCCATTGGGATATTCTGCAGTGCTGAATCCGTAGAGTACAATTTTGTCCTTATCAGTACTTACTATGGTCTATTTCAGGTAAAATTAATGAAGCTACTATGGACTTACCTCATTTAAAATCAGAGGAAAAAATGGCTTTGTATTTAAAGCATGGGGATGGAGAGAGTTACTTAGTATTTTGCAGCAGCAGGCAAAATAAGAAATGCAGGGAAAGAATCTTCAAGGGCATGAAATAAAAAGGAGCTATCAAGAGTCATACTCATCTTCTTATGCCTTAATGAAAAGTGGCAATGCTCTGTTTATTTTTTGTGTTTGTATTTTTTATTAGCTGCTTGGTAAAGGAAACAATATATGCACTAGGTGGATATTTTGAGTATGTGTAAAGGGATGCAGATTTTCATTAGACTTTCTCTTCTAAATCAGTTAAGGGTTTTTTGAGGCGTCCGTACATGTCCTCTGAAGAGTCAGTCATCCTATACTAGTGTTAAAACATGTGGAAACACAGAGGTGAAATTGAAAGAGAAGAACAAATTAAAGTCTCCATGTGACATGTAATGGAGAAGAACTCTGACTAAGCTGTGGGGATTTCATTATTAGGTAGTCATTAGCTTAGTCAAAGCTAGAGGTGTAGATTTGTTTCAGGTATAAATGGAACAGGGAAGTGGGCAATATTAACAAACTGTGTGAGTTCAAACTGATCTGAATAATGTGAGTACTTGCACAAAACATTTCAGAACAGCTCTAAAATGAACACCCATCTCTCAAGTGCTGCAGTAGTTATTCTCCTGAATAGTTATCAGATTTAAAAATCAAAGCAACAATTGGGCTATTCATTGAAATAAAGTGACGGAAGTAAAGAAAAAGTGAAGAAATTAGGTGTTTGAATGTAAACACTGTTTAAAAACATACTAAAAAGGAGATGTCCTTCCAGATGTAGCTGCTGGACAGATGGAAATTTAATTAAGATAATACACTACAAAGGAACACAAGTAATACCATGGCAAAAGTTATACAATTTTTTTTTTCTAAACTTGTGGTGGAAAAGACAAATATTTCATCTTTGGATTGTTGATACACTACTGATAACTATTACAAAAGCACTTGTATTTAATAGACTTCTAAAAAGGATATGAAATAACCCACAGTGTTTTATTCCAAAATTTGCAGTTGATTAAATAGTCTTAAAGATCTGTGATAAGTATTTCAGAGTTTATCAACTTTAAATTATAGAATCATTTTCATTTAGGTTGGAAAAGACCTTTGAGATCATCATGTCCAATCATTAACCCAGGACTGTCAAGTCCATTAATAAACCATGTCACTAAGCACCACATCTACGTGTTTTTTGAATACCTCCAGGGATGGTGACTTAACCACCTCCCTGGGCAGCCTGTTCCAATGTGTGACCACCCTTTCAGTGGATATTTTTTTCCTAATATCTAATGTAAACCTCACCTGGTGTAACTTGAGGCTGTTTTCATCTTGTCTTGTTGCTAGCTACGTGGGAAGAGACCTACCCTCACCTGCTTTAGCTTTGTTTCTACAGTGGAATGCTGAATATCTATTTGTATGGGTAACAATTTGAAATCATTAATGGATTTATAGAATTCTTATTAAATAAGAAAGGAATTTGATAATGCAGATATGGACTGAAAAGGAAGTTCTCTATGTTCCGTATGTGCTGTGCACATCACTTGCATATTGAAATAGCTGAGGAGTTTTATGCTAAGCTAGCTGTAAAGTACATGAGGATTTCCCCAGCCCCCAACGGGCAAAACAGAAACTCTTCTGCTACCATCCCAGTGTCATAGCTGATTTTAACAGCAAAGAATGTACATTCTAGGTCCTTGATAATGATCTGTGAATACTGTGGGAAGAGTCTGTAAAAAAAGAAGTGATTGAATTTTATTCAACACAGACCAGAATTTGAAGAAAATGTGCTTAATATAAAGGAGGATAGAACACTGTTTTCTAGGATAAACTAGAGGGAGTGGTATTATATTTGGGATTTTGATTGTGTGCACACTCTGCACATGGAAACAGAGCAGGGTTGAGCGTATCCACACATTATACATAGGCTAGGCTTATTCCAAGATGAGGGCTGAACTGCAGATTGTTTGCTGTTTTATATGAGTGATCTTTTCTTTCCTATTCTATCACTTCAACTTCTGGACATGCATTTTCTGTCTTGGTTGGAGTAGCCCAGTTAAAAATGCACATAATAATAGGAATAATAGGTGTACTCCCTTTATTCTGCAAGGTATGGAGGTCAAAAATGTTGTTTATGCTGGATGGATGCTTACAAAGTTGTACTTTTCCTAATGGAATAGTTTTTTACAGCTGAGATTGGTTCAGCTTCATGACATTCAGAAATGCATCAGTAAATGCCATATTTTTCACAGTGTGAAGATATTTTATGATTGTGTACTGTAAATTATTCTGCAAAAACAAAGGTATAATAAGGAATCAGAAATTCAATTAGAGAGTATTGTGACCATAAAATATAACAATATTATATATAGGGAAAAAAGCGGTAAAAAAAATTAACCTGAGCATTATAGCTTTGTGAATTATTTTATTTGTTCAAATGAAAATCATTCTTATAAATAAATACTATTGTTATTTCATCAAGCAACTCACATATACCATAAATCATTAATAAAATTAAAATTTTATTTTCACAGGAGTATATGAGCAGGGGCTTTTCTCTCTCCTGATATAATCAAGATGAACCTTAGGGATAGTCTACTTTCATTCAGTTCGTAAGGATTATGCCTTCAGCTATGTGAGATGATGCAGCATGTGCTGGAATTACTGTACAGTGTTTGTTAGTAAGGAATAGTAGTCACAGTGATGGGTAATTCTGCCAGTTATTCTCTGAGGTGATTAATCATTACTCCTTATTTCAGTGACTAATTTATGTTGTCAGAGATTTTCTACCTGCTGTTTGGCATGTGACAAAGTGATTCCAGGCTGTAAACAGTTACTTGAACTGTGACAATGCTGGAGTAATTACAGTGTTGTCTAAGTGGAATTTTAATGGAAGATGTGAAGATAAACCCAGAGAAGTGCAGAGGGTTCTTTTTTAAATCTGTATATATGATGCTGCTGCCATACTTGATTGTATTTGCAAAGAAATCCTGATTAATAGAATATAGAGGTTTCATTTATTTCAGTATGTTTAAATCTAATAATTAATTCAGAAAATAGGATCATACATACATTGTCATTTATTTAAAGTACAGATTATTGGGAAAAATTGTCTGTTGTGTGGTAAAAATTAGAAGGGAAACCTAGGACCAACAGTTGCTGCTCATGCCTTTTGAAGTGGAGATTGGAACCTAATGTTAGTGTCAGATACGAAAAGAGGTTTTTCCTAGTCCCATCCATATGCTCAAATATTCCCATTATGCTAATAAACACTAAAAGAACTTCTACACACTAAATACTATCAGCTTCCCTCCCCTCTCCCCTCTCTCCTCCCCTCTCCCCACCTCCTCCCGTTTCCTCTTCCCTGCCAGCTCC
>JAVJGJ010000001.1:28433304-28459175 GCA_035590215.1 Microhierax caerulescens
GCCCCCCCCGGCCCCCCCCCCCCCCCCCCCTCCAGTTATGCAGTGAGAAACTCCAACATTTCAGGGAAACTTAAATTAATCCTGCAAGGTGTGACCCATCATTGAAATCTGTCCCTTCTGTGCAAAGCAATGAATGCAACTGCAGTTGCTGTTACAGGTAGCTATTTGCCGTTGGGCTTACGGTAACGTGCTCTGCAAGAACATGGTAAGACAGACATTAGAGTCAGATTTAGTAACAGTATTAAAGCAACCAGCTGTCATCTGTAATGGTGCTTTCCCACTAAGAAATCTTTGTAAGTGAATCTTAAAATGAGCTCCCATTAAGAAATCTGTGTTGGTGAATCCTAAAATGAGCTTTATTTTCTGAAAGATGATATTCAATTGAGAGTGCAAACCCACAGGTAGTAAAAGGACAAGATTTCTTGCACAAAGGATTGCGTTAGTGGTTGAAAATAGCTAAACTTCTCTGTATGCCTACATTTCCAGGAGTCTTTTGGAAGACATCTACTTTGTTTCTGCTGTATGACTGGCCATGTTAGTTAATTTTTTCAAGTACATTTAGGATTTCTTACCTTCTCAACATCAAGTAGCCAAACAGCCAATCCAAAAGCAGAAACATTTCAAAGATCTCACTTGTACTTCAATTGTATTTTTTGCCTTTGTAAAATCCAAACAGAATGGAGAATATTTGTCTTGAAAGTCTTTTTTTAATGGCATGTTGTTTAACTCAGCATTTTTGTTCTTCACAGCCAGCTCCTACATGGGTGTGCAGTGATTAGCACATTGATAAATAGAACTTTTAACTTAGAAATACCTTCCAACAAAGACAATACAACAATAAAAAGTAATGTATTTCCTCAGACACGTTCCATATTAAAACAAATGTTCACACCTAGGATAGCAGTTTAGGAGACCTTGCCGGTCATACTCAGCAGAATTGTGGTTAATGTGATCTTCTAAATCAAATCTTACTGCTCATTTTTCCATCATTGGATTGTAATAGTTCTGAAACGTCAGAACTTAAATTGGCAGATATCAAGCTACAGAAAAATAATATTTCTGCCTTATGTACTGCATCAGATTATTTGCTGACACTAGTGTTAAAGTCTTTGCAGATAATCCAACCAGACTAAAGGTTGGAAGCATTTAGATGTAAGTGGGGTAGTGTCAATTAGTCTCTTTGGCTTGACAGTTCTTGAAAACGTCATTTGAAGAAATACCAGAAAATAACAGTGAATGGATTACCACTAAAACTGCTGAAGGAAGAAATGTAGCTTTTAGGAAAAAGTTCTGTAATCTGGCATAAAGCTCAAATGGGGTTAGAACAGATTAAGACACAAGAAAACAGAAAAGCACTTTTGTTTTTTCCCCTTATACATGTACATATCACCATTTTATTTTCTTTTACTTATTTTCCACTTAAGCTTTTGGTTTTGCATATATTAAAAGAGCCCTCAGGCTATTTGGATACCTGCATGCATGCAAGCCTGCCTGCATTTTACTGAAAGCCTCTAGTTAAAAGTTTACAATGCTCTTTAAGATCAGATCCTTTTCAGGTTAGATATGTCTCACTGTCCCTCATGTCCTTGGTAATTTTTTTTTTTTTTTTTATAGTATGTTATTCTTTATTAGCTGTAAGATAAAACTTTTGGACAATCACATCATGTTTGCTTTTTTTATTCTTAATGTTTCACTGCCTTTCCTTTTTAGTTCCCCACAGCTTGGTCAACCCGGTTTCCATATTGATTTTGGTCAGCTAGTCTTTTTCTAGTCCAGAGTTCTAGGACTTCATACAACTTTATCCTTAAAAGTCATCTTTTGTATGGTTATGTGCTCAACAAACAGCTTTAGATAAATTCCCAGATGATTACTGAAAGAAGAGTTCCACCCTCAATCAATAATGAGCAAGGACTTTCTTAGGAAATGGACTATAAATTTCTCCTACATTTCAGTTTGCAATATATTGCCACCATATCCAATTCCATTATTACCCTCTGTTCCAAAAGCACTTTGCATCTTGTGCTATTGCATTAATATTGTTATTATGGCAGCTCAGCATGTAGTTTTTATACTAGAGCAGAAAACGAAAGATAAAAATTAGAAGGAAGTTACAGAATTCAAGAAGTGCTACTGAAATGTAAAGCTTTTGCCACATTTAATTTTCTGTATTTTTTTTCATAAATCATTATTCTATAAACTCCATATTTTTGAAGAACATAGTATTTCTTTCCATAAAATAATAAAATAATAATAATAAAAAAATAAAAAAAAATACTTTGGTACTGCTAATGTCCCCTGTAGTAGTTCAGTGCTTTAGTGGTTTACAATGGTTAATTAAAACCATATTTTTCTACATGTACATTTTATTTTTGCACTTTTATTAGGATAAACTGGTTTTGAATAACAGCTACTTGCACTAACAAACCAAAAGTTTCTTGCATTTCAGTTATGTTTACTACCAATTTCTGCTTGTCTAAAATTCTGCATAAAAATAGTCTGTACTCAGTTATGTGCAACATACATATTTTAAAAAAAAAATCCATTTGTTGTGGTCATGCGATACCAGTCCAGGGAAACACAGAGGAAAGAAAAAGAGTTCAAGACAATAAAAGTATATAGGGAAAAAGAATAGATGAGAAAAACTGTTTCTAAGAGAATTTTAGACTCAAAGGAGGATGTAGACCAGGGGTCCTCAAACTTTTTAACCAGGGGCCGGCGCGTGGATGAAGTGGCAGGGTCATCTGCGGCTGCTTGGTTCCCCCCTCCAGCCCCCAGCGGGGCAAGACGGGGGGGTCTGTAAATACCAGGGGGCCGGATTGAGGACCCTGGAGGGCCATATCCGGCCTGTGGGCCGTAGTTTGAGGACCCCTGATGTAGACTAAGATTATGGCAGGAATTATAGTCTCTTTCTCCATCTCTGAGATTGAATAATTGAACCAAAACTGAAAAACTGAATGACGGTTTCTAAATCTGGCTGCTGACTAATAAACTGTAAACAGATCAGAGAAGTCTAGTTTATAAGAGAAAAATCAATCTTCTCAGAATGTTATTGTAGGTACATATTTTTCTGTGTGTATTTCTGTAAAAAAAAAAATAAAAAATGAAAAAAACCCCAAACAAACAACCTTTAAAAAATGTACAGACTTGGAGTATTTAATATCCAGTACGATGAAGATCTCATGACTGCTTTGGCATCATCCGCAGACTACACTAAGCCTTCCTACTAAAATCAGCTGTTAAATACAGAAGCATCTCATGCAGTCATTTTCAAGTGGATGCCTGGGCATCACCCACTGTTGCCTGCTATGGTAACTTGGCAGACCGGGCAAAGAACTCAGTTTCCATAAACATGTTAAGAAAAAGCATCACTTCATGGATGATCAATTTCTGACTTCTCTGTGAAAAAGCATGGTCTGAGACTTCAGTACTTCCATGGTCTTGGGCATCTTGTGGCTCGGTACCAAAGTGAATTATTCTAAAAAACTATGCCCTCAAAGACATAGCCATTTCAGTGTTTTTAAAACCATTATTGCTCAAGTGTCATGTGTTTAATAAGAGTGGAACCATGCACTTCCAGGCACAGCCAAGTGTGTGTATGCAAATGTGCTCCATACAGCAAGAACTGTTCCAGGTCTGCTTCTGACTCGAACTGTGCTTAACTTAGTGATTTGCAAATCCTGCATGGTACAGCCCTGGAATGAAAAATAACAGTGTTCTCAAGCAGGCCAGAGCTACATTGCTTCAGAGACCTGTTTAGGAACAACTAGTGCAAAAAATACAGCATAGTAATAGTTAGCACTTAACTGCTATGTTACCCTTTTCCTTTTCAAAGCACTTTACAAACATTAACTAATTGATTAATAAGTATAACTCATCATTAGACAACATTTCAATGAATCAGTATATAATTCTCTAATGGCTCTTACTAAGAGGTCCCTTTGAGAGGCACTCCAAGAGGTTAATGCTCAGTATTGGAGAGATCATTAGCCCAGCCTTTCTAGACCAGTTGCTCTTACATAGATTTAAGATATCCCACATACTAATAATATTATATGGATTTATGTCTTTGAAGCATGGGTTTTATATACTTTTTATTTTCTAGAGAAATTTTTAGGGGAAGGTATATTTTTATGTATCTTTCCCTATTATTTTCTAGAGATTTATTTTCATTCAACATTGTATAGCCTGTAAGAAGACAAGCACAGCAAAAAGCAAAAATATGGGTGCTGCACAGTCAGCTTGGAGTGATTCTTTTCAGAATTCTGTGGTGTGAATCAGAAATGAGAAAATATTTAATTGTAAAGTTGTTACTTTCTGACAGTTTTCTGAAATGATTTTTAGAAACTTGCTTCTTTTAATAAATTATAAACACAAGTTGCTCGGCTATAGTTTCCCTAATCTGGGAGACACTGAGTTTCAGCCCTTCGGTGGGTAGCAGTACAAATTTGTATTTGACCGAGGAAGTCCTTAAAATCTCTCCATTTATCATTTTACTGGCTAGATAAATAAATAAATAAATAAATAAATAAATATCTTTTCTAGGTTTCTGTCTGGGGATTAGGTTAATATAGCTCATGTGCCCTTTGCCTTTTAACATGCCACACAGCAATAGTGTGTTGAAGCTGACAGCTGGGACATGACAGCATTTGTTTATCAGTCTTTTACCAGTATTTTATTAAGTTTATGAGAGAGGCTGGCATATCTTGTCAGGAAGGTTTATATTTAAGTTCTTGTTACATAAATAAAGAGAAAAATGGGAAAAAAATGTGTAAGTGTAAATGACTACTGCTCAAATTTAAAGAATGTCCTTTCTGAGTTTTCACTGAACAAAACTGTAACAGATCCCTTGAATTATGTCCAATTAATTTTTTATTAATCATGCCAAGGGATTTTAAATCAATGACACATTTAGCTGGAGATGCTGGTTATGTACCTCCTCTTAGCCTGAGCCAATCTTTTCCATATTCTTCTTCCAATGCTTCAGTTTTCCTGCCTCAGGAATGAGTTGATTGCTCCAGAAGTGAACCAAAGTGAGAACTGCAATTTAGACAGTATGTATGATTAGGTGCAGAGGGAGCCAAGCAGAGCTGATTTTGTAACCCCATGTTATCTTCAGCTGTACTAAATCTCCCTTGAGGAGATTTTTTTTCTTGTGTACATTAGCCTTTCCTCTGTAAATTTTGCTTACAATCTTTCATCTTACTAGAAAGTTTTCCTAAAAAAAATAAAAAAATAAAAAAAATCAGCTCACATAAAAAAATCCCAAGTGACCTGATAAGCATCTAGAAACACTTTATTTTATGCTTTAGGAAAAAAAAACCCAAACATACGTTTTGTACAGGCAATACTAAAGATACAAAATCAAAACCTATACACAAATTTGTGAAGTTAAGCCTGTGAACAAGGATATTATAATCTTCTCAGGAATGTAGACCTGAGCATCATATTACTTTTCCATGGTGCAAACACAGCCAAAGGCTATTTTTCACTAGCAACAGCTTTGGACTTCGTCCATACTGTCTAAACATTCTAACTTAAAAGTTGCACATGAAAGTTAAGGAAATAATATTTGTTTTTCTTTGTAAGACTTTAAAAGAAATATTACAATATGCATTTATCACATTTATTTGTTTAAGTTAAATAATTTAAATTTGTTTTTTCATTTCAGTTTACACAAACTCTTAATAACAGATGAAAGAAAATATTAAGTTAAAATACGTTCTGACTGTCCAGTGTAATGATAGTGGGGTAACTATTTACCTGTTGGTTACGCTTGCACCAACTTTTAAAAGGAAGACGTTTTATAAATGTGAGACTAGATCTCTTTGCCAAGCACTTTACTCATTCTTCCTGGGCATGGGAACATAAATTCCAGAATTAAGTCAGTTCTGCAGATGAAAGTGAAGACCTGAGAATATTTGAAAAGATCATTCAACATGAAGTCTTCAGCTATTATTTAGCATTTACAGACTGCAGAATAGAAATCAAAAAGGTACAATAAACAGCTCTACTTTTCTACAATTTCTTCAGTATTTTCTTAAATCCTTAATCTAGAGTGATTTCAGTGTCTTCATCTGTCCTAATTCAGATCAGAAAAAAAGTGACATTTGGTATAAAGTCTTTCCCCTCTCTCTAGGAAATAAACCCCACTGATTTCTTTAATAAAGTTCTTTTGAAGTTTTTATGAAAAAGGAGCAGGGGTCTTCTCTTCCCATTCTCCTTTTCCTTTTAATTTTTCCTTTTGTTCCCTATTTCCCATTTGCTTTTGCCTTTGCTTTTCATTTTCTGTAAGAAGTAGTAGAAAGACTAAAACTGGCCCATATTTAGTTAGCTAAAAACAATTAAATCAGATTAAGATAAAATTATAGCACACCTAACTACACTTGCTTCCCTAAAAGGACTTTTGCTTGGTACTGACCTTGCTATTCTTTTACCACACTTGATTGTACAGGAGGCATGTACTTGGGCTATGGCATTATGGTTAATATCCCCCCAGATTTTTATTTTGTAAGTCTTTGCTTGGTAGCTAACTCAGTCCAGTTTTGTCAGTACTAAAGACAAACATTACACTTTGGAAATAGGCATTATTTTGGCGTGATAGTCCATGACATTGAAGGATTAGCAGATTATTTAATCCATAGAACCCATCATTTGGTCAGAAACTGCAAAAATATAATGTCTTATTCATTGATTCATGGTATTTGTTGTAGTATCATTCATCACAATGTTGCAATTAGCTATTAATGTACGTCACATATTAATATAAGATTTGCACTGTAACATCACAGATTAACTGGGCCATCAATTCAAAGTACAACAGGAATTATACAAAGTAGCTGTCTTTTGCTTTCAGCTGTTTTATTTATGCTCATTACAGTTTCCAAGGATACATTTTTTTGCTGCATGTGCAAATGCTATGATCATCTGTTATTTAATAAATCCAAATAAATATTTTGACAGTGAAAGATTCAAATGAAAACACAGGACTTAGGCACAAGTAATGTAAAATATTGTTAAAGAGAGGAAAATGTTCCTACCTTCCTGTTCATTTTTAATGCATAAAAATAAAACCAAATAATTATTACTACAGTGCTTGGAGATAATTAAAACTGCAGGTAAACCCAGAAAAAAGAACCTAAAAAAAAAAAAAGGCAGTGAAAGTATTCATGTGCAAAGTCAGATAACCATCTTTCCTTTACAAAATATATCCACACATCTCAAAAAAGAATTCGGGACACTTACTCATTAGCAAAAATTTCTAAACCTACATGTCCTTCAGATGCCAGCCAGACTGATAGTCATGCTGGTATATATTACAGAACGTAATTTTCTATATTGAAAATAATCTAATAATATTTTGTTAAATGACATTGAGACATTTCCACTCTTGATTAATGCTGCTAGCTGGTCAGCATGTGAAGGCAGTGTTTTTTCTTTGAAAGAAGGATTTGGTCGTGATCTAGAAGACCACTAAGTAAACTAGAAGGACATTTTTATGTCAAACACAAAAAAAAAAACAAGAAACCAAAACAAACCAAAACCAAAACCCCCAAAAAAACATTGTGGTGCTTTTGAGCTCTATGGGATTCAGTCATTTCCACCTGGAACTGGAAATCCAGTGAGCCTATCCACTGAAACCTGGATCAATGTAATAGGAGAGATTACATGTTAGGGGCTACCAAGCTACATGTTTTAGAGGGATAACAAAGAAATTCCTCTGGATATGTTACCACAGGAAATTTAAAAGATTTTCAGTTTTCTTCAGAGAAGTATTTCCCGAGCTTAATAAAAAAAAAATTAATAAATTGGGGGAATTTAGAATCTCTGATACAGGTGCTAATATTGTCAACATGTCCAGAAATAGGTTTTTGTAGTAAATATTGAAGTGTGCCTGAAGTAGCCTTTAACACATAGGGACATAGAACTTTGGGAGAAAAGTGAAGGCCTAAAGTTTCACATTGATTTTTTTTTTTTCTTCTCTTGCCTTTTTATTTTCTTATAACATGATCCCTAACTGGGACTTTGATATTCATGAAGATTGTGAGTTTATGACTATGGATTAATGGCATGAAATCAGCATCCAGATATCAGGCAGATGTTTTAGGGGACAAGCTGTTCAAAAAACTCGTGAGTCCTGTCATTTACTTCTGTAATTCCTTTTCAGTGAACTAAACTCAAACTATTTAATTTATTCTTCTGTGTCATCTTCTTGCCTTGATTGGAGAGATGGGAAACATGAAGAGGTCTGGTCCATCCCTTAAAGATCTTGCTTCAGCTCATTGTAATGTGTGGTAGTTTGAATTCTACCTACTTTCTCACTGATAGAATGGAATTCCATCCTCCAAGAATATAAGAGATTTATTTTTTCCTTTGTGATGTGCGGTCTGGGTTATCCCCAGGATTTGTTTTAGCTACCAGAAAAATAAATATATTATGAAGAAGCTTCTTTAATTTCTGTAACTGTTACTTAGGGCTGCTACTTGGGTTAAGCTGTGGAAATGGGAGTAATGCTACCATCATCAGAAATTAATGTTCTCTATCTTCTGGAGATAGAACAAATTTTTATTCTGTGTTTTTTTAATGATATATTCTTTTGACAGATAATAATTCATTCATTTGAAGCAACGGTAGTGGAAGAGGTGGAGTGAGCCTCACAATCTATTAGGAATTGAAACTTACAGAATTCTTATAAGATAAAAAGTTCTTTTAAATTATTCATTTCACTGTTTAGACAAGGAGAGACATTGCATTAACTATGACATTTTGTTCATGAAAGAAGAAAAAAGTAGGCTCCAAAGTTTCCGGGGAAAAGCTTAACCTGTATCAAAGTGATTAAAAGACGCAGAAAAAAGTGACTATGCAATACACATTTAAGCTAATCTTCTAGAAGAATGTTTTATGATTAGCTAATTCTGCTTTTGGGGCTGGATGGTGACTTAGCTGCAGTGTTAAGTCTGATTACTTTGGAATGCTCTTTCAGATACTTTAAATGGAACTGAAAGAACACAGTTGGCTGGAAAATACCTTACTGCATTTGGACAGAAGCTGGTGTTCAATTATTTGAAAAGGAAATCTATGACAAATATGAAATGAGAAAATATAATCCAATTTCATGTATACCAGAAAATAAGAGAGATCTTTTATGAATTATTTCATAAAGAAAGCTTAAGAATTAGCAATCTCAAAGTACCATATGCAAAGATTATATTTAAATAATGCTTCTTTAAGTATGTTAGAATTACACTGATGTAAGATGACACAAACTTAATATAAAACTGTATTTTCAATTAATTTATATTTTGCAGACACATAACTGAATTTTAAAAGGAAATCCAAGCTGTGGTACGGTTATGATTAACAAATAACAAATCTAGAACTCTTTGGAAAAGTACAGTTATTGAACATCTGCACTTATTATTACTCTGTGAATGTTGTTATTGCCACAAATTCACTGGAGTATCTGAAAGTATAAAATTAAAGAGATGATATTTTTAAAATTTTATATAACAGAGTACTGTAGAAGAAGTAACTATTCCTCTAGTACAGGGGGTCCTCAAATTTTTTAACCAGGGGGCCAGCGTGCTGATGAAGTGGCAGACAGTCATCTGTGGCTGCTTGGTTTCCCCCCAACCCCTGGCGGGAGGGGTCTGTAAATACCGGGGTGGCCAGATTGAGGACCCTGGGGGGTCCCCTGCCCTAGTAGATTGCCTAAAGGGCAACTCACTATGCAATACATGCACATATAAGTCTTTGAATACAAAGGTGCCTTTACTTCTTGACCCAGTGAACCATATAATAAAATATTTATATCACCCAGAACCATAAAACTCTAACTTCCATCTTGAGGGGACTATGGGGAGAGGATTGAAAGAAAGTTCAAAATCTGGAACAACGTTGTGGCAAAGGGTTATGCTGTTTGTGTTTCCCATGGTAACTTCAGGTGGTGTCTCAGCAGCCCTTGGTGGTTTGCTTCCTCCCACATCTGGATATTCACACGTCCAGTATTATATCAGCATGGTTCTCATGTGTGTTGCATAAAACTGTCCTGTCATAGGGTTTGCAGGTGGATTGTATCTTATGCCTGTTTTCAGGAAAGGTTGATTGTTCCTTATAACAAGCTTACATTGATGGGGAAATGTGAAGGCCTTCAGTGCAAATGTCAGAGAGTATTTGTACCTGCTAATGTAACATTTCAGTCGGAAATCTGTCCTGCAGTTTCAAAATGGGACACCTAATTTCTTATACTTTCTGTTAATGTTCAAAATGATCTTACTCTCTTTTAAAGGTTTTAGATTTTCTAGCTTTTTATCTTTTTTCTCATTTTTTCTTTTACCTTTTGCTCCTTTGTTCTATTCAAGCCAGAGTCCTAATAAACTCCCCTGTCTTTCCCTTTAATCAGCCAATCTACTGATGACGTGATCTGTGGCAGAGTAAAGCTCTCAAAGGTCTTTTATAGTGCCACTTCCTTATTCTTCTTGTGGAATTAACTTCATGCTTTGAAGGGTTTCCTTAAGGTGTACACAGTTATTTGTTATATTTCATTTCCCCAAATCTTTTTTTTTTTTTTTTTAAAGTCTACTGTTTTACTCAGAATTTAAAAAATGTATCTTTGGCACCCAGTGGAAAATATTGTGACTTCATTTTTTGTTCTAGTTACCTGGATGGCTTACTTTATTCAATTGGAGTGGAACAGCATTAGTTTATACAGTGCTTGAAGAAAGAACATCTTTCATCTATCTTTTCAATAAACTAGCTGGCACAGGGCTGATACTACTTTAACAGCAAAAAAGAAAAAATGTTCAGATAGTAAAATCATTCCATTGACTCTGATGAACCGACTCAGTATTTACAAAATGCAAAAATCAGATAAATATATTAACTTTGTTTGCATTATTTACTTATTGCAAACTGGAAATTGTGGGTTTGACTTACATTAACCGTGTTTCAAGGCATTGTTTAAAAAATTACATATTTATAGCAATGAATGGTTGTCCTCCATTTCCTATTAAATTAGTTTCTAAAATGGTATGTAAATATACTAAAGCTGTGTGCTATTAATGCAATAGAAACACTTGAGGTTAGACTGATGTGCTGTGCAGATTTATAATCACAATCTTTTATTTTTAGAAAAGATAAGTAGTGTTGTTTGTCTGCAGCCCGAATGCTTAAAATATAAAACTAAATTGCCCAGGCTCAAAAAACATTGTAAGTATACTAGATTTTTGCATGAATGTTTTAAATTAATCTTTGGTAATGTCTCATGTGAGATATCCTAACTTTACCTGGCAGTTTTCAATGAAGGCAGTAATTTAATTTTATGTGTAAAAACCCTCTTGTATTTGCAAGAAGATGACGGCAAGAAGTGTGTTTATTAAAAGATAGTAATACTCCTGAAAGAAGAGAGACACTTAAAGTAGCTGTATCTTGATATGCTTCAGGAATCTGATCTGTAATCAATGAGGTCTGGATAAAAGACATATGAAAGTAATAAAACACCCACAGAGAGGAACTGTCTAGGAACGTTACAAATTACATGCTTTTGGAGACATATCTTCAGCATTTCTGAATTAATTTAAGTTTTTCATATCTGCTGAGAAGTGAGTGTCCAAAACTCTCAGCTCAAAATCACTATCAGCAAAAAAAGAAAATGAAAGTTTAGGTATAATTTAACTGTGTAATCTATACTATGTTCCTACTAACTCTGAATGCAAAAAAGAAACGTGAAGTATTTCCAAAGTTTTCAAGATGAACAAGCCTGGACTAGCAATGTATAAACCAAGACTTTTTATGGCTGAAGCTAATTTCAAGGATACCAGCATGCAATATTGATACATTTTTTCGAGTTATAGGAGTATAACGTATGTGTCTCTTGGAACTCTCATACTTGTTTTTTTTTATCCTAGATTGAGATGCAAATGAAAAGCAGAATAGTGTTTTCTGTGATGTCATTATGTAAATTATAGAACTCACATTTTAATTTGAATATAGACACACATTTGATTACCTCAGAGTTCTTATTGAAAAATGGGAGTAAAGGAGGAAGATCTCTAGTAAGTAATTTAACAGTTCATTTAACTAATTTGTTCAGCAGTTTTAACAATACTGAGTTTTTCCTTGAACTTGAATAGAAGGTTGAGTGTTTGAAAATCCCTCTCACACAGTAAGTCCTGATTTGAAATATTTACTAAAATACACGCTGTTTGCACTTCTGACTTCCTTGGTGCCAAATACTTTCATTCAGCTACCTACATTTTTTGTTTCACCCCTCCCTCCTCTTCCTCAGTATAGTACTTGTTTTGTGGAACATTTTCAGAGTTGTGACAAAATAAGATTTATTTTATATCTAGTGATTAATGACTTCTTTGTAGAAGAAGGTGAGAACTACCCCTGAAATAATAAAAACATGTAGGCAACTGCATTATAAGTAACATGTAGGCAGCTGACTGAAAGTATCATTGTGAAATTTTTAAAAGAAAATTCCAGAGATATTGCAATTTGTATTAAAAAATGCCCCACAGTGTATAAAACTGAATTCATAAGTACTCAAGAACACACTAGCTAGTGTCATTCTCTTCGAGTCCCATGAGATTCTCTTAGTGGTGTAAATAGAACAATTTCATTTTGATAACCATAAAATAATTATTAAATATAATAATAATCACTAAAAAGTATTTTTGCAGGAAACACACCATGAGAAACTAGAGATTTTGCAAAACTTCAAATTATAATTCCCCTTACATTCAAAAATAGTTCAGCTGATTTTTATTTTTATTTTCTGCTTCAAACTCTGTGTAGACTATTAGTATCAGCAGGAAATATGCCTTGAATGTCCTGTTTATCCAAACATGTATTTTGAAAAACTCCTGGCATACACAAGACATATATTTCAAACAGCTGTCAGTGCCTTGTACTTTAGGTGAATTTTTTAAGTTATCAGACATTGTAAAGGTGTCTAAGAGAAATGATTGCAGGAAAAAAAAAAAAATATATATATATACCATTCCTACTATAAAGAAATACTATTTACTTCTCAGTGAAGCTGAAGAAAATCTAAGTAACTCAGGTGAGTAATAAAAAGATACACCATTACATGCTGGGGGATAGCAATGTGGAAAACAGCTTTGCAGAGAAGCTTCTGGGGACTCTGGTGGACAAACGTGAGCCAGCAGTGTACCCATATGGCAAAGGCAGCCAACGGTGTCCTGGCGTGCACTAGGCAGTGTTGCCAGCAGCAATGGCGAGACAGGCCTGGAGTGTTGCGTTCCCACATGGTTTCTCCAGTATGAGAGAGACGTGGTATGAGTTCAGTGAAGGGCCACAAAGCTGATGAAGAGGTTGGAGCATTTGTCGTACAAAGAGAAGCTGAGATTGCTGGAGATTTTTAGGCTAGAGAAGGTAAGGGACGTGGGGGAATCTTAGCAAAGAATGTAAATGCCTGAAGGGAGAGTGTGGAGAAGACAGAGCCAAGCTCTAGGACATTCTAGTAATTTTGTGTTTGATAGACATCTATGAATACCGTTTCTCTTGGGCAGTATACATGTATTCCCTATCTTTTTAAAGTAGATGTTTTACTGTCATTGTGATTTTTTTTTAAACCTCTGTACTACTTCTCAAATACCAGTTCACATACGTGCACAAAATTTTGAAAATTAAATCAGAACTATTTTGTTTGCAGCAGTGCTGCTTTTTGTAACTAGCTTAATACAAACAATTGGCTTGAATGGATATTCTTTAAAGGACAACTGGGGCCCTGAAATTAACGGCAGCAGCAACAAAACCAGCAGGTTTCCCGTGTAGATACCTGCAGGCAGAAGAGACAGTCTCTGGCAAGGATCATAGTCAAGTAGTGCTGCTGATAGGGATTGCCCCTGAAAGTAGCATTTTTATTTTTTTTTATTTCCAGTTGGGATTTTTTTATCAGTCGCTGGCAAAGATCAGTGCCAGGAAGAGCACTGTGAGAGAAAGTGAAGTACTCTGTCAAAATTAGGGATGGCTAAGTGCCAACATATGTCTGCTTTTTGAGAACTGAGGGAACTACTGTGCTGGCTCATAACAACATAGCTTCACACCAAAAACATTTACAGGGAGAAAGGGAAAAAGCCAAAATAGCAAAAATATTATAAAGGCAGTTTGCCAGTGATTTTAATATGATTTAATTTGCTAACTGAGAAAAATGTTGGCACAATTTACCAGCTTGCACATGCTATTGAGTCTTAACAATCCTGTAGAAAAAGGAATATCTGTTTGAATCATATGACTGCTATTAGCTGGAAATCAGATTCTGATTTCTCATGTTGATATGAACAAAGTTGAGGCATTTAATGATAAACATTCAGGAGATCTTACTTATTTAACTACATTTGATAGCATTTTTGCCCAAGGTTGTTTCCTGTCTTCTTAGCTTCTAAGATACAGGGTAAGATCCAGGCATTTTGAAATCAGTCAAGAATGTATCATATGCTTCCAAGTTCGCCAAAGAAAACTCCTCCTGTATTCACATATGCTGGGGACAACTGGCTACGGAGCACACCTGCAGGAAAAAAAAGGGTCCTAGGGGTTCTGGTTGAGAACAAGTTGAATATGAAGCAGCAGTGCACCTCTGTGGTGATGAAGGTTCACCAGCTTTTGGACTGCTTTAGCAAGAAAGAAGGCAACAGGTTAAGGAAACAGATTTTTTCTCACTTCACTATCTGTGAAGCTGCTCCATTTTGGTTCCTCTATTATGAGAGCTATAGCAGCAAACGGGACCAAGTCCTGCGGAGGGTCACCAAGATGGTTAGAAGGTTGGATGATACAATGTACAAGAAGAGGCTGGAGGAGCTGAGATTCTTGTTTAGACTACAGCAGGAAGTGCTGAATAGAGAAGTACCTAACTTAAATCTTCCATTACCTAAAGAGACATAAAGAAGATGCAGCCAGACTGTTCTTGGAGGGACAAAGCATAAATGCAATGGTGACAATTTGCAGTGAAGAAAACTCAAGTAGATATGAGAAAAAAATCTTCAGCTTGAAAATTGCTAAACCTTGGAACAGGTATCCTAGAGAGGCTGTAGGATGTTCATTCTGGGTGATTTCCAAAACTTGACTGTAAAAAACCCTGAGAAACCTGCTTCAACGTGGAGGTTAGGCTTGGGCTGAGGAGGAGGTTGCATTAGAAGACTTCTAGCATGAAATCTGTATTTTTCTATGATTGTGTATATATATATATTAATACTATGGATAATTTTGCAATACTTTTCTAATGTGGACATCTGCTTTATTTTAAATCATATATTAGATTTCTCACTGTGTATTTTTATAGTATTAGCCCAATTTCTTTTAAAATATTTCTGATTTAATTTTGTTTACTACTTCAAATACTGTTCTTCTTTACTGAATACATAGAGAACTTTTGAACCACAGAATCAAAGGATAATACATTTGTCACCAGGTCCCTTGCCTCACTGATCCCCTAACCTTCCTTCTCCTGACAATGTACTTAAAGAAACCTTTCATGTTGTCCTTCACCTCCTTCGCTAGCATCAGCTCCAGCTGGGCTTTGGCCATCCTCACTCCATTTCTACATGAGCAGGCAACATCTTTGCATCCCTTCCAGGTAGCCTGTCCCTGCTTCCACCATCTGTATATTTTCTTTCCATGTCTGATCTCCGTCAGGATGTCCACGCTCATCCATGCTTGCCTGCTGCTATGCCTGCTTGATATTTTGCCCATTGAAATGGACCATTCTTGTTCTCTAGGAAGTTATATATACTTGAAGGGCAATAAATAATGTAGGCCCAGGTTATAACCCACTATTTGCTTTCTTTTCTCACACAGTGATTACCCATGCTTCTTTAAAATTTATTAGGGATTTCTAATTAATGTTCAACCCATTTAAATGTTTAATTTTATTATGTTATTTATTAATTGATCTAATTTTTCTTAGAGACTTTGGAATCTTCTTTTTGCATACATATACATTAATGTATTTAGTAAATCTTGTAAAAGCAGAAGGCATGATTGCCTCCAGAATTGTAAACATATAGGAAATAATTCATGGGGAGACCTTGCAAGTTTATCTACCCCAGCTTGGTGCTCCTAAACATAGAAACTGAAACTGGTAGATGCTTGTCTTTCTTGTTTTTAACAGAATTCAGACATTCATATTCTAGTGCTTACCCTGCCTTGCAGCTCATTTAATTTTTCCTAAATTTTCGCTCATTCTTTTTTGGTCTGTTCCCCATAGACATGGAGAACCTTCCTTTTTGTGCATTACCTTTAGCTTATATGAACGTTGTTATTTTTGATCTCTTCAAGTTTCCTCTATTCTAAATAAAGGAAATTCAATTAATTCAGTCTTTTCTTCTGGGGATTTTTTTTTTTTTTTAGATTACTTAACACTATTACTGCTAGCTTTTGAATTTTCTGTAATTAGTGCCTACCTTTTCTGAAGCACAGTGCTCAAAGTTAAACATGGTATTCCAGTTGAGACCTTTGCATCATAGAGAGGTAATTTTTTTGTGTGTGCACTTTACATATTTCTGTATCATAAAGATATTTTATTTTTTTTAATACATTGACAGTTTCAACTTGGTTTAAAAGGACATCCCAAGAACTCTTAAAGGGAAATTTTTGGGTTGAATTGATTTTACTTCTGAATTTTCTCAAAATCAGCCTGTTTTAGCCGTTGGGTTTCTGATTATGAAATGTGGATGATATATCAATCATGTACCAGTAATCAATATGTTGAACAAAAAATGTTGAACAAGTCTGAGATAATACAAGACTTGATATCTGCGATCACACAGCTGAAAAACAATTTTTAAAAAATGTATTTGCTGTGTTCCAATACATGTAGAAGTATGTTGTGTTTAACTCTCTTTTGTCATGATTCAGTGGTTAAATATAACTACTGACCTCAGTCAAGAGCCAGTGATAAGCTGCCTACACTAGATATTTGAACTAAGTACATTTAGGAAGATACAGAATAATATTAAATTTACTGTAATGCTAGGTTCAAGAAAGGAGACATTTATTTGGAACAAACACTGAGTCTGCAAAAGCAAGAAAGGGAACATTTCCTCTTCAATGAGGCAAAACATCAGGCAAATACATGAGATTAATCTGATCTCTGGAAGTTATTTGCATCTCCAAGAAGTGATACCACACTTAACATAATGAAAATTACCTACTGAAATATACTAATATTGAGGGGAAAAGATTAAATTTGTCTAGAATTAGAGGACTTCAGAGTGCAGACTGACTGATCCACCAGGCAGATGTGTATGTTTAATGACTGTAGTTTGAGACATTCACTGATACCTAGAAATTATTTAAAATGGAAATGTCTGGAAAAAAGATAGAGACACCTTTAATCTTAAATGATGGCTGTTCTTTTCTTCACCTGTGTATTTTATGAAGATTTTTAACTGCAGTGCTTAGTATGGATGCTGTAAATATATACTTGTATTTGCATTTTACCTTAACCAGACTTGAGCTAAAATGATTTTGAAGTAGATGGCTAGCTAGGAAATCTTCATCTTTTAGCTAAATAAGTCATTCCCATCAGTTACTGGGGCTAGTTTAACAAGTATGTATTTAGTTCCTGGGAATATCCCCAAAGCTGAGTGTGTCAACAGGGAGGCTGTGAAGGCCAGGTGGAGGGCTGGTATTTTGGTCAAAACAGGAAGTGATTTTTCAGTGACAGGAAGTCTGCTTAGAGAAAAGTGTTAGGGAACATGCTGAAGTCCTGGTGGCTCCCAGGGAGTTTGTCCCCAATTATCATGGATAAAAAAAGTAGTAGTAGGAAGAGCTTGATGTACTGCCTAGTGGAATATTAATACAAGATGCCATATTATGGAGTCATAAAAAGAAGAAAATGGGATCTTGTTATTGCATTCAGTGTAGTGTTTCCTCCCTGTATGGGGAGAAGTTTTACAATTGCATACAGCTTCTTGGAAAGGCTTTATTTAGACATAAACATATAGTTCTGCTGTTATGGTAAATAAGCTTAGGTCATGAGTTCAGTGAAGGACCACTGAAATGATAAAACATCTTATATTACAGTATTAGAGAGTCTCTGAAAAAAATTCCAGCAATATTAAAGTCTGGGAAAGGCAAAAATAACTTCCTAATTAAAGGATATTGATGTTACAGTTATAAGTAAAAATGAGGCTATGCTGATCATTAATATATTTAAAATAAATAAAAGAAAATTCATAGCCATTAAAGCAGGAAGAGTCTGGAATAGAGTGTTACAAAGTAAGAACAATGGAGACTATAAAAACCTTATTACTTCTAATATTCAGATGTATAAATATATGCAAATAGGAGATAATTTAGTGTCCCGGTATTAGGGACTATGCCTAGTAATCCACACAGTCACTCTTACTTTGTATAGACTCTGTTCCATGACAGCTTCCCCTACTTGCTTATGGTATCAGGGAAAAAGTTAACGTTGTGAGGTTTATATTCCAGATTTCACATGCCTCCTTGTACACATAGGAATAATCCAAGGGTGTACCTCTGGCCACTTCCCATTTTCTCACACCAATGTAGCCACCTTTTACTGGAAGCTAAAAGTTTAACAGAGGAGACAAGGAATTTCTGCACCAGGGAATGGTTCTGAGCTCATTGTACTTACTAGTATAAGCAAAGCGTGTATTTCTTAATTTCTGAGGTATAATTATTTGATAAAATATACTCATATCATACTATTTATAACAGCATTAAGATGATTTTTTTGTTGTTGTTACTACTTGGGAGGGGAAAGAAGTGTGCTTGAGCATCTAAGGAAGGAGAGGTAATTTAGGACTGCCTGATGTGCTGAGGTGTAGTCAGTCAGGTACACATTTAATCTGTACCTCAGGTCAAAGTGCCATGTACCAGTTCTGCTCAGCCCAATAGAGGACTGCGCTAGAGGCAGAGTTGCACACACTGAAGACAATCTTTCAAATGTTATCCTACTGATTTTGCTAGAAAGTTTACAAAATACTGCTGCTTAATAAATTTACTGACATTTAATATGATTTATTCTATGGAATTTTGAACCTGTAATCATGTTGTAACTAGGGGATAGTAGCCCTGACTTTTTCATAAGTTTCCCTCCCCCTTGTTGCTCTACGACAAAGTAGCAAAATTCTAAGAAACCTGCTCTGCTGTAGAATGGATTCTTTTATCTTAATCTGTATCTGTTGTCAGTATTTTTGTGCTATATTAAATTTACCCAGATTTTATCATGTGAGGTTGGTTGTCTCAGTTGTTAAAAATAACCTTAGGAATTTTAATCTTCAGTTATGTTGTGTGCATCCCAATTCATATAATTTACACAAACAAATTAATGTATCATATATAATTTGCTACTCATGCTAGATATGAAGGTATATGTATGTGCTTATACAATATTCTCTTATTCATATTGTTATTCATAACATTAAGGATTCATATGCTTTTGGGTGTACCAAGAGCTATCTCATTAAGCTAATAATTAGGCATTAGAGATAAACTCCTGTCTCCATGGCCTGAAGCTCCCATTTTTTACTCAAAATTATGCCAGAGATAGTTTACATTCATCTACTCCATTTGAAAGTGAGAGTAGATTGCCTATGATGTACATATTAGAGAAAAAGCTAGAGAATAAAGTGCTTTGTCTTTCACTCACCACAGCTTTTCGCAGCTGAAGATGCTTTTAAGTGGAAGGATATGGAGAAAGGGACTGGGAATATTTATGCAGAAATCAGAGACTTTTACAAGTAGGAAGAACATGTTTGACTGGCATGCTCTGAAACACAGCACTGAGTACACTATGTTCAGCTCATCCAATATACAGAATGTGTATTTGTCAGGAAAAATGTGAGTATATGTTACTGCTGTAATTAGCAGTAATTACATTTTTATTTCTAATAAGGAAATAACATCCATATTATAGTATTTCAAATATACACCAATAACTGAAAAAAATTAAAATCCCACCCTGACATGAAAAGAAAAAGATCCTGATTTTCTCTTGCAATGATGCTTGGAGCAAGAAAAGTAATAAAAATCCACCATAAATACAATGTAATTTTAACATACAAAAGCCAAGAAAATGAAAAGTTAGGATTTCATCAGCTAAATTGAAGGATCTAGAACTCATTCTTTATATTATTTTGGCATGCTTTTGTCTTAAGTGGCAAATTTCAATTACTTCATTATTTGATTATTTAATGATTTAATTGTTTCTTAATTAATTTAATTTACAACACAGGTTGCACAGAAATATGATTTTAGAGAATGCTTTCAATGTTTGTGTGTAATTTCACAAATACATTTAAGTACAGATAATAAACATATATAAGGTTTGCATGCACTTGCACATATGTACATGTTAATATACGTATAGCTGTACATGTGAATACAGGTGTGAACAGTATCTAATGCATTGGTATGTGTCTTCTACCATTTATACTACTGCTCTAAAAATTCCAAATCTTTCCATCTGGCTGAGGCTATTTTTGAGCAGAGAAGAATGAGGAGACCTCGTATGCTGGGCTATGGAAGCTCCCAAGTCTTATATAAAATCAAAGTTCCATGTGATCTCATGTTTCTTGCTGTGACCCCCAGCTATATCTATCTATCTATCTATCTATCTATCTATCTATCTATCTATCTATCTATCTATCTATGTAAAATATTTTTGGGGGTATATGTATTTGATATATCTATCAAAATACCCCAAATTTGTGCCACATCTTCTACCTCTGGTGATTTGCACCGAGTACAATTCAGATTCTGTCCATTAATTATTCCCAATGATTAACGGAAATTAAAAACTTAATTATTAGATGGGTCATGTAGTTTTGCATCTAACCTGTTGTAGAAGTAATACTGAGTATCTAAGCACACTGACCAATGCTGTGAAAGAACATCTGTGATAGAGTGATACATATATTAAACGCTATAATACTCAGCTTCATCGTCATGATGATGAGCAGTCCTAAAACTATTGAAGTCTGAACTTTCAGCTGAAATGTAGGTATTACGTGATCTGATATTTCTAGCATTTTTTTTCAAATGAGGAAAACCACTGAACAAAAATAAGTGTTGAGTTTCTTTTTCTCACTATTTGCTCTTTTTTTTGTGCATATCTCTTTCCATAGAGGGACAGAATCAATCTCAGGTATCTGCAGTTTGTGGCAGCTGGCCCAGCCAGCAAATACATTGTTGATTTTCCATCTATTAGTTAGTGGAATGTACTTACAGAAACAGTCATAAAATAGATCCATTATGAAACAAACTAAACAAATGTGTTTTGACACTGCCTTCTGGTTATCTTTAGGATATTACCTTGTTTGTGCTAATTTACTATGCTAATATTAGAAGCTCTTAAAGCCCAGGACCTATGTTTAGATTTCCCTGGATCTGGTCATTTATAAATAATAGATAAACTCTGTATATCTCTTGCAGTCCATAGCTCTTTTTCAGTGGAGATGTAGTTCCCTGGAAAACAGAATTTAAACAAGCTTGCTGTCTTCTCTAACGTACTCTAGTAAGTTATTTTTTTTGCCATTTATAATTAAAGTTCATAAGCATTGGATGGACATGAAATCACAGGATTGGGCACTTGCCTAAGTTTGCCTTCGTCTGAGCTGGGTTTAGCTTGTCTACGCCTGGCTGAGTGATGGCTGCATTACCTGTTTTATTTAAGTGAAGCTCTGTGAATGTCATCCATAAGAAAAGTCTGACTGAGATAGTCATGGCAAAAGAAATAATTGTCCTTTTTGTCAGCTGAAGCTGGGGGAAGCTCCTGTGCAACTTTCACACTTCAGCTGGGCATCAAAGAGAAGGAAATAGACTGTGGTAAGGAAACTTAAAAATAGGCCCATGGCAATCCCAAGGCTGGGGAGATAATCAGCATTGAACTTCCAGCAAAGAAGGTAACAAACAACCTGCTGCAACCCCACCACGAGTCTGCTTGAGGAAGACTGGTGCCACTGACCTTGGGACCCAGAGAGGTGAGCATAACACCAAAGGGAATAGGCAGCTATGAGTAAGGTTTCTTGCATAACAATTGTAATGACATTATTATTGAGGCTGTTCTGTATTAGTTTGGATTTTCAAGTGTTATTATTCCTTTAACTGGGCTAATAATAACTGTTGGGATTTTTGGAGTTGTTTTTGGTTTTAGGGGTTTTTTTCTTTGCTAATACTTGAATTGCCTAGCAAAAAACTCTTGGCTCCACATACATACAATGTGTTCTTTTTTTGCCTGTAGCAAGGTTTTGAGTGTAATGCTACCTTTGGGAGACCTTCACAAGTGTAACACAGTGTTTTCCCACAGCCTAAAAAAATTATGTCCTACTGCATCATAGATATATACTCCTATATGTGGGATTGAGAACTTTACAGCAGTTGAGTTAATCTTTTTAAAATACTACAGAATGGCTGAAGTTGGAAGGGACCTCTGGAGGTCATCTGATACAACACCCCTGGTTCAAGCAGGGCCACGTAGAGCCAGTTGCCCAGGACTACATCCAGGCAGCTTTTGAATATCTTCAAGGATGGAGACTCCACAGCCTCTGTGAGCAAGCTGTGGCAGTGCTTGATAGCCTCACAGTAAAAAAGTGTTTCCTGATGTTCAGATGGAAGCTCCTGTGTTTCAGTTAGTGCACTTTGTCTCTTGTCCTGTTGCTGGGCACCACTGAAAAGAGCCTGGCTCTGACTTCTCTGCATCCTCCCTTCAGGTATTTGTATACATTGATAAGATCCCCCTGAGCCTTCTCTTCTCTAGGCTAAACAGTCCCAGCTCTTCAGCATCTTAGTGGCTCTTTGCTGGACTCTGTCCAGTATGTCCCACTCTCTCTTGTATGGGGGAGCCCAGAACTAGACACAGCACTCCAAGTGTGGCCTCACCAGTTCTGGGTGGAAGGGAAGGATCACCTCCCTCAACCTTCTGGCAGCACTCAGCCTAATTGCAGCCCAGGATACCATTAGTCAAGGGCACATTGTTGGCTCATGCTCAGCTTGGACTCCCAGGTCTTTTTCTGCTAAGCTTCTTTCCATCTGTGTGGCCCCCAGGTGCATGCTGGTGCCTGTGGCTGTTCCTCCTCAGGTGCAGGACATAGCGTTTCTCCTTCTCACAAGGTGCCTGTTAGTCCATTTCTTGAGCCTGTAATATGTTTTTACAATACGAAAGTTTATAATGTTCCGTGTGGGTGATAAATACCTTTGCTTCTCTTTACGAAAATTTCTAGCAAACCTTGCTCTCTTTCACCTCCAATAGCTATACCCTTTCCAAACATTTAATCGTTCCCTTGCTACAGATACTTCCTCACCCAGTATGCTACCCACTGGACTACACAGTCACTCAAAACCAACACGTTAATTTTATATTGGCCTATTATGTCTAGTGAACTCTAACTCGCAGAGAAAGGTGGTATAGTTTGCTTCATTAAATCTGGACTTTATGCATGGATAAGTACACAAAAATGTTTTAAAGAGACTTTACAGTTTATCTGGATATTCAATAACCAATTGACATCTGATTTTTTTCCTTTTAAACATTCATCCTCAGTAGAAGAAGGACAATTCTGTCAGAAATGGCAAGACTGTCTGTACTCCAATAATTCTTTTTTTCTAAAGAGGAAGCATACCCTGCACTTCAGAAGAGTGCTACTGGCAGCCCCTTCATAGACAGCCAACATTTTAAAACCATTTTTTCTCTTGTTTACATAGTTTCTCTCAGTGCCTATGAACTATGTTTTTGTCTGGAAGTGTACTGGGACTGAACTTGTATTATGGAGAAAAGAGTCTCTGTATCATTCTTGCTCCATGAGGATAGCTAGAGACTTGCCAAACACACACAGCTGTTAAAACTGTGGCAAGGCAAAAGTTAACACTTGAGACCAAGCATCTTACAGCTCTTCAGGATGGAATATACAATGTAAACACAAAACTTACTATCCCACAACTTTTGGGGTTCAAGGTTCAAAGACCTTTTAATTCTCATATTCATAGATTCCTCTAAACTGATGTTCCAGTGCACACCTTGGTGTACTCCAAGGTCCCAGTCCTGGTCAGAGTGCAGTGTGGTTTTCACTTAAAAGTCCTTGGTTTCTTGAGAATGGAAGCGTTGTTAGAGGAAAGCAAGACATACAGAGCATGTCAGGTGAGGAAGGGCCAAAGAATGCATCTGGACCTGGTGGCCTGCAAACACTGTTACATCCCCTGGTTTTGACAAAGCCACAAGTAAACATTCTTAAATTAGGGCTACTATTTTGAACATTGGCAAAGGATTTCTAGTACACAGAGATATCATTATTTTCTTCTATTCCATTGCTTCTTTTTAGGAGGGATCTCTACAGTTGACTGTACACTGTGTATATGGGATATTAAATTTGTAGTTCCTTTAAGGCCCATGCTGAACTGGAAAAACATAAAAATAAAGTATGCATATACCCGATACTATTTCCTGAGAAGTTGCTAAAATAACTTTGATTTCTAGGAGATTAAATTTGAGCTCAGATGCCTATAATTCTGAGGAAAGCAAATTCAAGATTATATTTCTTAAGTTTTCCCCCATATTAATCTATATTGTGACTGTATAAAAATATTTTGAGTGTCAAAGATTCATTGTATTTACACTAAGATATGTGTATCTTCACAGGAAAATCAATAGTCAATCAAGAAACATTTTTTCTTCTGACGTGACAATCACCATTAAGGTAATAACACTTTATTTAGAAATTCCCTGTTTTCAAAACAGAATCACATCATGCTTTTAAACATAATAACTTGGCCTTTAGTATAAAATAATACTGCATTTCATTTTACTATGGTTAATAATAGACAAGATTTTAAACATTAATTGGCCATGTAGTTCTGACTCCTATTTTGATTCTGGCAAAACTGAGATAAATCAAATAAATGGGTGTGCTTTCTTTATACACTTTTACATTATAATTACACTAATTTAGTCCATACTACCTTTCTGTTCTTATTTTTGAGCAGCTGAATCCCAAAATTAAGATTTCTTGAAAGAAAAGCAACAATAAACTGTGAAAGATTTTTTATATGTTGAATTTTGGTAAACTTTATCATTCTCTGTGTGATATACAATGCAACTTTGAAGTAAGTTTTTAAATGAATATTTCATTTACACTCACTTTAAGGCACATATTTCTGGAAAAAATGTGATTTATAGGTGCAGATTATTTCGGTAATTTGAGGTCTAGTGATAAAAAATCATTGTTCTTTTCACAGCTTTACTCCTGATTCCTCAATAACTACAGAGGAAGGTAAATATTTTGATTTTATTTCTTCTAACATGCAGGGGAAAATGAAACACATCAAATTAGTTTTAAGTTTGTTTTAGGGATGCAAAGTACAAACAAACAAAAAAGTCTGAGTATTTACTGACCTATAAATGTTCAGATCTTCTATCCACAGGATGGTGAGGAAGAGAGGCAAAGGCAAAGAGGGCAGAAGACAAAACATGTTAACAAGAGGAACTAGGTATGAGCAAGGTTAATATCAGAGATTGTCAGCTCTTTCCTTATAGACATATGTGTGTTTCTGTCTCCTCTTCCCGGGAAGGCTGACTGAGGGGAAAGAATAATAGAATCATTTAGGTTAGAAAAGACCTTTAAGATGATCAAGTCCAACCACTAACGCAGGACTGCAAGTCCATCACTAAACCATGTCCCTAAGCACCGTATCTACGCATTTTTTAAATATCTCTAGGGACGGTGATTCCACCACCTCCCTGTGCAGCCTGTTCCAATGATTGGAACCTTTTAACATTTTCCTAATAACCAATTTAAATCTTCCCTGGCATAACTTTCCTCTTGTCCTGTTGCTAGTTATCTGGGAGAAGAGACCTACCTACAACCTTCTTTCAGGGAGTTGTACAGAGC
>JAVJGJ010000001.1:28470037-28481841 GCA_035590215.1 Microhierax caerulescens
TATAAACTACATGTGTGCTTCTTTGTGTACATATGAAGACTTCAGAAAATTTAATGAGAAGATATAGGTAGGCCTTAGGATAGAAATGTTTATTTTTTTAATAAAGGATTGGCAATTATAAATTTTGAAACAGACTAGGGAAAGTTTTGTAAATCAAGTTTGGGGATACTGTTAGTTGTAAAGTGTTTTCTCACGAATTATCAGAATACCTTTCACTGAAATACAGGTTTGTAGCACAAGAAATATTCCTTGTATGTTTTCTTCCTGAAGCATACACTAAGTCGTATTATTTAGGCAATCTGGATTTTAAACTGAGGGAAATAAATAGCATTTTTAAAAATCCAGGGGATTTGATGTAACAGCTCTTCTCATATGCAGAGAAATCTGTTGCATTATAAAGTAGGGATTTGCCTTTGACAGAGTTTTAAATGAATAAGGAAGAACTACCAAAGTAACCACAGAATAAGGACATGTATTTACAAGCAGGAACAGATTTATGTTAACTCTGCCTACAGTTAAAACTTGTGGCAAATCAGCCAATCTAAACACACATAAAACTGAGTTAAACTGCACCTCTTACTAAGAATCATATCCCTGTGGTTTATTTTTCCTATGACATGAAGTTATTTAAACTCACAGTTTGATACTAGAAAATCTCTTATTTTCAGTACCATTAAACAAGCCAGATTTGTAATAGTAATAATTACAATAATGATAATGTGCAAATTGCTGTTGATAAATTTGTAGTCTCAAGTCATGGAAAGGTGATATTTCTGTTTAATGACCAGTTTCTCAAATTGCTTAGAACTGTTATGTGTCATTACCTTTTCAGCTGGCCTTCCTCATTTTCATATGAGATTCTGCCATATTTTTCCATAGAACACAAGTCTTTTATCTTAAGATCCAATGGTAAATTCCCAGTGAAGAGCAGTGAGAAGGAAGATAAGGATATTATGGTACTAAAAGGTTGTCAGTAAGAGAGAATTACTGTCTAATTTATGTTTTGTCTCAAGTGTTCTTGTTGGCTGGTGGGAGCATTTTAAAGTGATGTGAAATATCCTATTTGTGTAAAGGCTGGATTGCTAGATTACTTTTTTTTAAAATAAAAATTTCTCTGTCATTTGAAGGGAGACATTCAATCTGCAAGCAGATCAAAGACACAAAATCTGAATTCTACAAAAACTAGGAGTATCACAAACTCCAGGCTTCCTGAAGTTCAGATTTTATACCTCCTTTTAGTTATCAGACCTTTTGAATATATCACACACTGATGTTTCTAAAACTTTTGTTCATAGAGGAAACAAATAGCTATGCTACTTTATTGCACAGAAAAAGTCTTAGAATAATTATTAGAATAAATGCAGAGAGAAACTGAAAGATATATTTTTATGTTTTGTAAGTCATCAGTTGAAAACATTTTGTGACTCGGCAGGGTAGGGGTCTTTACTGCCACTCAGAAGAGATTCTCTTCTTTCAGGTTAAGTGTTTGGTCCTTAAGAAAAATTATCTCAACGCTTGGTAAGACTATCTGTGCTTGTAGTTCTGTTTCCACTGTGCTCTTAAAATGTCTGGATGTCAGCTTGTTGAACATGGAAATACTACTTTAAAGACAGTAATATGTCCATAGTCATTTGTAGCCTAGCAACCCACTAAGGTAGTACTGCATTAAAGTAACACCAGAGGCCACAAACCTTACCAGCTTTTTTTTAAAACTTGCCTTGGCCTGTCTAGAGCTGTGTTTTACCATGCTTAGCTGTATTAAAATTCTCTAAGGTCCAGATGACTCTTACTTTGTTTTAGCTCTTGCACAATTTTCACATAATGCTTATAAATATATATTTTAACTCATAGGTAGTAGTATCAACTGTTTCTTCTGTACAGAATGAACTATCTATGACCCTAGAACAATATGCAGCATAGTGGAGTATTCTCCAAGATATGACAGCAGAACTCTTGGAAGTACAGGCACAAGATAACACTGGAGTTCCTGGCATTGTAAACAACTAACCAATGGTCACTTACTGGTCATTAAAGGAATGCAACCTTGGAAACTGCAGTAAAAGCAGCAAAAGCAGTTTTAGCAGTAATAAGAAATCCAAAGAACAAGTATCCAAATGTGTAAAGCACATGATATATGGTAAATTTGCATGGAACTGTGAACCAGTGGAAAAAATACAAGTGATTTCTGCAGCTTGACAACATGCTGCAAGTAGACCTAAGAGTGAGGAAAAAAGAAACCATGAACACTGTAGTCCTCCTGGAAAAGGTTTTGAGTACTTGATGACCTTTTCTACAGTCTCCCTGAGTGAACCCATTTATCTTAGGACCCAGAAGGGCAGTGAAAAGCTACACATAATATAAGAGAAAGGTTTCTCATTTGTAACTGATGGGGAGGTATACCTATATTATCTAATAAATATTCTACTCAGTCATTAAAAATTACTTTTACCTGTTATCAAATGAGTTTGAGACCTGCAACATCATGGGTAAATCCTTTAGTGACAAATTGTTCTTTCATATCTTGACTTCAAATTTCACAGTTTTCTAAGTCAATTTCCCAGGTGCAATATAAAAGAGTCTCCTAATTATGAACTACTTTAGAAAATTAATAGAATACTCATTATCTAGTCCATTATGGGAGGATCAGAGGACACCAAACAATTCTCTGTACAACTATGTGTGACGTCGTCTTATACTAAATTCAGATCTTGGCTAAACCTTTGAAACTCAGATAAGGGTAACTACACAGCTGCAGATCCAACTTTTATGCTTGACTAAGTATTAAACAAATTAGGAAATTTTGAGTAGGGAGGAAATATTTCAATTTACTTTCTCAGTAGCTTCCACCTAATCATTTAAAGATTTTATTCCAAAACAAAATCCAGAAATGAAACCTATTTTTCATGCCACACAAAGCTAGTTTGAATAATTTGGTATTTGCTGGTTTTATTTATTGTTACATGGAATCTTTTACGTCTTAGCAGTGGCATGTACTTTAGAAATATGCTTTATACAAAAAAAAGGAAAAAAAACAAAACAAAACAAAACAAAAACAACAAAAAACCAAACCAAATTTTGCTTAAAGAAGATGTATTGCATATAGGAGGAAAAAAATAAATACAAAACCACACCACCTTCCAAATACAAATAAATGTAAAGCAATATAGAATAAATCTCTTGAGTGCACAGACTGACAATGCTGCCCGCAGACAATAAACATGTCTTTAGGAAACAGATTTTCTAAAGCTAAATTGTGTTATTGAAGGTAACTGTTTATATTTCCTGCCATTTAAAGCTAGGCATACACATCTTGTATCTAAGCTCTTAGAAATTAGAGGATACAGCAGTCTCTAGGTGACTACAAGTGGGAAAGGTGCTTATACTTTTCTGCTGCCCTGTGAGACTGATGACTCCCAAACATTTGCCTCTCACATTTTTTAAAGCTCGTTTTGAATATGTGGAAAGAATTTGGATAGAGCATGTGAAATGGCTGTTTTGAGTACTGTAACAGCACACAGAAGATTTAGTAGCCCGTCTTTAGTGTATTCAGGCAAGGAAAGAGGCACGTGCTTTGAGAAAGTATGTATTAGCAAAGAGTATAAACACTTTAGAAATTTTTCAGTGTAACATTTTTTGTCATGTTTATTGGACATGTCTCCCCAAAACACAAAATCATTTCACTGTATCTCCTCAGTAGCCCTAGCTTTTCTGTGATAATCATAAAATAGCCATATAGGTGTGCCTGCTGTACTCTGACAATAATTTTTGTGGAGATCAGAAAGACTGTAGCCTTATCACTGTAGACATTTCTCTGGGGGTAAAAAAGATATCATTCACTTTGATAGTTAATGAAGAAATGATATTTAACTCACTTTCCACTAAAGGTTTATCCATCCACTCCAGCACAACACAGACTTCAAAACAGCAGGTAATTTGTTGAATTACAGTACATGCTGTCTCTGTTCTATGAAAATTCATTAAGATCAATTAGTACTTCTATTTCCATAGAGCCTTTCCTAACCATTTTCTCAAAGTACTTTGCAAAGATTAATACCGTACATTTTCATGTTTCTTGTAAATCATTATTTTGTTATTACTTACTAAATAATCAGTAACAGTCCAAAATTTAGGTTCTCAATTATCCTGCAACAAATGACAGCACATTCTTTGAGGATACTTAATGAGATAACTTAACAAAGCTTTGGTCAAATGATTTCTTCCTCCTACCAAGGACAAAGGTTCTGGCAGAAGCATCTGGTGGTTTATTTTATTACATCAAATGTCTGAGAGGGAGGTGAGAATAAGTAACTAATTTAATTAATGAGTTCAATTAATTTTACTTTTCATAGCACATACCTGAGTACATGGGGATTTTTTATCATTTTGCAGTGTTTTTTTTTTTTTCTTTTTCATTTGTTTGTTTGCTTTTAAGAGCAGGCATGTTTAGGTACTCAATGCTTTAATACTATAATCTTTTTTGAGACCTTCAGTCAATTGCCACACCTGACAAATGCAATGAAAAGCCAAGACTTTCTTCACTTTCAGTAACTGTAAAAATTTGAGTTCTTGCACTATGCTTGGTAAATATTCTCTTTCCAAAAATTGTGCAGATTAAAATCAAAAGACAACTGAAAGAACTTTTTTTGTGTATAGAGAATCTCTGTTTCTTTCACAATTTATTGTATAATAGCTCTTTGATACTGCCAGTGAATTTGTTTGATATATGAAAGATAAAATATTTTTATTGCAAAACTCACATACAGAGACAATGAAATCACATTATATGTATTAGAAAAATGAGAGTATATATAAACACAGAGGAAAAAAGGGTTTTTAGCCAATAATCTTGTAGAATATTGTGGTTTGTCACACACTTTGTCTGAGTTTTGAACTCATTCTGATGAATTCACAAAAATAAATTACACTAATATATATGTGTATTTTCCATTTGATCTTTGGCAGGCATATGCTCATAATTTATATTTAGAAAATTATGTGAAATATTATACAAGTATGAAAAAAGATGAATGTATCTTCACTTTTTCTCATTGGTTTAAGATTCACAGTTAAGCTACACAGCTGCAATACATATATGAACGTTGAATATTTTTTCTTAAAGTTATGGATGCTGACATATCTGATGTACAGAAGTACTTTTGTTGAACTGAAAAAGGCAAATATTAAAACAACATATATATTCCATACAAATTCATAATCTTTCTTTCTGTAAAAAGATCTATAGGTATGGACATGAAATTCATGAACTTTACTAAAATACAGTTGTGCTGGCTGTCTTGCTTTTAGTAATTTTGGCTTAACATTAGTAAACAGAGATCTAAATTTATAGCTTGATGTTGCTGGTCTTGTCTCTGTTCTAAGACTTTGGAGCTAGTATATTCACATATGCCTATTAGACTGATTTCTTTACTTTCTGCAATCTGTAGAACATTTGAAAATAAAACTCTCAGACCAGTCAGCACTGCTCATAATCTTCACTGGTTTAATGGTAAAATGATTATTGACTTCAGTAGGAACACAGTTTGATAATATGCATCTTTCAGCCCTCCTCTCCCAGCTAAACTCTGTATCTTAGGTAGCTGTTTCTGTAAACACCATGACTGTAAGCTCTGCACCTCGAATTTACATATATGTGCCACCTGACCTACTAATCTAAAAATCTACTGCAAGTAAAAGAGCCTTCTGATTAATAATTTAAGGAAATCTTTAGAGGAAATTTGTGTTTGCCTAAATGATCAATGATAAGGAAGGGACAGGTATTTTAGATTGCCTCTGGCAATGAAGAATGCAATATAAAGCACTGCAATCTTAGAGAAATACAGGGGAAAAGCTAAATTATTGTAACCATTTTACTACTTAAATTTTCATGCAACTTCTGTAGGTACTGTAAAAAAATGAAGTTTTTTTCAGGCAACTCCATCGAAATGTAAATGATGAAAAAGAACAGCACAAAACCTATGAAAAAGAGTGAAACACACAACTTAATTGAGCAACTGTGACTAATGAAAATAATATATAGAAATATGCTGCTTGCTCCACAAAGATGTTTTTGTTTTGTTTTTTTTTTTCTGCTGCCTTGCAATTTGTATAATGAACCTCTTCTAGTAGTGTAAAGGCATTAATTTTTTTGTTTTCTAGGAATTTGCATTGAACTTACTGAGGTAAAATTTACAGAAGCAGTGGAATATATGGTTTATAACTTGCTTCAAAACCAACTCAATCTTGTTTCAATAAGAAGGAACTTATCTTGAACTATGCCTCAGAACACAGTTCTGGTTTTAAGGTAGACAGAACCATTGCTGCAAGTTTCAAAATTAAATTCTGGTATTTGTAACTGAAATTTCTAGAAGGGAAAGATGGAAATAAGGAAATAGACTGTCTAAATTTTTTGACATATATCACTGTGGGATTAGCTGGTACTAAAATAGTTAATGACCACTTAAAAGCAATCTTAAACCTGTTTTTAAACTATATATTGGTGTCTTGATCTATAACTGATTAGGGCAATGTCTCTAGTCTCCAGCTAAATAAGTATCTCTGGGGAAAGGAATTCCAAGCAGAGAGAAAAAGAAAAACATGTTAGTTCAAAAGGAACTTGAAGAATCAGTAAGTCTTGCAGTTTTAGATCAGTGGAGGCCATTCATGTTCTCCTGGGTCTAAAATGACAGAAGCAACATATAGCTAGCTACTTTGAAAAACAAGCGTAAGCCATATATTTTTTTATTTCTCAATTAATTGTCATTGGCTATGTTTTTTTTCTTCAGTGATTTGTCAAGCCTCTCAACTCCATATGGAACCTAACATTTTAATTTAGTTTAAGTAAATTTTATGAACTAAATTATGAACAAATTGTGGGTGAATCTGTGATGATTTGAGTGGTTTGGAGTCCTGCTTTATTGCCTTTCATAATCTGTGTAAAGCTCTATTTGGTGGCAACAGTCCTTTTCCTCACTTTGAAAATATGGATCAAGAGCATTATTTTCATCAACTGTATTCACCTCAGTTCAAAAAAGATTTGTGCCATTCTATGTAACCTGTAAATGCCTGTTACCTTAAAGTGTAAGAAATCTCAGCATCTGTCTTAGAATTGGTCTTAGCATCTGATTAGACATTTGAAAGTAAAAATTTTTATTGTAAACTGTTTCTTGGATTATCAGATAGCGGTACTAATGCTTTGCTAAAGGGTGGCTTATTAGGGTTAACCCTCTGTGATAGGTTTTCAAACCTTTTTCAACAATCAGTTTTTATTTCACGTCCAAGTCATTTCAGAAGACTGTGAAGGACTAAAATAAAGTCATGCTCTAGATACAAATTATAACCTATTATTCACTGGCTCTTGCAATATATTGGCATTCACTGAAAGAGGCGTTCAGCCATTATTCACTTGATTTAAGTTGCCAGCATTTACTTCTTCTGCTCCAGTTCCACCCAAAGAAAACAGAAATAAGGTAAAAAAGTTACCATTGAAATATGTAGCAGATCTCACATCACACAGGAAGGAGGACCAGCAACCAGTGTTAAGGGTAGTGGCTTCAAGACTGCAGAGTATATAAGGCATGCTCTTACAGCTAAAGCAGCTGGAGGGATTATCAATCTGCTTTTGTGCAGGGAGTTTCTAGATAGGTTGCATCCCTGTTATTCTGTTACTTTTTTTTTTTTTTTTTTTCTCTAAAATACCTCTGTGTTTTTCAGAAAGAACACTGTTTGCAGGGAGGCAATCTCCCATCAAAATGAAGCAAGCCTTCTATGGGCTGTTTACATATGAAAGGGGGGAAAAAAGAGTTATATGTCTTTATTCATAATATGAATGGCTTTCATAAGAGTGCTTTATTCAGAGTGGTTTTGTGCCTTTGTATGTTTCTGGATCTAATATTTTATAAATTAATACATTTCTAACAGATAGAAAAGTACTGGTTTGGATGACTCAAATTCTGTGGCAGCACAAAATTTGTTTCCATGGCTGTATAATGAACTGCTTTGAATGTATGAGTTTATGCAATCTAGAAAATAAAATGTAAAAAAAATGAAAAGATAATTATTTAAATAGATCAGCTTATTTTTTTCAGCTACTTTTTTACCTGCTTCCTATTTGTACCACTTCAGTTACTAAAGACTGAACAGAACTTTAACTTTTATATAAATTTTCAGTGTCCGTCTGCACTTATTTCCTCTCAGAATAAATTATCTCCATAAATCAGTGCTGTTTTTCAACATGTACACACAGATATGCACAGCTGCTGTAGCCAGGACTCCATTAAAAAATGTCCCTAAAAGAAAAAATATCAAAAAAATTTAATATACTTAAGAGATTTATTTTAGACAACATCTTTTATAATACAACATTATGTAATTTCTAAACAGTTTTAAAAACACAGTTGTAGTGTCACCCACTAATCTTATTTGCAAGGTAAATTATTTAAATCAGCATACCATATCTTTATTATAGAAGTTATGATTTCCTGTTTGTTATCCGCTGAACAATGACACTTGGGATTTATAGGCCACAGTGTTAAATGCATATGCAAAACTGTTTACTACAAAACACATTGCCAACATGCTTGTGTTTCTGTTGATAAAATTAGAATGTTGTGCACAGCATAAAGACAAGTCTAAGAGATATGACTGAGAGTATTGAGTTTAGCTGATTGCTACATTCTCATTTTATAAGCAGCAGGAAATCTTTAATTTCCAGAAAGTGTAAGAATTGTACTTAGATTTAAGGAGAAATAGTCCATGATGTTTTACATAAAACAAGTGGTGGCTTTTTAAAATGGTTTTAATTCCCTGCTAAAGGAAAGAATTAAAACATTAAGAGATTTACACATCTCAGTAGGAGACAAATTTTCCTTTTGAAGACTCTTTGCAATAACAAAGTCTTATAATATTACAAATTTTAAAGCACAGTTTAAAACATTTTTGGAGAGACAGGTCCATGCTCTTTTCATGACATTTCATGACATTTTCATGACATTTCAGCACAAATACACTTCCTCATAGGAACTACCCAAAACATCTTTTCTTTTTGTGGATTTTTGTTTTGTATATTTTTTTAATTCTGCTTCAGCTTGTCTTCTTCATACTTACCATGACTGCAAAGCAGTCTCTCTCTAAGGTCCCAGTCCTACCAGAGCTACTAACCCAGCCTTTGCCACTATTCACATGGGCTTTTTGTTGTTGTAAGTGTTCTGACAGATCAGACCCTGGAGGTTTGCCTCAAGGCTCTTCATATGGAATGAAGGAAGTGGTCAGACAGGTGGGAAAGAATCTAATGTTTATGAAAAACTGTGTTTTCTTCCAAGTGGTTTCTGAAGTGGTCTAACACCATTTGTTAAATGTTGAATGTAATTCTTCCTTCATCATGCACCTCCTATTACTGGCCCAACAGTGCCTGCAGCACAGTCTGGTTTTCTCCCCATTTAGTATAAGTATAAGGGAGATAAAGAATCAGTACTGTATCTAACTCACCATTCTCATTTGGGATGGCTGGGTTCCCCATAATGCCAGACTTATTAGATGTTCAAGTAGTACTTTCTTTCCGGGTCCTTTCAAAACTTTACCCTGAAAATCTTGAGAACCTCATCGAGCTTTATGTTTCCTTTATAAAGTTATTGGCTGTCGATTGTCAAACTTGTTGCTGTTGCGTTAACCTGCAGATGTCATTGTAACCCAACCTTTGTGTCTTCTTTTCTTTTCAGCTCCTCTCATTGTAGATGTCAACGTCAAGGCTATCATAACATAAAAAAAGACTCACAATAACTTCAGAGTTATGTGCCATTATAGTCTAATATGAATTATGTCCCAAATTAAGTTCTGGTCACTTAATAATAAAATATTTTATTCTATGGCCATTACCTTACAACAGGTCCTGAAGGGAAGCCAAAGGTTGCAGTCCAGCTGAACAGAATCCATGGATGCCTGAGTATCTGAGGCTTCACTTCTATACTGGAAGACTCCAGGAGAAAAATGATCATAGAGTTTGTGTTTTTTTCTTTCTGATGACATTTTCACATGGATTAATAAAATAACATTTAAATTGCTAAATTGGACATTACTGATGTTTTTTGCCTAATATGACTCAAGTGTTAGAAATCCACATTTTTCTGTAAAGCAAACTGACAGCTTAAGGAGTTGTTTTGGTGAATTTGCTTCATAAAACCCCAAATAAACAACGACAACAACAAAAAAATCCCAGCAGCAATCAACAACCAAAAATAATTAAGCACACAGGGGAACAGACAGCAGGGTCTTGGCAATGTTATTCTCCTATTGTTTGTGCTGCCAAATAAATTCAGGCTTGAGGGGTTTTGGATTTGTATCAAATATTTGGAAACAATCCTGTCCATTTCCTCACTGCATCTGATTTTCCACATGTTACCAAATAGGGCATAAAATTCAAGAATTCCTCTCTCAGTGGTTTGTTAGAGCTTGCAAATTAGAGATGGTGAGAACATGAATGATTTGCTTGCTTCTAAAAGCAATATAGCCTGAATAAAAAAGAATATTTAAATATATCTAACAACATGAGTTTCATTTAAAAAAGTTCACTGGAGATCTTGCTATTAAATTGCAGAACTGATAAATGCATTTCTGTATAGAAACTCATATAAAGGTCATACCACAAAAGCAAGTTTACCAAATAGACCTTCTGAGCTGTCTCCCGTAAGTAGTGTAGGCCTGAAATATTAGAGGTGGTGTTCTATCTGCTAATCCCTCAACATTAAAATGTTGTACTATAAACAAATAAATGGACAAATGAAGGCTAGTACAGAATTTGACAGTGTTCTAGCTAAACAAGACACTTGTCTAGGAGTTATTTTTAATTTCTTTTCAAGCACATTTTGGTTTTTAAGTAATGTCAAAGGCACCAAACACATGGGGAAAGCGTTCATTTTTATTACTTTTCTAAACCTAAATAAAATATTATTTCAGGTGAGAATAAAATTAGAATACTGGAGATTAATTTCTTACTTTGCTCTTCCCTATACGAAAGGGATAGAACACCATCCAAATACATGCTTCCATACTTATATATGAAGTTTTGTATTAATGTAACTCCAAACATGGCTGCCAAGCTAAAATTGTGGATGCTTGTCCAAATGTAATATTTGTTGCTGACTTTACGCAATTATATTCAGCATTTAATTACAAGTCAAAGCTGTGTAATCTCTGGGTATTATATTATTTTAAAAGTGTTATGGTGCAAGATAATCAGTATCACGAAGCATGAGAAAAAAGAAGAACAGAAGTTTCAGTTGCCAAAAGCAAATATAGAAAATGAAATCTTCTCTGATGTGAATAGCAGTATTGTTTGGCAACCTGGCAAAGTAGTAAATAGCTTTCCATTTCTGTGAAGATGGAAAGGAGAATAGCTGCTCCTGAATCAAGTGAAGATTTTTCAATTAAAGGAAGGGTTTCACACATTAAAATGTATTCCTTAGAGGAGGATATGAAATATCAAACAATTAATCTGCATAAATTCATTTAAACCATAAATAAATTCGAATGGCATCCATCTCAATGGGAAAATATCGACTTATCACCACACATGTCAGAATACGTGGTTACAAATCGCACCACATGGAGAAAAACTTTTCATTGACACAACGTAGATCCAAAAATCTCGATATGACCTCTCAAAGCACTTTCAATAAACAATTTGAAACTGTACTAAGCAGACTAACTTCATAAACAGATTGTAAGTGAACATCCTGTCGTGAACACTGTGAATTTAGTATGAGTTGCGACTGATATCAACCAGCCAAATGCAACTGAAAATACAGAATTAC
>JAVJGJ010000001.1:28484297-28496594 GCA_035590215.1 Microhierax caerulescens
GCTCAGTTTTGGGCCCCTCACTACAGGAAAGACATTGAGGTGCTGGAGTGTGTCCAGAGAAGGGAAACGAAGCTGGTGAAGGGTCTGGAGAACAAGTCTTATGAGGAGCTGCTGAGGGAACTGGGGTTGTTTAGCCTGGAGAGGAGGAGGCTCAGGGGGAACCTTATTGCTCTTTACAGCTCCCTGACAGGAGGCTGTAGCCAGGTGGGGGTCAGTCTCTTCTCCCAGATAAAAAGCTCTAGGACAAGAGGAAACAGCCTCAAGTTACACCAGGGGAGATTTAGATTGGATATTAGGAAACATTTCTTCACTGAAAGGGTGGCCAAGCGTTGGAACAGGCTGTGCAGGGAGGTGGTGGAATCACCATCCCTGGAGGCACTTAAAAAACATGTTGATGAGGTGCTTAGGGACATGGTTTAGTGGTGGACTTGGCAGTCCTGGGTTAATATTTGGACTTGGTGATCTTAAAGGTCTTTTCCAACCTAAATGATTCTATGATCTACCTGCCTGTTAATAAAAGCTCTAGTAGTGTCACACATTCAGAATGGTTGATGTATAAGCCTAGGATGAATTTCTGTTCAGAGTCAGATTGCCACAGGCAGCTATTTGGGATAAAGTACCTTTTGTCTGGATAATCAAATCTTATTCAGCTTGTTGTCTTCTGTTGAAGAATTCCTGCAAAAACAAAGCTACCTTGCATGACAACAGAATGCAAGTGGAAGTGTCTTTTAGAATGTTGTGGTTTAACCCCGGCTGGTAATTAAGCACTGCGCAGCCGTTAGCTCAGTCCCCCTCACCCAGAGGGATGGGGAGGAGAATCGGAAAGTAATGCAAAACTCAAGGGTTGAGATAAGGACAATTTAATAATTGAAATAGAATAAAAATAGAAAGAACAATAATAATAATGATAACAGTTATAATGAAGGGGGTGGGGTGGGGTAGGTGTCATGGGGAAGAATAAAATCCAAAGGGAAAGGGAGACAGAAAACAAGTGATACGCAATACAACTGCTCATCACCAGATGCCCAGCCAGTCCCCGAGCAACGATCCACAGGCCCTGGCTAACCCCAAGTTTATACACCTAGCATGATGTCCCATGGTATGGAATACCTCTTTGGATAGTTTGGGTCAGCTGTCCCGGCTGTGTCCCCTCCCCATTTCCAGTGCCCCTCCAGCCCTCTCACTGGCAGGGCCTGAGGAACTGAAAAGTCCTTGACTGAGTATAAACATCACCCAGCAACAACTAAACCCATCAGTGTGCCATCAACATTGTTCTCACATCAGAGCCAAACCACAGCACTGCACCAGCTACTAAGAAGAAAATTAACTCCATCCCAGCTGAAACCAGAACAGATTTTTACTGTAAAACAAGAGTTCCATGAACTCCTTTTAAATTGTATTCTGAAAAAAAAAAAAATTTAAATCATTTAGTTGGTTATGTAATTTAAAATAATAAAAAAGTAGTCAACTTCGTCCTATGTATCTGTATTTTCCAGGTATTACAGTGAAATATATATTTTTGCATAACCTTCTACTGTTTATCGGAATAACTGTCAACATAAGGTGAGAACACTAGCAAGGACCATCAGTCACTGTTGCCCTCTGTCAGCATATGTATGATGGACTACACTCCCTGGGTTTTTTTACTTCCTGATCTTTAGCATCCATAACGAACTAGGATGTGTTTTTCAGTCTGCTTTTCTAGAGGCAGTGTTGTACTAGAGAGTCTTAATTTTGCACAGAGACAGCTGCAGCCCTCAACTGACCACTTGGCAACGGTTGCTTATGAAAACATGATTTCCTTTATTTAGCAAGTTTTTTTACCTACTGCCATGATTTCCTTTAACATATTCCCAATATTTGGGCAAGGATCCTTGTTCCACCCCCACCACCCCCCAATTTAGAACATAAACCCAAGGTAGAATCACTTGAAACTTTGGCAGGAAAGTGCTGACACTTACCCATAGCAAAATAGCTTTCAGGAAAAATTTGTATTTTTGCTATTAATTTTCTGTTAAGTGTTTTCTCTGTAGAATCCCATCTAGCTGTCTATTGGCATATTTAAATATGCTAAGAATAAAAGAAACTAATAATATTTTGGTTTCAAATTTGTTAGCCTTCTGTAGCCTGTGTATGATTTACCTTTCCCTTTGCCATTAATTTTAAATGTATTGAACTAAATATCTAGACATGGAGCTTTATCTTGACTTCATATCCTTTTATGGCCATCGTGAAATCACTTTAAAGGATTTCATTTAGGAAAATGGAAGCTGGATGTGGTTTTGCATGCTGTGTCTGTCCCTTAACCTGTATCATGGATGTTACTTGAATTAAGATAACATTTACAATAAAAAATAATGGTCCACAATAATCAATTTTTGTAACAAAAGCAATCTTACAAGTGGGAAGAACATTATGTGGAAAACCTGGTTTTGCATTAAGTAAATACAGGAATATATTGATTTTTATTGTGAAAAATAAAGAATAAAGTCAATGTATTAATAATATCTACAGAAGTTATTACTGGTTTATACTGTATTTCTTTCTGGAATTATGCTTTCTGAACCAAATTTTCATGCCTTAATGATACTGAAAAAAAATTAAGCCATTGTAAAGACTCAGAAAAGTTCCTTGAAGCCTAATAGTGGATTTTGTGTACCTGTTTGTGCATAAAAAATGCTTAGTAATAAAATAAAATAATAAAGTGCAGTAAGATGTTAAACAAATGTTCTTGGCCATTCAAGTGCAACTCTTTGTCAAGTTAAACTGATTAAAGATAAGTCAAATCCTGGGCTCATCAACTGGCCTATCCTCCCTTTGTGTTATTGGCAAGAAACATCTGATTAAACCATTACATATAATTACGTGCTGGGTTGGATCAAGACTGCTCCAGGTGCCTATATTTACTGGTAAGTTTGTATCTCGGAAAAGGTTTCTGGATCTTACTGCCTTGTGTAATCACTTATTTCCTTTTATTTTGATTTGTTAATACAAAACACCCAAGTAATATCTGGTAATACTGAACATAAAGCATATGCATTTTAAAGTGTTTTAATGTGCCTACAGAACTAGCTTTTGAACCACTAAAAATGTATTTCAGGGTGTGCTTTGCTGTGGAAATAATGACTGCCTGAGAATAAGCTGCTTCTTGCTTTTGCTGTGTTATTAATTTCATAATCTCTCAATTAATACACTGTTCAGCTGCCTAAATACATCTACCTAATATCATTTGATGTATCCAATGGTCATTCATATATCCACTTAAATTTGATAGATATGACACAGCACGCAGATTTTTTTTCTTTTGGACCAGCAAACTCTGCCAGGTAAAAGAAGCTGGCAGCAATTACTGGCAAATACAAACTAGTAGCAAATACTTCTACTTGGGCAATGAAATCAAAGCCAAAATGCAACTGTAAGTTCAAATTTGTTTTGTTGAAGGGTAAGAGTTGGGGCAGTAGGAGAAGAGAATGGGAGGGAAGAACACAAAGGAACATAAACTGGACTTCTAAACCTTTTCTCTCCATGTTTAGAACACTTATTTACCTGTTCCACTGAGATAAACCTGATCTTGCTTCAGTGATGAAGTACTTTACACTGAACATTATTAATTAGACTGACAATTCAAACACAAAGGTCTCTGCTCCCACAACACTACTTTTACATTTAGGGCACACAAAAGCATGCTTATGTTCTAACTTCTTCATATTTTTCTAAGAAGCGTATATTTATTAGACTGAAAGGGAAATGTCTGTCTTTCAAGAAGACTGAAGACGTAGGTGATGGAAGTAGAATGCAGAAGCTCAGAATGTCACGTCTGAAATGCTCTAGATGTATTGAATCTGCTCTAGCTAGTTGCCTAGACAGCTGTAATACTAAACATTAGCAGCAAAAAAAAAAAAAAAAAAAAAATCAGGCATCTCATGGATTTTTTTTTTTTTTTTGCATTTTTTGTAGTAATGGATTTAGCATTCAGTATTTTTAAAATGCAGGGGCATGCAAAAGACAAAAGTTTACATTACTTTACTCAATTCACCAAGCTCTTTTCAACATCAAAGAAATTTCTGATGTCATTAAAAATATAAACTTTCAAATGAGGCAGTAAAATAATCATAGAATTTCAGATGCATTTATTGGTTTTCCTTATTACAAGCACTTGTTAAATGTCTTGAGCCATTTGAAATACGTGAGCTGCTCGTTAGTGTGCTAGCTCTGACATAGAAAGTATCATTTGCATTATATTTTACCTACAATAATATCTTCTTTTTCCTGTTTTGTGATGTTATTTTATATTCACAGTTCTTTAATATTTTCCTCTCAGTCTTCCTATTTCCTACTGTATTGTATACTTAGACATATCCTTTCTTCCTCTGATTCCCTCAATAAATACCTTGGGTTTCTATTTGTTACATTTCCCCTGAAACAGCAAGCCTGCTAGGCAAGTGGAAGAAAACTTCAGAGCTGTAATTTTTATAATACCTTTTTGCTTGAGCTTGCTATAGCACAAACAGCTTACTCTAATTGTACTAGATAAATCATTGGGAAAAGGCTACTCTGGTTCTTAGATTCTGTATCAGCTAAGCTGTCCCCTTTGGGACAATTTAATGAAAGAAGTTAATTGATGCAGAAACAGCTTGACAACGTACAGGCAGCACTGTCATTTGGAGGGTCTCAGACAGACCTGAAGCACAATTTTTCTAACTTGAGTCTAATGTGAGCTTGATTATAAACCTGGATCTGCTGACACAGAATACAGTCATCATTTCTTTCTAGTGTTCATTATTCTGGTTTGTGTTTCTGTTTTGGTTTCTGTCTTCTCGAAATGCAAATCTCTAAATTATAGGCCCAGTCTTGACATTGTGATGCATGCTAGCAGAAACTTCTTCTTGCATGCTTGCAGACTTTAGTCAACAGAACTCTGTTATAGTTTGGAGATAGATATTCATGTCTATTCATTGCAGCCAAAGTCTAAGCAAATGCTTAAATTTGAGAAAAACTGGTTTTATAACGTCATGCATTTTGTCTTAATTTCTTTACTGATATTTGCCTTATCTTTGCTTTCTTTCTTTGAGTGACATGGTCATTAACTTACTTATCTTTGTCATCTGCTTTTTTTAGAACTCCTGTAGTTCTCGCTGTAGCTGTCTGCATATGTCTATAATTATCATGCAATTGAATCTGCTCTTCATTGTAGTTTATATGACACTTTTAAAATGAAATTCTGGAGTAGCAGCTGGAGAATGGTACAAATAGCATTACAGCAAGAATTCTTCTACTGCTCTGTCAGAACTAAAGCACATCATTATTGTGCTCTAGTAGGAAAACTACTTGCTCAAACATTACCTGAATCAGGATGTTCCAGCTCATTGAATCTAAACTTATTTTATGCTCAAGTGACCTAAGTCTAGTGCATAATTATGCAGGCATGTATAAAACAACTTAAGCAAGGCCTCTTCCACCTTCTACATATTCCTTCTTCAGGCCTATTCGAAGTAGTGATGTAAAAAAAAATAGCTTTGGTAATGATTAACCTGGTTGTTTTCCAATAATATGGGGGGGGGGGTTGAGGTGTGTTTGGTTGGTTTGTTTGTTTTGTTTTTTAAGCACAAAAATTATTTAGTATCTCCTGTGTAATATTTAGCACTGAGGTTCCCTAAAGAATCCTCACTGGCTCAACAATCCTTCCTCAACAAGGAAGTTTCTTTGGCAGTACTACATTGAATTAATTATACAGGAGGAATGAAATGATATTGCTTTAGAACGCAGACATTGATTACTGAAGAAATATACTAATTTGCAGGCATTATTTATCATTATAATTCTCTTAGGGCTGTGCATAATAGTTCACATGTAGTTATTTAACAAGTTTTCAGGGGAGAGGAATTGCAAAGTACAAAGAAAAGTTCTCAAAATGCAGAAATAGAATGTTAATGACTCACTAATTTCAGGAGTGACCAGTGGCAGAACGTTGAATATAATGTAACAGCAGACATGATAGAAGTGGTCCTCTGTAGTGTTGCACTCATCCAGTGAAGGATGTGAACACACTCAAGAAGGGAAGTGGAAGCAACATCAAAATAAGAAAAAAAGTGGTGCAAAAAAGTGTATACTTCCTTCTCATTTTTGTAAATTAGAATCTCATCTGAAGGAAAGGAAAAGATCCACTGCAATCTTTGGAGCTTTAAGTAAAAGATTCCTGTACTTTCCAGGAAACTGTATATGTTTAGAAAATAACTACCATTGTTTTTTAAAAAAACTCAGTTGATATTAATGTATCTAATATCCATATACTTTTAAAAATATCAAAATAAATATGAATACCATACATATAAAATAATACCAATACAATAAACAGGATATATTTACATTTTGTGGCCTTTACTGCAGATATCTGCATTGAAGTAATTAGCATATTAGAAGTTATTCTGGCACTGGAGAAATGTTTTTTACTGAATCCCTCAGCTTTTCACAGAAAAATTAAGGGGGGGGGCAGGGAGAGGAGGGGGTTGGCTATAGAGAAAACAGAAGAATATTAAAATATTATTCTGTAGATCAGTACTTGGAAAAACTTTCATAGAAAGGAGCAGTCTCATATTCCAGACCCTGTTTCAAGATCTCCTTCTCTGCTTTGTTGTTGGGAAGTGTTAGCATTCAAGACTCTGCTTTTTGCATTGCTGAGCCAAGAATCCAGGTTACTTCTTTATGGATCTCAGTAGAATCCAGAGGCTTCCCTTAGCCATTACTGAACAAACTGCAGTTATGTTTACTTAGGAGAGGAGGAGATCATCACTTCACAAAAATAAAAGTCTTTAAGAATTTCACATAAAGTAATATATTCGCATTATTTAGGATGATTTGCATAATGAAGCTATTTGTATTAACCTTAGAATTACAACAATGTTTTACATTTGTGTCACAAACAGTGGAACATCTCCATCCTTTTTTAAATTTAAAAATACATGTGTTTTTTCTTTGGTTTTGGATTTCAGCTGGGATTTTAACTGCAGCTTGTTACTGTGTGTACATGTGAGTTCATCAGTCTATGAAAAGATAAACACAGAGGTCACTGCTGTCTCAAAATAAATTTCCCCATTAGTCACATGCTGTGCAAGCTACTGTAGTGGTAACACAAGTGTAGGAACACAGCTGTAAAGTAAATGCTACAGACTGGAGCATATTTTTCCTTCAAATACAAACAGCTATCTTATTATGAATTTAAAACTTTAACTTCATAATTTGTCCATGAAGAAATAAAAATTTACATACAAATAGAAAAAAAAACCATTTTAATTTAAGAAGATGCAGCCACATGTTAGGAAAGTTTGAGGCCTGACAAATTTACAAGGGTCTTGTGAATTATTCTTGCTATTTTCTTGAGTAAAAGGATAGAAAGAGTGAATACATTCAAAATATTCAGTAAGGCTATCTGTAGCAGTGAAAGAAATAAGGACATGTTTTCCCCATCTCTGGGCCATCGTAGGAATCAGTGATGCTATGACCTTTCTTCACCGATACGGATAATCATATTTTTCTAAAGTAGAAATATATTGACATCTTTTAAAGAAGAAAAGTCTTTATAATTTGAAGAAGGCAAATATTATTTACAACTCATTTCAGCAAATGAGCTATGTGGATGGCTTGGGCAAGCAGTATGTTATGAATTCATAGTTCAAAAAATAGCGAAGTTTCAGTAGCTTGAAAAAAATATTATAATAAAGTAAGTACATATTGCTTACTTCTGATAATGGTTGTCCAAAGCAGTTAATAAGGAATTTAAACCAATTTGTTTTATGAAAGTCTTATGTGTTGAACACTGATAAGTACTTCCAAATTATCTGCTCTATCAGAATTAATGACCCATGTTACAATATGATAAAGTAGTACTTATGGATGCAATTACAAATTATGAGCAAGCATATATTCCCTTAAGCAGGTACATTCTTAAGGCAATTTACAACCTTTCAGTACATAGATTACTGGTGGATCACCACAGTAATCAGACTGAGGTCAAAGTTAAAATTAAATCAATACACGTGAAGCTCAAGTAAATATAACAGATAATTAGAAATACTTAGGAAGTTTTGTCATTGGAAAGCAACATCATTGAAGCATGTTAACATCAATGTTTGTATTCATAAGATCAAAAAAGCAAAGCAAAGTTACTCAAGCTGGCAACAATTATACTTTAGCTTGGATTCAGGAAAATTTTCCCTATCAGTGTTAGGTCAAAAATTAATTCCTAAATCTCATTGCTACATTTTTGATTATTTTTTCATCCTTCCTCCATAAAACCCCAGACCCTTTCTCTGGACTTAATCAAAATGGAGTTCAATTAGGCAGGTGGAACACATTAGTGAGAATTTAGGTTTCACTTTTGAGAGGATACATTGATACAACTATGTGTTAAATACTTGACTGAAACAGGGAAAAAAAAAAAAAAGAAGAAAACTTCCTTTTCACAAATAGAATTAGAATCATAGAATAATAGGATATTCCGAGTTAGAAGCAACTCACAGGGATTTGTCGCAGCACTCTCCAGACTATCAAGGTGCAGCAAGGTCTTTCACCATCTCATATCAGCATACTCTTCATACAGTCCCTCTGCTGCCTTTGCCTCACTTCACCTAGGGTGCATATTCTCTCACTTCTCTCTGCTTTACCCTCACCTGCCCCCTCTCCACTGGCACTCAACCCCTTAACAGAACCAGCCTCAGCTGCACCTTATCTACATCAGCCAACCCACCGCCCCTGCAGCCAGCCCACAGCTGTATGTTATCAATGCTGATTAACCCAGCCTCATTCTTCTACAGGGATTGAGTCTAACTCCTGACTCTACACAGGGCAACCTAAAAGTTAAACCATATATCTAAGAGTGTTGTCCAGATGCTTCTTGAACACTGACAGGCTTGGGGCCTTGCTCACTTCCTTGGAGAGCTTTCAAGTGCTTGACCACCTTCCCAGTGAAGAACTTTTCCTAAAACCCGATCCGAACTTCCCCTGATGCAGCTTTATGCTGTTCCTTTGCATCCTATCGCTGGACAGCAGAGAGGAGCAGTCTCATTTTCTTCTCTAAGCTGAACAAACCTAATATACTCAACTACTCCTTGTAAGTCATGCCCACTAGTCCGCTCACCGTCTTTCTTGCCCTTCTTTGGATACATTCTTAGGAGTGACAGGCAACGGTAACTTTGTAGAAATTCTTATTTACATTTTTTTTTCAAAATTCCTGAAGAAAAAGTGGATTTAATGTATCATTTTAACATGTTCAGGTAGAAATGGTATACAGGGATAACACAGACTTCTATGACATAACAGGTGCTATAGGCATTCCCAATTCCTTATTTGAAAAGACGAGAAACTGAGTCTTTCAGGACTGCTTTGTAATGCCACCAGTGCACGCAGAGAGCCAACCAACTGGAAAACAGCGTTGTAGAGAAGGACCTTGGGGTTCTGGTGGACAAACTGGCCATAGGCCAGGAAAGCAACTGTATGATGGGCTGCATTAGGCAGAATGTTGGAGCAGATTGATCCTTTCTGTCTGCTCAGCACTTATGAGCACAGATCTAGATACTATGTGTTCAGATTTTAATTTGAAGACTGTCAGGACTGTCCTGGATAAATAAAAGGTAAATTAAATGGTTTTGGAAGGGAGGATGAGGAGACTTGGATTAGAAAAGAATATCTGGTTTATCCCCGAAAGAAACTGATTATAACACTACCTGTTGCACCAGCAAGTTATCTTTGAATAGTGCAATCTAAACCAGGATCTTCACAAAGGCAGAGTGTCTGATAAAAGTGAGTAAGGAAAGCATCTAAATTAAGTCATCAGATTATTGGGAAGGAGACTTGGTTTGGATTAAAATTGGGGGCGTTGGGGCAGCGGGCAGGGGGCAGGGAGGGATGGAGTGGGGGGAAAGCATTTCCTTTCATTTTACATAATTGTTTCAAAAAGAGTTCTGACAATACTGTTTGTTTCACCAGTAGCCAGCTGGCATTTTAACATGCATTTTACCTTATCTCGGTTCAGGTGAAGGATAATTTCTAGTGATTGGTAGATCAGAAGGCATTTGTCATGTAACAGTTTGATAGATATAAAATGCAAGTGCTGCAGCGCTGATTTCTGAGCATTCTCCACAGGGCGGGTTTCAACAGGATTGCATGGACCACTGGAAGGCAGCAGAACTTTACCATAACTAACTCAGAGGAAGCAATGGGTACATGTGTGAACCAAAGGGAAAAAAATTTGTAAAGGCTTTTGGGCAATCCCTGATTTATCAACAGTTCTCTCCTTGCCTTACACAGTGTCTTAATACTCTCATCACCAAAGTTGCACAAACAGTGGGAACACCCTCTTCAGGCAACGTATATGATGATCTAAGGAAAAATTTCCACACGATGCAAGTTCATGACTGTCACCTAGCACATATTGTTCATCATATTTAGGAAAAAAAAACCAAACAAAACCAAACTCAATTTCTTGTGAGACTCAGACTAGACTCTGGCTTCATGGTCTTCATTGCTATGATAAATGATTAAAAAAAATAATTCCGAAAGGATTTGCTTTCCTTAACAGCTGGCAGGAATAGGCAGTGATGTGTGTTTAAAGGGCCTTTCATACTAACAAGCTCTCATAGAACAAAAACTTTAAAACTGGGATTTGTTTTTACGTGTATGATTCTGGGGTTTTTTTCTGTTGTTTTGTCATGGTACTTCCTATTGCTAAAAAGAATTGAATATTCCTCCTAATACTTCATTCTCAGGAATTCTTTATTAAGCCCATTTCTTTTCTTTTGAGCTGTTTGTTATTCTTTGAAGTTACGTCTCCTCAGGCTCTTCAATATTTTCTATTGACTCTTCTCACTTTAATTTAATTACTTTTTCTTTTTCTGAGACTTTGCAGAAATGGAAAGTATTCGTTGTATATACAAGCTGTACTGAATTGTATTTCTTGCTTGACCTTTAAATATTGAAAGATGAACAAAATATCTTTAAATAGATTCAAGCATTGGATACGTGATTTTCTTTGAATCCCATTAAAAATGTATATTCTTTTTGAAGTAGGGTTGCATACAGGAGCTACGAATAAAATCAATAGCAAATAGCAGATTTAGTCATAATATAATATAACAAATGGGACTATTTGTAGTGGTATACAACCCCTGAAAGTGAAAGAAAATGAGATGGGGGGTAGGGAGGCTTAGAAAAATCACTTAGATATAATATAGGAATTCTGTAACGGGTTCTTCTTCACAAAAGAAACTACATATCAACCAAAGTTTTGATTATCATAGGCCCAGTGAAACAAACAGTTTTATTTTGGTATTTCTTTTGCAATGCAGCACATTGTTAGGACTCAGAGATAAAAATTATAACAGTTGTAAAATTTTGGCATGATAGAATAAAAACAGAGAAATCCCCATTTGAAAAGCAAATTTTCTATTCCTCATCATAATTCAGTAAACAGAAGTCCAATTATACTCTCACACAAGTAAAATAATTTACTTTAATCTCTCCTATTAATTTCATTTTGAAATCTTGGGGGTCGCTATTAATACAGGAAGGCACTTGAAATATGAAGAAAAAATTATGCATGGTTTTTAGTAAAATCTAAAGTTTTGGCAATTTTAGGGATTAAAAAAAATTGCAAGAATAGATCATTTTCTGATTAGAATTTGTGAGAGAAACAAGTCTGTAGCTCCCCCAGGTCAGTGCAGAAGGAGGGGCAGGAGGGGCTCCAGGCACCAGAGCAGGGGTGCCCCGGCAGCCCGTGGTGAAGCCCACGGTGGGGCAGGCTGTGCCCCTCAGCCCATGGAGGCTAAAGGTGGAGCAGATACCCACCTGCCGCCCGGGGAGGGACCCACACCAGAGCAGGCGGGTGCCTGAGGAAGGCTGTGACCCCTTGGGAAGCCTGCACTGGATCAGGATCCTGGCAGGAATTCTGGACCCATGGAGAAAGCAGCCCAGGCTGGAGCAGGTTTGCTGGCAGAACCTGTGACCCCATGGAGGACCCACACTGGAGCAGTCTGATCCTGAAGGACTGCACCCCGTGGAGGACCCACACTGGAGCAGTGCATGAAGAGCTGCAGCCTGTGGGAAGGACTCGCATTGGAGAAGTTAATGGAGGACTGTCTGCCATGGGAGGGACCCCACACTGGAGCAGGGGAAGAGTGTGAGGAGTCCTTCTCTGAGGAAGAAGGAGTGACAGAAACAACGTGCGATTAACGGACTGCAGCCCCCATTCCCCATCCCTCTGTGCTGCTGAGGGGGAGGACATAGAGAAATCAGGAGTGAAGCTGA
>JAVJGJ010000001.1:28496694-28541297 GCA_035590215.1 Microhierax caerulescens
AACGGACTGCAGCCCCCATTCCCCATCCCTCTGTGCTGCTGAGGGGGAGGACATAGAGAAATCAGGAGTGAAGCTGAGCCCAGGAAGAAAGGAGGAGGTGGGGGAAGGTGGTTTAAGATTTGGTTTATTTCTCATTACCCTACTTTGACTCGGTTGGTAATAAGTTAAACTAATTTATGCAAGTTGAGTCTGTTTTGTCCATGATGGTAATTGGTGAGTGAGCTCTTCCTGCCCTTATCTTAACCCATAAGCCTTCTGAGGAGCAGGGGTGGTAGAGCAATGTTGGTGGGCACCTGACATCCAGCCAGGGTCAAGCCACCACGGTCTCCAATAGGCAGGCCATATCTGCCAGCCCCATGCAGATATTTTAGATACAATAGGACATAGAAAATTCTTCCTCATGCTTGGGTTCGGCAACTGAATCACTCTCCAAATTATTCCAGTGCTGACATTTGTGGGTGGCTGAATCTGAACTTTGAACAGGAGGTTATTCTCATGGAAAGAAGAAAGTGTACTAACAATTGACATTCACATTACAGTTGCTCGCCTAGATTCACAGTGGAAGGATACCATCACATGCCTTACTCAGAGCAAGGTCTTTGTCGTAATTAAGGGCTGAAGAAGCTGATGAACTCAATTATTTATATCCTTGAAATATCTTATTCAACTGACACTTAAGTCTTAAATTGTAAAACATCTTTGTAAGATATTACAAGAATCAAATATTCTACTCAGCTGATACCTGCTTCTGGAAACTGGACTTTTTTCTTTTTAAGGCCATGCAGTCTTTTCTTTTTAAAAGCACAGACATGCTCTGAGTGAATGCCCATGCTCACATAACTCTCTGTCTGATTAGAATTTCTAGGCAATTAATTATAGAAGGCTGTTTAGAAGATTCTAGGTGTTTATTGCAATTCATAAGCACCTATTATTATGGCTTATCTCTTGTATTGATCCCTAATATGTAGTTTCTAGACTGACAGTTAATTATGCGTCATTAGGAAGTCAATAAACTGCTTGAATCCTGATTTAAACTACATGAAGTAAACATTTTTTCCCTGCAACAATATCTAACTCATACAGTGGAGATATATATATATATTTATAATCTAATTGAAATGGGAGTCACAATTTCCTTAGGCCATTTTTTAATTCCATTGTTAAGATTAGTGTGTTTAACTTGGGCCCGCAAAACTCAGTGTACAGGAAGGTACATTAGTGCTAAGCACATCTGTACTAAAAGATTATTACTTGGTGCTGGATTTTTGAAACTGCGCATTAATATAAAGGCTCTGTAAACAACAACAACAAAAGTCAGTTCAACCCAGAACAGCAATCTACATTTCAAAAGGTTAAGCTAGAAATGCTCTACAGAACTTTTAGACTTCTTTTGCATTGTGACATTATTAATAAGACACGTTCTTTGGAGACAGTTTATTTAGCTGTAAATTCAAAATGTGAAATTCCAGTAAAGTGTGAAATGCCACCAGCTAATGGTGAGGGAGCAGTTCCAAAATATAGGAAGCTCAAGTTCAGTTCGTGCTGTATTTGGGTGAAGTCTGGTTGATCACAGTCTTTCATGAAAAGCTTTTGGTGGTTTTCTTTCCCTCTACTTGTATAAAGAATGTAAAGAGCACAATAGATAACCCTATGTGTGCTCTTTTGTATCAAAACATAAACAATACATAGAAGTTACAAGACGATCAACAGATATTAGAAATATTCTACTATTAAAGACTAAAGAACAGATTTATTTTCTGATTTAGTGGGAAGAATATTCATGCAGAACAAAGAAAAATATTTTATGTGTTCCAATTTTCTTTTAAAAACTTTAATATCTTTGTACAGGAATATTTATATAGCTTTGTGAGATATTAATGGTCGTTTTGGTACAAACCTTATCAGAGCTTCAGACACATTTCGCTTAACTGAATTGTATTAATAACTATCTCTGGACTGTCTAGTTTCATGGACATTGAACAGATGGTCCCCTTTTTTTTAGTGTGAGTTCTTTTGATTGTCTGAAAAAAAACAAAACCAAACCAAAAAAAGCAGCCCTTTTTGAACTTAAGACATTCTTTCATTTTAAAATATGAAATCTATTGAAATACCTTGGCCAGTGTTTTTTTCTTTTCTTCTGCCCCTCTTTTATTTTTCATTTTTTTCCCTTCCTTTTTTTCTTTTTCCTTGAATGTCCTATACAGCAGTGTAATTAATTTATTGATTTATGAGTTCATCACTTAGAGATAGTTTGCGGTTTTTTTTCTGAGTTTGCCATTCAGAAATAGTGGATAAAAACAAGATTGAAAATTAAAGGCATTTATTACGGAGCATTTACTTAGTTTATAATTTTTTCGCATAGTTACTTAAATTTAACTGACATTTTGTTACGTCAAATGTTATGAAATACATGACCATGTTACTGTAAGCTGTAAGCCAACATTTGAAAAACACACTGTATTAACACACTGCCTTTTAATTTTCCTCTTTGAAGAAATGTTTTTATATTTGACATGCTTTAAAGCAATGTATCTTACATTTTTTCAAAATTATTTGGCCTGTAAAACAATGTAATAAAAAAAAATAAATTGGTGTCAGTACTAAGCTATATCTGTATCATATATTGCACTAGAGAATAACATTGAAATTGTACTAATAAAGCTATCAAATCCAACATTATGCCAAGGTTAATGTTCTTTGTGTAATCTTAATGCACAGAATGTCAAAACTTTTGTGGACTCCAGTACTATCACCTCATGTAATATCATGTGTCATAATGCTTTTTTAAAAATTAAATTTCTGTCTTTTAGGACAATATTTTTGTTTAAATTAAAGTCTTAATGTTATGTTAATATAGTTTTACATGTATTGGCTTCTTGAATCCAATGCTCCTCTTTCTGCAACTATCAGTGCTATCAAAGAAGCCAAAGAAAAAAGCAATATTAAACAAACAGAAATACTATCAGACCATATCAAAAGCGAAATCAGCAAAGGATCCTAAGTGAAGGTGGAAGTGTTATACCTGCTTTTGGAAAAGAAGCGTAGACGTTGCGTCCTTGAGCTAGTTTGAATTTAATACAAGTTTTTCATACACATCTCCTGTTTTAAACAAGATTTTATTCATTCTGATGCCCATGATTGTCTCTTCCTTCTCTTTCTCATCTTATGCTACTATTTATATTATATTTTTCTTGCAAAACCACAATTGTTATATGAAAATCTTTTCAGACTACTTTGTTGTTTGTCACTTAGCATACTGTACCACTAAGCAGACTTCTGTCTCAGGATTTATCTTGTTAGAACAAGATCTTTTGCTATTACAGTTTGATAGCTTTAAGAAGAAAGTGAGAAAAAAGTACCTGCTTCACTTGGAGTTTTTGACATGTCTTGTACTCAATTAGAGGTGTGTAGAAGTGTTAAGGCTAATGTAGGATAATGCTGTCTACTAATTGACTGAGGTAAGCTACCTCTGACCAGTAGGGAACAAGGCTATTTATAGCTATTGTAACCATATCAGCAATAATATGTAAGGCTGAGATTGCCTACATGTCGATATCAGAAACATCAAATTTAGGTGTGCAGATTTTTATGATTTGATATTAATATTTTTCTTCTTTTTTGTCCTAAGGTTGTTTATTTGTCTATAAGAATATGTATGCATTTATGTATGTGTGAATATACAGATAGTCAAGAGCTGATGTTACAGTGCAGGTACTCAGTGAACCTCTGCAAGAGATCATCTTTTCCTGTACAAGTTCCCTTTCATCCATTCCATTTCCTTAAGGGTGAGCAAATGTCCGTCATGACACTGTTCTGTGTTAGTCCCTGTCCTGACAGTTATTGTTATCTATTCTTGTAGACCACAACTTCAGATATAGGATGAATTGCAATAATGTTCATGGATCTAGTGGCTGAACATTATCTCTTCTTTCTGTCAAAAAATAATAATAAAAAAATAATTACAGCATATACTATTCTGTTTCATATACTGTCTTTTAATGGGATGGATGACTTCCGTTATGTGTAATAATTACATTTCCTTGACAAAGGCACAATAGACCCTTTACTGTCTGAATATGTGGCAGTGTTCACTAAACTTAACAGTAGCTTAAAATTCAGAAGGGCTTTAGAAACCTTTCATTATTTCAACTTTTGAAAACTTATAGCACAATCTTAATATGCTCAGCATCTTTTTCAAAAACAATGCTTTTATTGAATTAAAATTCTGAGTACTTTGAGTATTTGGTCCACCTATTGTTTTGTTTATGAAATGCAATATACTTCAGAAATGAAAAGAGCAATGTGGACATATTTATGTGACAATGTGTATTAAATTTACAATGTGCTTCTGAGTAGGCACACCGTAGCATGAAAGCACTCAGCTGATCTGCTTGAACATGTTTTTAACAGCCCACACTTTAGGAACATTTGGACAACTCCCCGCTGATCATTGCATCACAGATCAATTTTGTGACTCAAATTGAAATCACGCTGCCTGTCTCTGTTGAAAATGAAGATGATCATTCATCAGTTTAAATTATGCCAATACCTTTGCTCACTCTAATACGCTCTAATTTCCTTTGGTATATGGTGTTTTCTTCTAAGAACAGGCAGCGCATTTTCAACTTGTATGTTGCCTTTCATTTCACAAGTAAAATACAAAGTTTCACTTGTCTCTCAGCTTTACAGTACCAGAGAACAGCTCTCAGTGTAAACTAAACACACCCTTTCAACATGCACACACACATCCTCACAACGGTGTTAATGTATTTAGTCAAAGTTTTTTCACTCTCCAGGCAGACATTTAAATAAGATGGACACACTGTTCAGATGTTTTCAGAGCACTGTTTTATGTTCTTAAGAAAAGTCCTAAAAGACATACAATTTGTTATAAAGAGATTCTTTTTCATAGTAGTTTATAGTAAAGTTCTACATTCTCTATGAAACAAACCTTTCCCTGGCAGTTGCAATATTATTTTACATTAGTACTGAAGCTTTCCTTTCAGTAAAAAGCTAAGTAACACTTATTTTATTTGTACATTTATCACTTCTTCAGAATATAATAAATGTTCACTTTTCTGCATGTTTCTACATTTTTAGAATATACCTTACTAAAGAATGCTAAAATGCCAAGTATGAGACAAAGGTGAAACCAGTATGTTTACTAGCTTCAATATTTTAAAATATTTTATCACATCCTGTCTTAACTATTTCTTGTGGAGGATTTTAATACCACATCACTGCGTATTTCTCAAATCAGTTTACCTCATCTCAAAAGGAAACAATTGTGCTAGATAAAGCACAGACATATAGTTTCTCAGCTTTAAACTGTGTCTTTGACGATCAACAGAGACTTCAGGTTACACTTTTCTCCGTGAACTTGGACAACTTCCTAGTTGCCAGCTTGATCCATTATTGCAAGCAGCTTTAAAGAAATTTTAAAAATTACTTTCTTAAACATGCAACGTTACCACTATAATGTTATTATTTTTCCTGTTTGTCTTGCATTTGGCAAATAATTAGCCTCCTCAATGGTTGTTTTATTTCCCTGTGATGTACTTTTCCATTTTTTCTAGGCACAATCTTGTTTTTTTAGCTTGTGTCCAAAAGAAAATGTCTTATGAGCCATATTGTGGGTGGTTTCTGATCCTAATATATTTTTAACAACATTTGGTATGGATGTCTAAGCCTAAAAAAAAGACATTGCAAAAAAGTTTCATCAAAATAATATTTGAGTGAAGGAAAAGTAAGTGCATGATGCCTTTAGAAAAACACAGCTTGGAAGGAGCTCAGCCTTTACAAGACATAGAAAAAAAAAGAACCTGGAAAGATCTTTTAAGTCTTCTAAATACAAGCAAAACCTTCAATCAGTATTAAAACTGTAAGAAATCTAATCACAAGATATAAAACCACATGAAAAACAACGATCTCAATCTTTTTTGTTTGCTCAGGGTCGGGTTTTTTTTGTTTTGGTTTTTTTTTCCTATAAATCTCCTTTGTTTAACCTATTTTTTTCAGAATCAGTTCATTATGCTAAGGTTTTCTCTCTAGCCTGTTTCTTTTGCCTTATATCAATTAGTGAGAGGGAGTGAATTAAACAGTTTGAATAACAATTATTTTCTTTTCCCTTTATTCTTTTACAATATTCTATATGAGACAGCAGGAAAACATCCTGAATTTTGTGAAAATTCTTTCCTTAGCTCTCTCTGGATGTCCAAGACACATGATAGATGGGTCTGAATTTTAAGATTTGAGCTCAAACAGATTGCTGATCTTTTTCTTTTTCACCCACCCCCCCTCCTGCCCCCACCCCCCCACAGGTAGGGGAGGAATGCAATAACACTTTTTATTAGTGTTGAGTATAACTAGTTGAGAGGGAATGTGAATATAAATGGATTGTCTTTGAGCTCTCTTCTTTCAATCAATTTTTCTAAAGTGAAATTACTAAGAAAATAATTGTGTCTGAACGTCTACAACTTTCAAGTTATCATTTAGATCAAATAACTTCATTCTATATTTTAAAAAGTTTTCTAAGAACATTTGTATACCGTGTAAAACACCTTGAAATACATAGATTAAAAGAAGGATCACCTTCTCATGTTTAGGAGTTTGTTGTCACATTATTTTGGACTTAATTCGGATGATTTCATTAAAATGTAATCCAAAGCTAAAATTTAAATTGGTATATATTCATTAATATATTATATTCAGTAGCATGTGGTTATGAAATAAAACTAACCTTTAACAATACTTTAGCCAAACTGAAGAATTCATATTTGCTATCACATTTGTTTTCAGGCAAAAATTGTAGAAATGCTATATTTGTTTGTAAAATTGTTTTTAAGAGAACTTATTCATACATTACTGACAATGAAAGCAAATTAAGGTCTTCAAATGAGAAATCAGTGCTGTGCATTTTTCATGAGTGAAATCAATGGCTGATTTAACAATTAACATGCAGTTTTATGAATTTAAAACATAGCCAAAGACCTAAAAATCTGTCTTGATGTGTAGGAGTTTTGCCGGTAGCTTGATGATTGCTTATATGAGCTCAGTGGATTGTGCTAGCTTTGGATCTGAAAAAATCATGTTGATGTATTCATGTTAGCATTTACTGTACCTGGTTCCCAAAGGAATAATTAATATCTCAACTTAGATCATCTTTGGCAGATGAAATCCTGTTTTTCACACGGCATCTTAAGCTGTTACTTTGTGCAGGTGTTAGAGGGGCAAAAGGTTCATCAGTTGCATTGTCTGGCCCACGTGACTGATGCCCAGGGGACTTGAAAGACAATGTTGGAGAAACATGCTCTCACTCACTGGCTACACACTTCCAAATTGTTAATGGTCTCATTAGGCATACTACACAGAATGCGTGACTTATTAATTGTGGCCTCTCCTACACGGAATTGCCTGCATAGACTTGTTATTCTTTAAAGGAGTTTTTTAGACATCAAATCATTTTAAAGTCATGGAGTCATTAGAGGTGTAGTATCATTATATTGTCACCAGAGTCAGTACTGTAATGGGAGATTTACTTTGGTATTTTGAATTATGCATTCTGAATAATATCACAAATGCACTGTCTAGCTTCTGTTTTAAATGTTCTTATTCAAAATAACGGGATAATTTGCTCATTTTCTATTAAATTTGATTGTTAATCCCTTCTAGAAAGTTGCCAGTGAATTTTAAAATATTCTTTATAATTATTCTTTTTGTGTGTGTGTGGTGGTGTTACAGATTTTTTTTGCTAACAGCAGGCTGAATTTTCCCTGATGCCTTTATATTCCTCAGTTATATTAAAAAAGTTATAGTCAAGATTAGTGAATAATATTCTGGGTAAAATTCAGAGGTAAAATTTACCTCTCCTGACATTTGTTTATTTATTCAACACATCCATCTGTTTGGGCAAATACATTTTTATTATTTTTTGTATTTTGAAATAGTGCAGTTACCAAACACAACCAAATTATTTTTTTAGCATTTAAAAATACCTGCTTTAACCAAAAGGTAAGTGTGAGAATTTTCTGCCTCAAACAAAAAGTTTGAGAAAAATTATAAGTAACTCATAACTGAAATTATAATGGGTTTATGTCTGAAATTTCAAAGCAGCTTTATCCGCAGCTATCACAATGTACTTCAGATAAATAAGCATTTATATAAATAAGTATATAGATGAAACCAAAAGAGTTTGTTTGCCAATAGAAAACCAAAGAAAATTAATTAGGTTTCAGGAGCTTTTCAGGTGCGTGTGAAACAGAACCATTTTCTCATTTTTTTCATGCCATTTAAATACTTGGAACAAATGTGTCAACTACTTTTATGGAGTGGGAAGATCATAATTTAAGCTGTCAAAGGGTGAAATTATTTTGAGAGGTTTCATCAGCAGGGGGCTGGAAACAGTTTAATGTGAGAGTGTCTGCAATTAATAAAGTTGTATCTAGCAGGAGGGGTAGTTTATTGTGCTGCTGATGTCTTTCCTTCTCTTTAATAACCCCCCCATATTTTGGAAAATTCCTTTCATGAATCCCATGTGTCCTCAATAACACAAATTGGCATGAAGAGTTTACAGCACAAAAAGCTATTCCTTTCTATTTTTCTTCTCCAGTTATTAATGAATTAAAGCTTTCAGGTCAAAGGGGTTTAGTTTAGTCTGAAGAACATGCATTTGGCTGTAAATGAAGACTGCTTACACCATATTTCTGATAATTTAATGTTTTTCTGATTTGTTTTTTAGATGAACATTGATAGTTTGTCTCTCAAACAAACCAACCCATTTTTTCCTATAATGGGTGGTATTCAATTTTGTATAGACATCTTGGACTACAACAGATATCTGCTGTTATTAAATTAATCAAACTTTTTGAGAGACAAAGAAAGAGTCTCAATGGAGTTCTCAACTAAGTGACTGTGCCAGTTAAAATTCTTATAGGAAGGATTTTTTTAATTTTAAATCAGGTTCCCCAAATCTCTCAAGCATGTTGATATCCTTCCTATTCTGTATGAAGTACAGGCTCATTAGGATAATGAAGTCAGGTGAGTAGCTTTGGAAGAATATGTATCTGAGAATTTAGATTTCTGAAAGCCCTGTTTTAAGTCACTACTTATTCTATACTACATTTGCATCAAGAAAGGGACTACTAAACCAAATTCTTTTAACATGGTACCATTGATGTAGTTCCCCTGTGCTAAAACAGGGAATACTGAAAGCAGACGTGTGGCAACTGCTGTATTTCCTACATACTTCACCACTCTCACCCATTTCTAAAGCCTGCACCAGAATTTTACTTCTGAATAAGATTCTTTATATTTTCAGTGATGAGGAATTCTGCAGCTTTCAGCCACAACACCAGAAATGGATCCATCCTACACACTATCTACAAAATTGTAGTTTATGCCAGTGGGAAGAAGTAATTGGACAAATGAACTTAGATACAGAAAGTAATGTGGTTCCAGCAGGTAAAAGAATTAGTCAGGTAGCAATGTTAAATATAATATATTTCTTTTTCAGACTACATAATTTAAACCTTTTTAGCTATGAATGTTGATGGCTGTTTTGTAAGTTTTGAGAGGATTTATAGAATAACTGGAGGGTTATGTTGAAATAGCTAACAGGAGACAAAGTAGGTGCAAAAGATGAACTTGATTTCAAAAATCTTGAATTGTTAAGTTACTGTAGACAAAGTAATCTTCAGCTGAAAATAATGCAAAATTATTTCTTTGATTTTAAAGTTGTGCAGAACCATAGAAAAAAGTAGTGTTGAGGAAGTCCTATATTGGTCTTGATAATCTGAAAACTTGAACAGGAAAGGTCATATCATCATACTGTTGGTTAGTATTTCCTAATCTTTTTTTTTTTTTTTTTTTCAGACAGCAAAATAATGCATTGGCCATTAACTAAATTGATTCTTATCCTATTGTCTGCACACACACACACACACCCTTGTAAGGGTGGGAAATGACTCTGTGCCTACTGCACCTACTGTTTTTCCCTTCTTTATTGCTTTTCCCTTCTTGTCCTTTTTTTGTTTCAGTAGAGCAAGGAACCCTGAGCATAGAAGGCAATCCTGAAGTAGGAAATAGGCATTCAACTCAATATTTCAGCATTTGCTAGTTTTCTGCCAGGGGCTTATTCAGGGAACTCATCCTGTCTTCCTGCTGTTAGAACGGCCCTGAGCATGCTTAAATTTGTTCTTGTCTTTTGCCTTTTATAATTCATAATAAGTAACAGTCTAAAAAATACTGCCAACACTTCTATTTGTCACTTGATTATATTAATCATGGTTATTATCTAGATCTGTGATGGATCTTGAAAAGAATTCACTGTGGAACCAGGGCAAATAGATTAAGTAAGCTCAGAGGCATAAATAATTATTTGAGTAATAGGGGTTGAATTTTTTTTATGGCTTTACCTGACAGTAAGACTACTTACCCTGTGATGCATTTAAACAGGTTCTTTCTAGTGACAGTTTAGTTAGCTGATCCCTTTGTTCACATGCATGGGTGAAACCAGAATTTCAGAAACTGTCTGATTATCTTAAGCTCATAGTTAAACAGACCTCAAGTACTGAAAAATGGATTGAACAAAATTAAAAATGAAAGACTGCCAGTGAGATAATGCAACTAATTTAACAATAGTAATAACAACAGCAATTACTGATACTCCAGGAAACCAGATTAAATTTATACTACCTGAAAAGATCTATCAAAATCATGTATTTCAAAATGTTTATCTTTGGACGAAGACAGTGCAGACCCAAAATGAGAAGGAAGGAAAGAAGGAAAAGACAAATGTCAGTAGAATGAAATACAGAAAAGGCCTTACAAAGAAAGACAAATTGTTTGATGTTGAAACAAATAACATAAACAAGTATAGTCATCATACATGTTTAGGAATCTATGTATGTATAGATTTCCTCAGGCAGAGGCTGTTAGTCTGTTTTTACATACATAAGACTTTTTGTTTTCCAAATACAATAAAAGCTGGGACTTGTTTCAGTAATATGGAATAATTAATTTTTAAGCTCTTCGTCGTCCTAGCGAGATTGCTTTGTTTCTCAGCCTTTAATGAAGGCTTTTTTTTATCACCTTACTAGAAAGGTCAGGTCGTTTCATAATGCAGGGCATTTCTACTTATGTAAGCTTCTTCACTGTTCTGCTAGACAGCAACAAGGAACAAAACATCTTTTCAATGCAAATGCAGATCATACAAATGAAAATGCTTTTATATTCCATAACACCTGAATGAAATATGACAAGTGTTATCATCCTATGTTTTGTTTCTTTCTTTCTTTTTTGGTTTAGATTACATTTTGTAGAGCTAGAAAGAGCAGGTCTTCTTTTGTGTTTCTTTTCATTCAGTGCCTAGTAGTAGTGCAGAAGGAGAAAATCTCAAGGAGATTGAAAGCACTGTTTAAAATAGCCTATAAGGTCAATCCCTTAAATATAATAATAATCATAAACCAATTTACTGCTGTGTACTGTGTTCTAGGTACAATAAAGCCTCTATATACCTCAGATCCTCAGATAAGAGTGATTTTCACTTGCTTTGTGATAAGCACTAATGGTGTTTTGGGGATTGTGTTTCTTCCCCCCATCTCAGATTGATAGAGATTTAGTTTTCTGATTTATATTAAAAGCCATGATTTTGAAAGATTCAGCATTCAAAAATAATCAAGTGTGGGTTTGGTTGGTTTTTTTTTTTTGTTTTGTTTTAGTTTGGGTTTTATTGTTGTTGTTTGTTTGTTTTACTGCAATACTCCAGGAAATCATAATGAACTTCTTGCAGTTCTCATTAAAAAAATTCAGCATCTCATACGTTGAATGTGAATGTAAAATTTTGTCTATAAGAAACTAAAAATTTTAAATTCCTCCCATATCTACTGTACTGTAGACATTAGTGTTTAGTAAAACCAAAATCTCCTTTGATAGTTCAAGAAAGCACAAGATAATTGCTACATAAACAATTAATATATCCATAAATCATTTTTAATGATTTCAGATGATTAATTCTTCTTAAAGTAATATATTTTAAATCCTGTGTTTTTTAATAAAGTTCTTGGCTTAGTATTTATAATATACCACCACTAGTAATAATAAATTATATTGTCACATTGCTGCTGATGATCATTTAGACAACTATTGTTGAAAAAAAAGATTTAAGAATAACCTTTTGTAAGACCTTTATAAAAGTAAAGAATAGGTTTTCTGTAACAAAATTGTTTTTCAGTTTTTAAAAACTGTACTGTAAAAGCCTGAAATCTTATATTTTTACTAACCTTTTGATTAAGAGTGATATCCAAGTGATTGAGAAATTGCAGTTCATTGTATGAGAAATGACATTTCAGTCTTTAAGAGTTTAATAGAATTGTTGCAATTATATTCTGGACTTTTAATTCATGATTTATTATATTTAAAAATATATTTCTACTATAATGATAATTTTTACAAGTTATCAATTAAAGGACTTTTATTCCAGTAGCTTTATACCATTTTGGTAGTAGTTTGGGTGGTTTTTTTTTTATTATTTTAATATTAGAGAGAATAATTATTTTTAAAGCAAAAGTAATATTTTTCATAAACATGATCTTTTGATAGAAATACCTGTATTTATATCATTTTCTGAAGAAAACCTGTAGTGTAGATCAATGCTTTCTTCAGAGACTTTCAGACTGCATAAACAAACCTTACATTACATAGTCATCATTACCGAATGTTAAAAACTTTGCCCAATTGGCTGCATAATTCTGGCTTATATAACGCCATAACATCAAACCAGGGTAAGCAGTTATTTGAATGTTGCCTGCATCAACCACTGGCTTTTTTTTTTTTTTTTTTTTTTTTTTTTAAAGCTTCGATGCCTCATGATAGCATCCAACAGCAAGGGGAGCTCTAAGACAAGTCGGAGTAAATAGAAACTTGTGAGAGATTAGAAATACTGTCAGGAACAGACAGACTTTGGAGACAAGATTTGGAATGGGGGAGGGACATAGCTGTTATTCACCAAGACACAGCCAGAGGTGTTTACAAAGTCCACGAAAAAGAAGAAAAAAAGCGTAGGAGACTAAGAGAAGCAGCCAGTGACTACATAGAAGTGATCCAAGCACTTTAAGAAAATCAGGCTTACAGTGTGATATGTGCCAAATAGCTAAAAAAAATCCTCCTAGATATGGTATAGCGTGTAGAGAGTGGTTGAAATAAGTAGTAAATCAGATTTAGACTGATCTATCCAGGATATAATAGCACCAATGAATTACAAATATAGTTCACTTTCAAGTAAGTCTGAAGAAAAGGCTATACAAAGGGATGCTATACTAATTTTCACTCAAAGGCATGAAGATCATATTAGATCATTTTGTCTACACAGAAGTAGCCTTTCACAAACACGCTGAACTGGTTTGTTTTCACAGCATTCTTTGTTTTAAGTTCAAGATGTTAACTTGTGACCCAAATCAGAAAACAGCTGTAATCTAGCAAGCATTAGATTTGTAAAAACCTATTAATTGTCATAGACATCAAGGTTCTAACTGAAAAAAAATTAAGAACACTTTCTGTTATTTAGATCTGTATCTAGCATATAGGTAATTGAATAATAGAACATTGTGAGATTTGAATTATACAAAATTATTTGGCATATACTAATTTTGAACTTATTTCACTCATATGGCAAACAAAGCTTTATTTCCATCCACTGTAACCTATATTGTAGGATCTATTAATCACAAGTTTTCTCAGCAAAGGCTGCCTAGTTCATAAAGACCACATACTTGTGCATATGAAAATTTATAAGTAGAGGTATTTGCTATATGATTGTAACAGTAAACAAGAGTTGTTATTGCAACACTATGTTTTATGTATACTCTGGATGCAAGAGGCAAGGTTTTTTCCAAGGCAAGCAAGACATTGGATAGCTACACCAGGAGCAGAAAGGAATATCTAGCTCTATCCAAGTCTCAGTACTTGGACCACCAATTAATGCTAATGACATATATTTATACTGTAGGCTTTGTTACTAGGTTGTAACAAATTAAACTTCTTAGTTTAACAGAGCCTAAACACACTGAATTGAAAATCTTAAAGTCTTTTTTGTAAAGATCGGTAAAATTAATTAAAGATTAAGAGAACAAATTAACATCCAGAACAAAACACAACTTTTTAGACAGTCGTTTGTATGAAGTCTCCTGGAGAGGTTTAGTACACCTTGTCCCAGACCTTTCCTATATCTCCTGCACTCACCTCAAGGTCAAAGGATGCCTTTATTCTCACTTAGACTCCATAGCCCAAGCTGAAGAACTTTACATTAGCTTCATGTACTTAAAACACTAGGTTAGTTCAATATAAACTTTCCTTTTTTTTTCTTCTCAAAACACAGTATGTTAGTAATATTACCAAATTTATTGGAAATAATGTTGAATGGACCATGTGATGCCACTGAGCTTAAATAGAAATATTCATTGAATAAAAGTGTTCTGATAGAAAACAGGCTATGTTCATGTGAGTTATTAAATGTTTTTTCAAAGTATTTCATAGCCCTCCCTGCAGAGGGCTATCAGATCATGAATTATTTCAGTGAATTTTTTAGCCAAATTACATATTATTAGAATACATCATAACTTTGCCCCTGCAGCTAAAAAGATTATGATAAATGTACTAAAATTAGCTGAGCATACTACCATGTTAATGACCAAACTTGCCCTTCTTATACTGTCTGTGCTTCTATTTATATTAAAGGAAATTTTTGCCCAGGAAAGGAATTCTTTTGGTTTCATGTCTGAAAATTACATAACTTGATTTTATTTTTTTTTTTCTTTCTTGGCTATGAATACTCTGTTTTGCCCAAGTGAGGAAGCAAATTTAGTTAGAAAATAAAGCTACAAGTAACGAACAACAAAGCTATATAACAAATCCTAATCAAAATTAAAAGTAACTTGTCTCACATTAAGTCAAATGTTTATTTAAAGAAACCTAACATAATCTACAAAATACTGTATGCAGTGCTATTTAAAGAAAAAGGCATGTCCTGCCACAAAGCGTGAATGAATTTACAGTGAAGATGAGAGTTTGTTTTAAGCCTGTAGGAATTATTACACAGAAATGACTAGCACTAATCTTACACTACAGAAATGGGAGTGGTAAGCAGGATCAAAAGGTTCAATGAGATTAATTTTTTTTTTTTTTCCAAGGAAACTTGTTATAGAGAAATGCGTGCATACGTTTATATAGGAAAGTATACCACCTTCTTACAGCTAAACAGGAATAGAACATTTTGGGCTAATACTTCTAGCTACTAGAAGTTTCTTAGCTACTAGTGGTTTCTGGAGGTACTGTGGATTGTGACATGAAAGAAAATGCTAGGGTGAATTTATTTAAATTTTGTTACACAGTGAGAATTTATATGCCACAAAAAATAATTAGACCCATGCCAATTTGTACCAGATTTCTGTAAGACCCAGTTCAAAGCAATCAAATATATATGTGATATAGCCATCAGTTCAACAGTAGTGGGGCAGGTAGGGAGTTTGCCCTTGTTACAATATATTGATTTGATACACTAAAATAATCTGAGCTATATTTATATGTAAATGCACTATATTGTAAGTGATCTGAGTTGTCAATTGATAAGGATCTTACCATCTGCTCTGCAGGTCTGACTCATCGCAGTGTTCAACTCTGTCCTCCATGAAGCTGTGAGGGATGTATCTGAAAACATTCTCAGATCAAAGTTCCTTGTTTTGATTGATTGTGTTCTTTATTTGTTGTTATCCTGGTGAGAATACAAAAAAAGATTAAAATTTGTGAAAGTTTCCAGATATTTTTATTCAAACAGACTTCAGAATAGATGAGGATATACTTTACCTTCGCTTTGTCTCCTGAATATAGGAAATATGTTTCTAAATAGGAATAGTAGCCAGCATAATTCATCAACTTATTAAAGAAATCACATCACTCTGGTGTGTTGATTTAAACTAATTTCCAAAGATCAAAGGACTGAACATTCTTGTTACTAAATGCCAGCAAGCTGATGACTTCATAAATCTTCCATTAATTTATTTTAAACTTTCATTTACTTCATTCAGCATTAACCTTCTATTTGTATGTGATTCTGTTTCAGAAGGAAATATTTGGAAAAGAGACTGATATTTTGGCAATATTTTTCTATAGAACAAACTGAAAAAATTGAAAATAATCTTTCAGTCATGGTTAGATGCCCAACCTGACACATCTAAAGTTAGATACATTGATACATTGGTACAAACAGATACATTGAGTCACAGTGACACTGTGACCCATCCCTCATGGAGGCAGGTAAGGTCTATCAAAGTGTTGACAAATATTTTAATCATGAAAGAGAAACTGAACTTGACAATATAGGAATTCAATCAAAAGGAAAGAAGTTAAAGAGGAATATAGCTGCCCACGAGCTCTGTTACTAGGCTGAACCACATCTGTTTTTAAAATTCACTGTGAAGGTGAAGGAAAGCTCAAGCTTAATTAAGTCTTTTAATTTCCACAATGTGATAATTTTACTGGTATATTAAAAGGTTCATTTTTGTATTTTTTTTTTATCATGGCCTGCTTGTATTACACAAAACTAGAGACAGAATGATTAGCTATAAATTTCTGTATCATAAACTATTTGGAAAATGAAAATACTAATAAATGTAAGAGAGAAAAAAAAAAAAAGTTTCACAGATGTCCTTTTAACAAATTCCGTTGTTCATGCTCTCTTTCTACAGTGGAGAATTTGTTACTTGCCTTAGAGCCTTTAACTAACATAAAATCCCATTATATGTGAAAGAACTATTAAGTTATTAAATGATTAAAAAGCTATATATCTTGAGGTTATTTATTTCTTTATGTGGAAGGGGGTTGGAGTTTTTATTTGTTTATTTAAAGCCTGATCCCATTTCTTTTCAAAACAAGATTCATTCAAGGCCTCATGGAAAATGTATTTTTGTGGGTTTTTGTCGCAGCACTCTCCATGCCATCAAGCTGCAACAAGGTCTTTTACCATCTCATACTGACACACTCTTCATGCCAGTCCCTCTGCTGCCTTCCCCTCATCTCACCTCCTCACTCAGGCCATGCTCTCTCTCCTCTTGCTTCTTCCTCTCTGTTCTTCTCCCTCGGCTGCTCTCTCTCCACTGGCTCTCAACCCCTTACCAGAACCAGCCACAGCTGCACCTGATCTACATCAACCAACCCACCGCCCCTGCAGCCAGCCCACAGCTGTATGTTATCAATGCTGATTAACCCAGCCTCATTCTTCTACAGGTTTTTATTTCCACCCCCACCCCCCCCACCCCCACCCCCCCGCTTAAGCAAGTAAGCAATCTCCTGGTTTGGTAACTATAAAGCAACAGACACTCTTGCAACCTAGACAGCTATAATTGAATCCTGACTTTACTTCTCTGATCTTGGAAAATGGTAGCTTGGGCCTCTCTGCTTTCCACTGAAAGGTATTTCTACAGGAACTCGGTTCCTCCCAAACTTTTTCTGGTATACCTTTAAAGTTAGCTCAAGCGGTGAGTTCAGGACGTCTCTCATCCTTTCGTAAACTTTTTGCTAACATCTGTCAAGGTAGACTTCCTGGCCAAAACAGTTCTCATGGATGCTAGCTTAGTGACAGAGTGCTTCACTGGCATTTGAGTCTCCTGAATATGAGCAGTCTTTGAGACTGAGCCAGTAGGCCCATTTAAAATTCCTGATAATTACATATGAGATTATCTTAAAAGGTCCTTGCTACCAGTCATAATAACAAGGAAGAGTGGAGACCAATTTTTGCTTAGTCATACGCAGTTAAAGAAATAGTTACTGGATTTGAAAATCGAAATACAGGCTAACAGGATAGCATGGCCTGTGTAGGCAGGCAGCTGACAGAAAATATTTTTTGTGATGTTGTTATAACTGGGACATAGATAAGCCATGTATCTAGGCAGAATCTTCCTGCATAAGAATAATTTGTTAGAGTGCTGTTCCAGGGCACAGTTTGCTTCAATGATGTAGCTGTTGTCAGCCTCTGAAAACGTATTCCTAACCTGGCATGGAGATTTGCCTTACTCTTTGCACTGTCTGCACAACTACTTGCAAAGCCACACTGTAACATTCAGTAGTATGTAAATGCTACTGCTCCCCACTGTTAATGAAGAGTTCTTTTTACACTGAAACAGTGCAGTAATGTTATTGATAGAGCAGATTTCCAAAAGATGTTATGCACAAAGGGCAGTGATGTGAGACATGTAAGTTGAAGTCACTGGGAACGAAAGGGCTGAGAGCTTTCAATGAGGGCAACTCATTAAAAAAGACGTATTGATAAATAAATTCTCAGAAATTTCTTATCTGTACCTTTTTTACTCACTGGGCAGCCTACTGAATGCAAGTGGATTTCTGTATGTCTCCCTCTGCTTTCCTCCATACAGCTGGAGTACCCTGTCACATTCTGGGCTACCCAGTAAAAGAAAGATATGCAAGTCCTGGAGTGAGTCCAGGACAGGACCACAAATACGACTGGAACATCTTTCAAAAGAGAAAAGGCTGAGAGAGCTGGAACTGTTCAGCTTGGAGAGGAGTGGTCTCAGGGAGGATCCTATTGATGTGTTTAAATACTTGATGCAAAGGAACGAAGAAGAGAAAGGCAAACTCTTCTCAGTGCACACTGATGGGACATGAGGCAATGGGCACAAATAAAAAACCAGTAAATTCCATCTGAGCACAACAATTTTTTTTTTTTATTATTTTTTTTTTTTTACTATGAGGGTGGTCAAACACTGGAACAAGTTATACAGAGATGTTGTGGAGATGTTAAAAAATGCATCTGGACACAGTCCTGAGCAACCTGCTATAGATGAGCCTTTTCAAACAGAGGTGTTGGACTAGATAATCTCAAAAGTTCCCCCCAAGTCTCAACTATCCTGCAGATCTTAATTTTCCTATTTTTTTTTTAATAACAGGTCATTATTGTCTTGTTTACTAAATATTACCTATGTATGATATGCATAGGTTATTTTGAAACGTAAACTCCTTTCTGGGCAGGTGCAGAAGACATTATCATCTAATTTGCTAATAAACAAACTTTATTTAATTTATATAGTGAAAATTGTTTTTTCTACTAAGAGAGCATAAACATTTCGGAATTGTTACTAAACTTTTTGGCCTATACTTTTTCATTATAAATTATTATAGCATTTTGCATTTTACAGACATATGAGTGCCAAGGAATACAGTCTATGAAAAGCTTTTGACTAGAGTAGGACTTTCAAGTAACAAAGCAAACTTGGAAACAACTGTGTTAAGAAATGCTCCTTATCACTCTGTCATTTTGAAGACTACAAATGTAGAAGAGATCAAGGAAATCAAGGAAATGTAGAGAAATCAAGCAAGAGAGAGGGACAGATTTAAAAGGAAAAAAAAAAAATTTATGTAATTGGAAGGAGTTGGTATTAACTGTTGTAATAGGGAAAATTCTTATCTTTGTATAGAAAATTAGAATGTTAAAATAGTTTGAGATAAAAAGGAAATGAAAGTCTTTATAAAAGTTATTACATTTTGGATTCTTTATGTTGTTGAAGTTTCAAAATATATAATGTAACTTCATTTTCTCCTAAATTGTCTTTCAGCATATTGAATATCAATTTCTCCTTGGTCTCCACAGGTGACTTTCCTAAACAGAAAAGCTAATGACTTGTTCCTATGCTAAATTACTCAATAATCTACAAAATGGCCTTTCTTCTTACCCGATAGTACCTAAGAGACTTTGAAGAGACTTACTGATAGCCTTTTTGGCAATTCATTATCCTATAGCGAACAGTATTCCTGTCTATGCCCATTCCTGTTTCTTTTAGTGAGAACCAATACACAGATAAGATGCAATTTCCTTTTACAAAGCACTGTCAGATCTTCCCCATCCTATAATAAAGCTACCTATTTTTTATTTTACTGTCTACCAGTTTAACTGGGCTGACTGGGACACAGCTTCCTGATCAATATCTTGGAATTGTTATTTAAAAAAAAAAAAAACAAACCAAAAAACGCCAGTACATTTACCATCTCCCATGTCTTTGGTATTTCTGGTAACGAGGCATTTTTCTGAAAAGTGATGACAAAGAAGTATCTACTTTACCTTATAAAAAATTCTGTATATTCTATCATCTTAATACTTTTTGCCTCTGTAACTGTCTTGTGTTCATAGGAAAGGGTTTTGAAACTCAGGAATTACTTTATTCAGAAAATATTTCTTTCTTAAACATATTGTCAGTTCCTAAAGAGTTGCATGTTTATAGTTTACAAAAAGGCATAGGAACAATACTGGGAACAGCTTTTTTCGAGTCTGAATGACTCTCAAGTCTGTTTCACAAGTTCAGAATGTGAGACTCATATTCTCAGGGATCTAGTTCTTCTAAATGGTTGGATTTATTTATTAATTTTTTTTCCCCCGACTGGATTTCTGATTCCTTCCCGATAATTTTTATGTTCAGGTTATTCGCAGACAGCTTTTTTGTATGCCACCTCCAGCTTGTGTTGACTTCACTAATACTTATACCTCTGACAGTATACTAATATGACAATGACAGGCCATGAGCTTAAAACTCTTTAAGAAATGAAATAAATGTAAAATAATTTCTTCACAGTCAAAATACATCCATACCTATGAACACACCTAGTTATGTTCATGCCTAGCTATGTATTAGTCAGTGAGACCACTTTAGAAAAAGGAAAAAAAAAAAGGATTTAGATATCATAAAGTTTTTTATAGTGCTAGATTGAATGGAACACGTTTGTCTACATGTAAAGTCTTACATTAAAGTGGGAATTATTAACAATGTTCACCAGCTCTATGTCAGTTAAGAACCACTAAAGAAAGACTGCAGTGAAAAAATGCAATTCACTTCATCATCTACAAACATCAGCCTGAATTATTTTTGAGTAGAAGTATTTGAAATTCACCAAAATAAGGTTTATGTTTTGTACCGTACTTTTCGCCATTTCTTGGGTAGCTGCATGCTTGCAAGTGTTAGTATGAGAAACCTTCTTTTTGAAAACAGGAAGAAAAATATTGAGCGGGGGATGGAGGGGAAGTATTTTTGTTGTTGGGTTTTGTAGGAAGATCTGGCAATTTTCCATTGTTTCTATTCCCAAAAGGAGAAGGAACACATGGCTCCAGCTAAAGGTAATGTGTTTTCTTTAAACTCATGAAACAGAGTTCTGTGTTTCTGAAAAATGCAGGTGAAAATTTATTTCCACTTTTGCATGTGTATGTTACAATTTAAATATTGTAAAACACCTGAATGTTATAGTATAAATACCTTATTTACCAATCAGTCCCACTGTGACCGTAACTTTTATTTTTCCTATAATTCCAAAAAGGTTCTTTCAAATCATAAGCCAAGGTAACTACAGTTTGTTCTGGAAAAGTTGAATAAATCCGATCAGAAAATTTCTTCTTTTGAAGTTCTCTGCTTTAAAACCATAACAACTAGCTAACACTTTTGAAAGAGAAATTGTTAGAAAATTTTATTAGAAATGTATGCGCTGAGACAATTTTCTTCTCAAAGTATTCTAACATTTAAATAACTGAAATATAGCGTTCGCATCATATCAGTTTATATCATAGTGTCATAGTGTCATCATGACATCTGAAAAATTTACAAGAGAAACCTGTTACTGAATGCCATCTAATTTGGTCTTTTGACTTACCTTAAAATATAATTGGTGGATTTGCTGAAGTCTGTCTGATTAATTCAGGTAAATATGAACATAAATTCCCTGCTCTCCTCAGTTTCTTCCTTCTACCTGATGCTTGCCCTATTTCTCCATTTGTCTTTATATTATGCAGCAGTGAAAGGACTGAAAGCAGAATGTCTAGAGTAACAAAACCACTACTGGCTAATTGGGCCTAAATTGAAATCAATCCTCACTCCTGCTACCTGCTTGGCTGCACCATATGCAAAAAGCACGTCTATTGCTGCAGAGGTAGAGCTATGAGGATGTATGTGAGAGATTATAGACAGAGGCAAATGCGGAAAAAGCTCACTGTGAAAAAAAATGAATAGTTCTCCCTGCCTATATGAAAACTTCACTAGTAGAGGAGAGATTATGTGAAATAATTATTCACATAACATTTAATTAGGTGTTTTGAAATATGTAAAGGCTATTTAAATCCTAAAGAATTATTTCATTACCAATAGATAGAAGAATCTAACTTTTTTTCAATCTTGGTCTTCATTTGATGGCTGGAAAACTGGCCTTGCTAAAACCAGTATATAAGAGAGTAGCATGTGTGTAACCAGTTTGTGCAAAAAGAATATCCAAAACTTTCTGAGAGGGCATTTGACTAACACTCATATGACTGAGAACTGAAGATGACCACCATTAATTGTTCTGCATGGGTGTGTGTTTGTGTGTGTGGTTAAAATTTTCATGGTTAAGTTATAAGAGGTTGTTTAGTAGGCTGTAGGCATTATCAATACATAAGACTTGAAGTGAGATTTTTCCTTGCAACAGTAGGCAAATTTAACCATTGGTTTATGCAATAAGAGAAATAAACCCAAGCACTGAAAATACCTGATTCATTATGTTTCTCCTACCTGCAATAGTACATTAAGTATGGTGAAGTTGGTTTCAGTTTACAGTCATTTATGGTTCATATTTTTGTATGTGTTACATAATGATGAAAGTTAGGTATTCTTGTCTGCTCCAAATTTCAACTGTTTAGTATCCAGCAATTCTAGCTTTTTGAATGTTATGACTGGAATTTAAAAAGGATTTTACACACTCTCAGCCCGTATGCCTAATTCAAGTGTCTCATGAGAGAATGATAAATCAATGTGTTTTATCCAGTGGAATGTGTTACCAAATAACAACAAGCGGTTCTATTATAGTTAAGTGGCTAATAGTTTAAATTACTACTGTCTGTTTACTACAATAATATTGACCTTATATAGTCTGACTGTGTCCCTAACTCTTAGGTTGTAAAAAAAAGTATAATTAAAGTGAAGGAACATGTTTACTTTAATAATGGAATCCACCTCAAATACATTTGTATTAAGAATTTTGCACCTGAATCTAGGCCTTGTTAGCATAAATTTCATTAAGTGCTCTTCTGCTTTCATGCCAAAGAGAGGCAGAACATATTTTAGATTAAGCAGTAGGTTTGTACTGCCAATTCATAGTAGATAATAAAAATGCTGAAAAAAAAGCAAGTCTGGAATCAACAAGTGGGAAAAGAATATGACAGTGATGAAAAAAACGAGAACAATGATGGCAAGCTTTTTAAATGCAAGTCCATGCTTCCACATCACAAAAGGAAGAAATGTTAAAGAAACAGGTCTTAACATCAGTGGAACAAAAGCAATCAAAAGAATCGCTCTGTAAGCTTACACCAGTGTATGTGTGTGTGGTTGGTTGTTTATTTTATAATAGCTGTGCTTTTTTCTCCAGTCTCCTGAAAATTAATGACAAGTTGTTTCTAAGGTACAATTACTGACTGTGCTACTTTTTCCACAGACAGCTAACTGCTGTTGACAGTGCTTTGTTTGAAACACTTTCCAGTCACTTGTTAGTGTTGGGGTTTCTGGGGGTTTGGTTTTTTTGCTGGTTTTTTTGTTTGTTTGTTTTGGGTTTTTTTGTTTTGTTTTTAATCTTTTTTCTGTGAGTGCACACTTCAGTTTTTCTAAAGTTTGTGTTGTGAATGAAATACGGCAGGCATTTGAATACAGTACCTTGAACTCAATCAAAGGCAGCAGGAGACCTGTATGCATGAGCAAGGAGTTCCTGACTGGACTCAGATGTATGAAAGAAGCATACAAGAGGTGGAAGCAGGGGCATGCGATGCAGAAGTGTAGTGGGGCTGTGTAGCCCTGTGAGGATGGGGCTAGAAAAGCCAAGGCTGACATGGAGTTAAATCTGGCAAGGAATGAGAAAGGCAACAAACAGGTTTCTATAAATACGTAACATTCAAATACGCAATTTTATAAAAACAATTAAAAAGCTGGGAGGAAAAATTCTTAACAACAATATTATTCTGATCAAGAAGCCCTAATTCTACCTTCTCTTCTTTCCTTCTCTTTTTCTAATTGCCTTAAGCAAATTGCCTCTCCTTTGTTTCGGAGTTATTCCTCATGCTTGCCAAAAGACTTTTGAAAGTGACAAAGGAATGTTGACTCACAAGATAAACTCAGAGAGGACAGATTTTATTAAAAAGGTACGATCTAGAGATGTATCAGTAGGAGAAGCTGTCATGTATATGACACGGTGTCATATACACATTGAGAAGAACAGTAGTCACTTCAAATTAGGAAAGCCCGATAATCTGAGAAGCACAAAATTATGTCCTTTCCAGTTGCGACAAACTCCCTGATTATACTGAATGCAGAGAACATCTAGACAGAAGGTTGAAATGAGGCAAACAGGTGGCCAAAAATAGAGCAGCAACATTATTTATTTAAATTATGGAATCATAGACTGATCGTAGTCAATATACCAAGAACGTTGCTTTGTAACTTTTGCTCGGTCATGTGTGCTTCTTGCTATAAATCAGTATATTAAAGTGGAGAATAAGCTGTAGAACTCTTTTTTTTCTAGAGATTTCATTTCAGGAGCAAGCAGCAAAATATATTTAGTGGCATTCCCCAACAACAATTTGTTTTATGAGAAAACTGGCATTGATTTTTCTGACAAATACGCCTCTCTCTTTCCAGCCTGCCATAAAATCCAGTACCACTAGCAAAAGAATCGAAGATGCAAAGCAGAGTATACACAAGTGTAAAATCAGGTTAGCCCTTCAATACTTATTCCAATTTGATTAAACTATGGAACCATTTACTTTCTGTGCCAGGTGATAGAATCTGATTTTTAATGGAAAATGTGAAGTGTATTATTTTGGAATCTCTGTTGCTAAACCTAATTGTTGCCAGTCTTATTCATTTAACATTTTCTCCACCAGTCGTTGGCACCCAGGCTTGACCCAGACCATGCCATCCACACTCTTCTCCTGTTGCCTGCGGTTAGACCTTGCAGCACTCACACATACCATAGAGATTACAAAGGAAAAATAGTTAAGAAAATACTTTGTTAGTAAGTTAGGATAGACTGTGGGTTTTAAACATAAAACGCAGTGCTGAGTAGCATCTGCTTAAAAGCAGAGGGATGCTTTATGTCCTCTCTTCTCTATTTTCCCATCTTTTTTCCTGCCCAGCCCATCCTTATTCAACCCTTCCCCATCTTTGGTCCTTTCCCTAAACATCACATAAGTTTATCCTACTGCTCTTTCTGATATTCATAAGAAGTTTGTCACAGTTCATCAAGACACCTCAACTATCCCATAATATTGTGGTCATCATGTTCTCACTTCTTATCACATACTAATGTCTAGTTGACCCTTTTTAAAGCTGTGTAAGGATAGTGAATTTTTTAATGGTCCATCAGTCAGTGGCTGAAGAGTTCTATTTTTTGTTATTGTCTCCATTATCACCTGCTCATTAATTTTTGTGTGTCTGTGTGTGGAACTTCCCAGTTTCCTTGCTTCTTGTTATTTCTTTTGTACAGAATAGTCCTTTACCAGGTAACTTAACAAGCTAGATGCTGTCATGTTCCACATACCCTTACAAAGCATTTAAAGATAAAGGGCCATTAAAACATAAAAATGGGAAAACAAACTTTAAAAATTAAAAGTAAAACAATAGGAAAGGTAGCATAACACCAGCTAATTTTTGTGAATGAAAACTACCTCAATAGAAGCTACCAAATTTAGTAGTGTTTTACAATTATTAAAAAGGAATACATTAAAAAAAGATGAACTCTGCCCTGTCGCAGCACTTCAAAGCTAGCTGGGCTGCAGCAGGGTCTTTTACCATCTCATACTGACACACTCCTCATGCAGTCCCTTCTTCCTCTTCTTCATCCCCTTCTTCCCCTTCTTCTTCCCCTTCTTTCCCTTCTTCCCCTCCTCCTCCTCCTCCTCCTCCTTCCTCCTCCTTCCTCCTTCCTCCTCCTTCTTCTTTCCCATTCCTAAGGCTTCCTGACATTCTTGTTGCTCTAGAGGGTCCTCGCACAGAGAGAAAAGTGCTTGACATGACTCATAGAGAATGGTGGTTCTGTATTTTCAATGTTTCTCTCTGCAACAAAATACCTTTCTTTTATGTCTATGAAATCAATGACAACATGCCATATAATGGTTTTGGTGTGATACATGTACAAATGATATATAGCATAAAAGACACTAGATATCTGTTTAGACCAGTACAAAAATCTTAAAAGAAAGAATTTTTGCTCCTGAACCTTTGACAGTGTAATGAAAAGGAAGCAGTTTGGCAACACCATGCTTTTCCAAACTTGCAATTCATTAAAATCCCAAAATATGAAATATTACCAATGGAGAATACATTGGAAACTGTATTTAGAAATTAAATTTGTTTTGTGAGCAAATTAAGACACAATTTAAAAAAGAAAATTTCACCTATGCGATAAAGGTTGTTGTCAGTGTTTCTAGTTTGAGTTACCTCCTATAGAATACTACATTTTGTGTCAAAACTGTAAAGTTAATCCTTTGTCAGAGGACAAAAAAATAATTCATCATTATCTGGATCATCTCTAGGATCTTTTATGATTAATATAATTATTTCTATGCTTATGTAATACATGCTAAGGGAGCAAAACTTAAATAGCAATTTCTGAGATCTATATTATAATGTAAAATTGATTTCATCACTGCACACACAGAATAAGAATTACAATGTTGGATTTTTTAACATATTGTGCCTTTTCCTGTTGTTAAATAGTTATTAAATGTTATTAACATTTTATATATTTTTGAGGAATATTCCTACCCAAGGGTATACATTTTGCACATTAAATTTCATACATACTATCTGAAACTATTTTTCTGTGATGTAATAAGATTATAATTCCAGTCTCCTTAACCATAATCACATAATTTATGTAACATAATTATGTAGCTTTGCATGCCCTGCGAAATTCATGATCCACCCCATTATAGCTTTGTCTAAATCATTCATAAAAATGTTAGACATAATGATTACATCATTAGTTGTTGATCTTTCTAACACACATAAACTGCATATCTTTAATGCTAGACATGCCATCTTTCATTTATTCTTGGAATTCATAGCTTAACCAAAAAACTAAAGTGCCTCTACAATCATTCTTGTAAAATCTTGTCTGAAGATTTTGGAAAATCCAACCAGAAAGTCCAGAATTCTGAAATGTCGATATCTGTGTTTGATTCAAAATATTAGCTATTTCACATAAATGATATTTTTTCAGAAGTTGGTTCTGGAGAATCAGTGTTTTTAGGTACTCATGTCTGTCAAAGCTGATGTTGACAGATTCTTTATGTTTTGAGTTATTTTTATTTTTTGTGTTCTATGCTCTCCTCCCATACAGCTAAGTAAAGAGATGGTATTACAAATGGGGAAAAGCTACCCTAGTTCATTCCGTGAGTTGATATGGAGATGTTCAAGCTTTCAAAGCCTTTTGGATTGCATTGGATGACAGAACTTGAGTAAAGATCATAAAATATGATGAAATCTCATTTACAGTTCTTTTTAGGTGTAATTCTTTCTTCAATACCCTGCTTCATATTTTTCATATTCATTCATATATTTCATAATTCATATATTTATAACAACACCAAGCTTTCTCTTGGGAAAATTAGTTGGTTCCTTCTGAGGAACAGTGAAAGATGAACAAAAATATATGTAGTGTGCTTGGTCAGAGACCCAGCACCAAGGAATGTATTAAGATCCCAAGTTATAGGATGAATTAGAGGAATTTCAGGAACAAAATTATTATAGGTAAAATAAAGTTTAATTAATTTCAAGTTTCATTTTTTTCCTCCATGTTGATCCTCCAGTGATAGATGTCTCATTTTATATACCAAGAAACAGAAATTGAAAACACAAGAAAATCAGCAGAAACATGACATAGTTAGCAGTGACTTAAGAAAATTAGTTTTGACTTGATGAGAATGCAGGACATGCAGTCAGTTTTTATAGTATTCTAAAGAAAAATTACTTAAAATTTATTCTAGGCATCTTCAATAATATTTTTTTCCTTCATCTCAGACCATCAGAAACTAAAATGAGTACTACTATGGCAAAACCACACCACTTGGTTTGTTTGTTTTCTTTTTTTTTTAGATCGCCACCTTACAAGGCAACTAGAAAAACAATATCACAGCAAGACTGAAACACTGTTCGCATTGGTAGCTTGAAGTCAAAGAAAAGATGCAAAATGCATTTCTCATTATTTAAGCATATAACTAATAGGCATCTACTCCATTTGAGATGACTAATGTGGATCTCTCCAAACTATACCCATTTAATAATTTCATTTTTCACAAAATATGTGTCATGTCGTCTTCTCCTACATTCCTTACCTATCTGTAGATATATACACACTAGTAACATAGTACAATGTAACTAATTATTCTTCCTAGGTCTCAGAAATGTATTAAACCAGTATATTTTAAATACGTGAATGAAGTGTATGTACACTGTATGTATTTACATAGTTACATACAATCATATAAATATGTATGTGTATATTAGTATGTAGTACAAATTAAATGTATTAATTAAGAATTAAGTATGAATTATATGTATTAAACATCGCAATAGAAGTTAAATGTTTAGGTTTTTGAAACTCTTCTCTTTTGTATGCTAAAACTTAATTTCAAAGCATATAATTCCCATAGGTGTAGATTATATTAAGATATGTGTCAGCGTAAAGGATGCTTTCATCAGCTGGCCTTAGGTGTCAGTGAATTTAAAAAGACTTCAAAGTGAAATAGAAATCTCCAAGTTATAGTTTTAGCAATGCACATAAAAGCATGGAAGTGGTAAACAGCAACTAGAGATTTAATCTTATCTGAGTCCAGTTTTACTGCAGGTATTTTAGTTGTGTTACAGAGCAAATAAAGGTGTATGTAAAATGGTGATGGACAGATCTACTATTACAGCTTTTGAAATCCCTGTAATGTTAACTAGCCAATTCCATACAATGAACTATGAAGCTGTCTCACTAGTAACAACAACACATTTTTGTTAAAGCCTTTTAAGACAAAATCTTTGGGTGAGAACAGCAGATACACTGTACCAGTATGGCACCATAATCTAACTTGGACTAATAAACCTGAGTCACTATGGTTTGGATTTTGACATGTTAGCAGAATATATGATCTCCATGAACACATCAATTGGTGTATCACATTGAAATTTAGGCTGGTGGTTTTACTGCTTCTAATTCTCAAAGTAACTCTTTGTTACAGTGAATGGTATTGCCATGTTGATTTATACAATGATCCACCAGTGGGAAAGGTAACCGATGTTGTCATAACTAGTGACATTTGTGTGTTGTTCTACAGTAATGTTGAATAGAATGGAGAGCTCTAAGCTTGATGCAGAGAGTTTCTTTAGTATAAGTCAGTGACAGAGTTAAAGTCTTTTATCCTCCTTGTTCCTAGCATTTTCTGTTAGTTAGGTTAACCTATAGAATGTTGCTAATTTAATAACCTAAACCTCTAGTTTACACAAAAAGCCAGGTTTTCTAATAAATAGTTATAAAAATGGCTTATCAGTACTCTCACATTTACATTATAAATGAATATATATGAGCTTGTATATCAGTTAGAGAATTAAAGGTCTTGGTAACAAGAGTGTTTAAAATTGGGCTAGTTTCAAACTTTGACACAACAGTTCAGTGTAATAAGCATAGCCAATGATTAGCTCTAAGTCTCTTATCAGTTATAATAAACTACAAAATGAAACCATGAGTCCTTACCAAGGTTATTCTAAATTAGTTAAGAATATACAATACCATGGCGTTTATGCTGTTTGCTTAGCATCAATGGCTACTGTCCCTGACACTCTGTTACTGAGGATGAGGTGGCCAGTCTTTGAAAAGCGTGATGAAAGTAGATGGGTTTGAATCAGACAGCTCTTTTCTTTTCCATTTCTTCTAGCTGGTATTTTATGCTTCTTGGCCCCTTCTCCAAAAAAAAAGAGGTGATCTCATTTATTCTTTGCATGGTTCATTTTATTTTTGGAATCACGACTTGTGTTGGTTTCTTCAGACATCTGTCTTGCTTATTCTTCAGGATTATTCTGGGCCCATCACCCACCTCTCCCACCTGCTCAGATATTACTACTTTTTCCTGTACCCTATTTATACAACCATTTGACATGTTTCCCTTTTCTCCTTTGGCAATATGGCTATTTTTAATATATTTATGCTTAGCTGTTGTAAAATGTGAATAGTGTTATACAGTAGTTAGTGGTTACAGTGTTACAGGGTACTTATACAGTGATTACATTATTTGGGTGCATATGTTTAGGTTTAAGTCAAAGACATACTAATATTTTGTTTAGTGTGAGACTATTTTGCCAATGCAGTAGACCTTTGCTTTGGCTACAGTCACTTCCTGCATGATCTTGGACAAGACACTTCATATTTGTGTCTCTGCCATATCTTTTTATATGTCTAATTTATATGCGCATTACAATTTATATTACATTTCTGGAGCAGACTGTCTCTCAGCAGTTGCAAGTATAGTGTCTGCTGAAGTAATGCAGTCCGAGCGTACCTTACACTTCTGATATTGTTATTTATACAGTAAATACATCCTTTCACCTCATAAAAAAAAATCTATTGATTCTTCTTTATGTACTTATCTCATTTTTTTTTATGCTTTCAGAAAATTTTAACCCTCCCCCTTGTATTTTTCTTCCTCCAGTGACTGAGAATCCATACCTACTACTAAAAGAGAGGCTCAATTTTATTTCAGTCAAGACTGAAAGATAGAACATAGAAATTCCAAGCTTTGCTCATTATTTGGGTTATTTCATACTTAACTTCCTAACAGTCTTTGATCTTGCTAGTGTAATGTTCTTGCAGTATATTAGAGATGTGATGAAACAGAATCTCCTAATTTAAAATAAGTGGCTTCCAATGCACAGGTAATTGGGTCCAAATAATTTTAGACCCACTTACACCTTGCAGCTACATCTATCAAAAAGGCTTGGGAGACATGCATAAAGTACTGAATAAAACTAAACTCTTCCAGTGCACTAATCAACAGTACTATCAGAAAAAGAAGATTGCTAGAATGTGTCAGTTATGTCTCATCATTGATCAAGAATGTGCAAGTTTATTAATTAAATGACACATAAATCATAATCTATTTAAGGAAGAAGAAATGAAATGAAGTCTGAGCATCATTAAGTAAAAAGTATCCATCATAGAGAAAAAGAAAATTAAACTTTCTTCTTTTTCACCTAACCTGATCTTTCTCAGTCCATTACATAAAATAAAATAAACCAACAAAAATTCTTACATCTGTATTTTACTTCCTATCTAGTTCAAGTCTGCCTTTTGCCTTTGAAGTGCTGAAACATTCGAGTCAGCAGATGTTCATGTGATTTCATCCTTTTTTATCATTTTGCTCCATCTTTCTCCTGTATGTAATAACACCCACCTCATTTCTCACTTGTCATATTTTATTATCTTTTGCCCTTTGTATCATCTTCTGCCTACCTCTGAATTGCAGATTCCTAATTGCCTCATTGCTTATCATGCCATCCTAATTCCTTACACCTTACTTCTTCATTCTGTTTCTTAAATGCACTCTTCTGTCCTTCAGTTCTGCCTTCATTTGAGTATTTGTGTGATTTGGTTTGGTTTTTGGTTTTGTTTTGTTATTCCCCCCCCCCCCTTTAACTTCATTTGGAAATAGGCTGAAAAATTTACAACGATATAGCCACTGGCAGTTCCCGCTAAAATGAAACATGCTATGAAATGACAGCTTCTTAAGGTTTTCTACTGCATTTAAAATATTAGGAGTTTTCAAGGCATAAAGAAAACTGTATAGTAAATCCCAGCAAGATGCATACTCCAGTGTGTTATTCAGTTCCCCAGAGGACTATGCTATCAATGGAATACAATCAGCTTTGAAAAGAGGTTATACAAAATCAACCATACTTGCTTTTGCAACTGGGCATGATTTCAATTGTGCATGACACACTAGGTTAGTCTATGCTAAAATAAAAATATTTTAACATTATAAAATTCTAGAGGTTAAATCCTGAAAACTATTTTATATACACAGAGATCATATTTTTCTTAGACTTGAAGGCAATCTGTATCTGTGCAGTTCATGGCACTAAGCTTTTGGTAGTAGCTTTAAGACACTAAAGCGAAAGAATTAAACCTGTAATAAAGTATCTTCTAGGCCCTGAACTATTATACACTTGCTTAGCTCTATTTGAACGACCTCATTGATTTCAGAGTTAAATATAAGCAAGATCAGGTCTATATCTGAAGAAAGGAGTCCATGAAAATACCAGATGGAAACGTGAAGCTTAGTCTCCTGACCAGGATCTTAATAAACTGTATTTACAGAGGAAAAAGGAAAGCACATTAACTCTTATCCTATAATATTTTGACAAATTGCTTCACTGAAATAGAGGTCACCAACTGTCCATCTTTAATTAATTGTGATGTTCAGACAAAGGCAATTTACTCAGGTGGAGACCAAGGGCAACAGAAAGTACTCAGCTTATTTGCTTTTGGGGTAGAAGAAAGAAGGGGGAATACCATCAGCTATAATACCAAACTTTCCTTAAAAGCCAGCTGACTGTTTTTACGGTGTTCCAATGGTCTAGCCAATACTGGATGTTGCTAGCAAATTAACTTCAAAGATAATGGTTTTGCAAAATGAACAGTAATTTTTAGGAGAAAGAAAGAACAATTTTTCACTTGGAGAAAGCAGCATGAATTCATGTGCAGGATGAAGGATAACCCTTGAGTAAAACTAGTAAATGAATATTTTAATGATATTGCTTGCCGTGCAAAATTTATCATGACTGTATTCAAACTCAGTGGCTAAACTTTTTGGATAACAGCCATACAAAAACTGTTCAGGAATTCTTCAACTGACAAGAATGCTTTGTTCTGAAAAAAATTACCCGTGTGAAAGAAGCTTGGCACTTTCAAAACCAAAAACTTTGGTTTTGATTTCTGTTCATTTGTTTTAAGTGATATTTAGAGGCAGATGGTAAACAGATGTGTAGTGAGAATTATATACACTCCTGATGAATTTCACTTTTTGCTGTTGGCTAGATGCTTTATCATGGTATTTATAATGGCTGGTAAAATACAGGGAATTAGGACAAATCAGAAAAATAGTACATGGAATAGAATTTGTTTAACTATGAGTTTAGGTGTAGAGGAATAAGGGCAGTGGGTTGATTGGCGTTGATAACATGCAGCTGTGGCCTTGCCTCAGAGGCAGTGGGTTGATTGACATGGGCGGTGTGCAGCTGTAGCTCGTTCCCACTAATGGGTTAAATAGCCCTGAGGAGTGTGGGAGAGGGGGTTGGATGGAGGAGAAGCAGTGTGGTCTGATTTCTGGAGGAAGGAGATACAGCACAGACAGTAGAATCTGACCAACGGTAAAGCCTGGTTGCAGCCTGATTGTTTGTGCTGCAACAGTTGGTGCCCCGTGTGATGCTGGCTGAGTTGGGCTCAGACTACAACAACTGGTGCCCAACGTAGCTGAGACAAGCAGGAGAACCTGCAACCCATAACAGACACCGTGAGAGGTGAGCTGTTACAACAATTAGGGAGTAAAAAATTAAATATATCAGTACAAAATGAGTCTTTAATATTTCAGATTTATTTTCTATGAATAGTTAAGATTTATTAGTATTTTATAATGTTAATAAACTTATCTTACTCTGCTGAAGTATTTGATCTTTGCTGTAACTATACTGCTGGCTGCTGTTCCAGTGATGTGAATCTCTTTTCTCTCTACAAGCCTTAAGAAACAAACAGCAAAGTTTATAATCATTAACATTTTCCTTTAACAGACAATAGCACAAGGTAGTTTTATGTTTTATATAAACACATATATATGTATCTATCTAAAATAACAGCTGACAAGAGAACTTACATAATAGAAGTATAGCTGACTATATCTGCTATAGATTTCTCTGTTCAGTTCATCTGAAATAACACTCTTTTTTTTTCTTAAATTTTTTATGTTTCCATATTTTTGAGATGTATTTCCTTCCAAAAGAATACAGCTGTTATGTAGAGTCAGAGATTAACATCTGACCTTTTTTACTAGGCCAAAAGCTTAAAATAAAGATCAGGTGCTTAAACCAAGATTGAATTGAATCAAATAAATCTCTGGCCTGCGATGCCACATCCCATCGCTAAGCTGAACATAGGTTTAAACAAGAGATTTGTTCCTTCTCCCAAGCTACCTCTTATTCTAGGAACAATCAAAAAAAACTTCAATTCTGTTTCTTACAACTTCCTCCTGAAAATTTCTTTGACATGCTGTCTTCAGAAGTTTTACAGCTGTTCAGATTGGTGTGCTGTGATTTCTATCACAGGGAAGGTACTGTTTCATCTTCTCTTTTTTCCTAGGCATATAGTAAAATATATTGGTTTATGATTTTACTTTCTCCTCTGCGCAGCACAAACTGGTTTTCTTTTGTGCTTGTATTGTATCAACACAGCAAAACTCATAATAATAACCTATAGCTCAAGAGAAATACTAATAGGGAGCAAGAATATTGTGTGATGGATTTATTTTCTTATTCTCATATTTCTTAGAGAATGTTATATATCTGTAACTGGTGTGAATTGTTTCTAAAGCACAGGTAGCCCATTGTATTAAATTCCCACAGTCTATTACTAGGTTTTGATGCTTTGCTTTAAGTATTCTTTTAAACTCTCATTATATATATTATGTAATAACATTCAGAGTGTCAGGAATGTGAATTATTCAAATACATATTTTATTTTTTGCTGCTCTATAAAAATCTCTTGTGCTATTTCCCATACTTTCTGCTTGTGTATTATTTCAAGATTACAGTTGAAGAATATAGACAAATTATTGTAAGTCTCTTGAACACGAAGGGAGGAACTTCATATTTTACTTTTGATCCTTTGGTAGTACCATATTTAGCAGTTGCATGCTTCACATTTGTTAACAACAGAGTATAGTATCTTCTATATCCTTTTTAATATCAAATGTCTGTTAATGTAAGAACTTTCTTCAAATTTATCATCTTTTCAAGATTTTCTACAAAATTATTCACTTATCGGTGATATTATCCTGTGTTTTGTACACTACCTGATGTTCAGAGTATTTACATCTCTATTTGGTTGCCTTATATTTAGCAAAAGCAGTTTGCTAGTTATTCTAAAGCTCTTGTTAAACTTTGTATGCTATTGCACATATATATTTGTGCATCTTCCAGTTTTTGTAACTATGAAAATTGCTGTTACTGCTTCTTAGTACTTTATTATTATTGGGCATGCATTACAAGGCTTTAGATTTGCAATTGCTGAAGAGGGGTATTTGAAATACAGCTATCAAACTCTTAAAAATTACTAAACCACCATGCACGGTGTGCTATAAGCATTACAAGACAGTCACAGCTGTGTAGTTTCCCTTTCTTCTCCCTTGCCCTGATCAGTTCAGAACAGTGTCAGCCTACACAAAGTAAGTATCTGGTTATGCCTACACCAGCAGAACGATCAGAAGTGTACTTTCGAAGCACATTTATTGATTAGCGTCATTGTGCTTTAGCTAGCCCCACAAAGTGATCACAGAGCCCAGGAATGGAGTTCTTTTTAGATTAAACTGGACTCAAAGGTGTGTTCCTCTTCAAGGGATTCAAAGTAACCTCCAAAAACCAGTCTGTACATTAGGTCTTGAAAAATTATGTTTTGGTCTGCTTATAGTATGCTCTAATACTTGGTAATGTTTATGTAGATGAACAGAGTAGTATAAAGGTCTTTTCTCTTTCATAACTATGTATGAACAAAATGTAGTTGATGGAAATAACACTTAACAGCTGTATTCTTCATGTATGACCTAAATGAGCAAATAAAATAGACTCTTATAAAATTGTCCTTAACAAGTGTTAGGTATAGTCTTCAAATTTTCATACTCACATGCTTAATAATTAAATGTAGTTGTCATAATGTCATTATGTTTGTTAAGAGTAAGGAATATGTTAACTGTTGTGAATAGAGAAGTATGATGTGGGTTGACATAAACTTTAGAGGTTGTATAAACTGGTAACAGCCATATGAATACAAAAAGCTGTATCCACAGCATACATACACAGAATGTATACACATAGAGGAGAACAATCTCTGTGTTTAAAAATCAAAACCCTCTTACTCTAACAGTCACATTTCACTGTGGCAAAATATAATCTCTTGGACAGGCATATCTAGTTCAATCTAATATTTGAAAATTTTATTGCCTACTGTTTTAAGGCAGAACAATGAAAGACATCCATAAAAACTTCAGGTACACAAAATTTGAAATTTTTGTTACAGTATGTTTTAAATAGTTTTTTTTTCCTTACTTCTTACCTGGGCATAGGTTTCTAGTGTCATTTTTCAGGCATCCAAGTGCTGTAAACGTGTATTGCTTCTTTGTACTTTTTGAAAAGTTTCCTGGTACAGAAATTTCCATCATTTGGGTTTCCTCTAACTTTGGAGGTGATGGTACCATATCAGAAAAACTGAGACAGTTTTAAAAGTAATTTCCTTATAATAAATATTTGGTCAAGGCTTTTTACACAGATTATGAAAAATACATTATTTCAGCATATCTATGTGAAATAACACTGAATCCTATTCTGAATATATTATGACACTGAGTAGAAAGGCTTCATTGTATAATAAAAACATCCTGTCAGACTCATCTTAAGATATGAGATTATCTTAATTCTTAAGATATGAGATGAGTCTCTTAAAACCTTTCTTTTTTTTTCTCTAGCTGTTTCTCTGAAATGCAACTATAAACTTTTTTTGGCTTTCTATTAAATATGAACTTCATGGTACAAAATAACAAACACATATGGCTTTACAAAGAGTCTTTACTTCCAGAAATAGTTTATTTCTATAAGTTTGTCTAATTTATGTTTAATACCATAAATAGATCACAAACATCTTTACTATAGATAGTGAAATACGTATGCATTTTTTTCTCATGATATTCGTGTAAACTGGACAGTTTTCTCCTTTGCAATCCATCAAAATAACGCCTAGGTTTGGAACTTTGTAGGGTATTCTGGACAAATGTCTCCACCTGCAGTTGTACTTACTTTTATGCAATTGTAATCAATAAGTAACTGTGCAAAGGAGACGTGCAAATGTTTGTTGACTGATGTGCCTTTCAAACAAGAGGAATAGATTTGCCCGTAATTGTGGTTTAATAAATAAGTCTTTTGTTATTCCTATGGAATAAGCAAGAAAACATGCAATTTTATCTGAGAAAATGGGAGCTGTATCATGACAGTGTTATATGACAAAGTTACTGATAAAATCCGTTACAAGTGTTCATAAAAGCAGCAAGATGCACCCTTGCTAGGCTTCTTTCCTTGGCTGGAAAGTGCTTTTTGTGGCAATTACTGCCTCAGGGAATGTTTATAGCAGTTGTATTTATTGATTAAAAGGATACAAAAGACAAATCTTACTCATTGAAATACAAATCAAGTCTTTCAAATCTATCAAAGAGAGGCACATAATAAGATGAAGTTTCTTCAGGGCACATATTATTTCATATACTTCCGAAGTGTTCACAAATCTAATAAGCTGATCCTCCTCAATTTTTATAAGGACTAAAGTAATTCTTTTCATACTGTGTTCAAAACCAGAAAGATCTTCACATGTATATTTAATGAAGAAAGATGACCATTTTTAGAACAAAGCAGATATTGAATTCCTTTTTATGAAGAAGGGCAATTATAGTTAATTCCACTTCCTCTTTCTGCGTTCTCTATCTCTCTGACAGCATATGAAACTGGAATGCCTTATTATAAACAGCTATTGGATGAAAGCTTATATGCTTGAAAAGTCTTGAAAAATGGGTAAGGCTATATCCATCTAAACTTAGTGTTGTTTCTAATGCAGATGCTGGAATTGCAACTTCATTGCATATATTTTTTGTATTAGTTGTGAATGAATTTTGGGTGTGTTTTGTTTATTTAAAATCTTGCACCAAAAACTTCCTGTGTTCTTACAGGTAGCATTTTTTGCAGTTACAGAAAAATCTTTTATGTTTCAAGACGTTTTTAAAATTAGAAACAAATATATACAGATGTTGACTTTAAATTTTGGGGATTCTTTTGCAGATTTGAAAACTCCTCAGCACCAATTTAGATTTACATTTAGATGACTTGTTAAACTTTCTATTGCTATATGACAGAATACTAGGTTATGGAGATCCACCTGGTACTTATGAGACTTTAATATATGGTAATATTATTTTTGCTTTCTAGATCTATTTAAATCACTGGCAACAGATAAATTCTGGAAATTTATAGAATGTGAGTTTAAGTCCGGAACTTTTTAAAAAAAATTGTTTAAGAAGCATCCCTACTTCATTCAACTTCATTGAAATTTTGCTGTTTGCTATTCTTCAGATGGTTTCCTATCCTGTGCCATAGTACAAATTTTAATAAAGGTTATATGAATCTGGAGTCATTGATAATCTGGAGATAAATTGCCAAATCCTTTTTAGGACATGGATAGAAGAAACAGTTATAAATTAGGGCTTAATGATAGAAAAGGAAAAAGTTATTCTCCAGAAAAACAGGGAAACAAAGCAGAGGGGGATAATTGCATGGAGAGAGAACTTCTAGTTAGGAGTTACTTAGTTGATATAGTGAACAAAATTAAGGAATCAGAGGAACTTGTGACTAGCTGAAGAAAGAAAAGATGGTAAGGAATTGAAAACTTTCTAATAATGAAGCACCCGAGGCTGCTTAGTGATTTTTCAGCAGCTGTTAACATACGCTGTGCAATTTACTGTATTGTGTTACCTGCTCGTGAAAGAGATGGACTCTTGTTTTACATATACATGCTGTTGCATGTGATGCCTTAGGGCAGAGAGACTGAACCCAGCAGAAAAATCCATCTGCAAATGCATATTCGAGTGATCCATTAGTAATGAACCTGTTCCACTCAATAATTTTAAGCAATCAATGTCTGTAATACTTTTTCTTTAATCATGACATATCTCATGGAGATGCCACAGGGTATTCTATTGTCTGAATATAGGCCAAGGTTCTAAGCCAGGCTTCACCAGTGTCCATTAAAGATTCAGTTCATTAATGAACTAAAACTTCAGTACAAATATTAACAAGGGTTTGAACCATAGGAAATATGTTTTCTGATTTTATAGCAGTCTACAATAACAAAGTCTAAACATAATTTTTTACATGTATATAATACTGACAGTTTTACCAGACTTCCTAGTCCACTGAGTTTTATATTTTCTCAGACCTAAATGTTCTATTTTTATAAAGGTCTTAACTTTCCAGATAGCTTCTTTAAGAAGTGTCTTTAACTCTTTGACAATATTTTTTTTTCATTCCAAACCTTTAAGTTAAAATGCCCCCATGCTTTGAAGAGGTAGGTAACAAAGACAGTTTGTTTTACTAGTCATTCTACATCTTTAATTTCTGAACAATATTATTAATAATAATTAATGTTGCAGGGAAACATCTGCTGAATTACTAAGTTATGTCTTTCTGCTTCTTTCATGACCACCATCAAATCCATCCTACTGTTTTGTCCCAGGTATTGTACCATTTGTAACAGCAGGATGTAAACCATTTAGGCTGGTTCCCTCTGCAAATTCTCATACAGGAATTTCTAAAGCACTCTGCATTGCCCTACATCTGTTTCTTTTAATGTTAATAGTGAAATTTTCATTGACTTTAGAGGAACAGTGTTAGGTCAAAAACTTCTTAAATATCCCAATGAATGTGAATTTAGCACTGACCTGGCACATTGTTTGGGGTAAGTAAATCATTAATGATGAAAAATATATAGTGACTTTCAATTTACAGTCAATTCTTCTGCATATATAAAAGGATAATGCTTTCTCATATGCCTTGCCCTTGCTTCTAGAAATAGTGGGCCATCAATTTGTTCATTTGTATAACCTGAAGCTGTGTTTATTGCATCTTATAAATAGAAGACACTGAATACATGATACATGAAGTATTCATACCCCAAACACAGGGCATCATTCTGTGATCATCTGCACAGGTCAAAGCCACTCATCCTACCTGACCCACAATGCAGAACAGTGGGCACTTGCCTGAGAGCAAAGGCTGCAGCTCCAGCTGGGGGATCTGCACCATCCATCCTGGCAGTGGCTGCTACCTCAACCTCCATGGACCTGCTGAAGGCAGAGGCTGCAGGAAGTGCCTAAACCTTTCTCCTGGGGCAGGGATAGACAGCAGCCCTCCCTGCAGGTGATGTGCCCAGGTGGAGGATGTCCTCCAGCAGGTGGCTGAGCTGTATGAGGTGGTGAGAAGGCTGTGTAATATCAGGGAGGCTGAGAAGGAGTTACATGGCTGGTTCCAAGGGCAGCCTGCAGTGGACTCACAGCCTGTTCTAATCCACCTATCTCCCATTTCCCTGCTTCAAAACACATGTTCAGGCAGCAGAGATGACTATTTTTCACTTTGAATAATTATCATAAGTAAGTACAAACTGAGAGGTGGTGTAACTACATGAAGTATTTAGTACAAGCCTAAATAGATGAGACTTGTACCAACAATGATGAGTCTTAAAAAATTTGATGCTTTCTAATCAGCTGCAGGGATTAATCAAAAACTTTTACAATACTAAGGACTAATTATGATGACACTACTTACATTATCACTGACCACATCTTGTTGATGCATTCTGATAAAACTTATTCTTGTCTTTCAACAACGTTCACTAATGCCTATAGAATTTCTTTTAACCTGTGTCCTGTATTGGTTATTTCTGTGATGAGGGAAATCTTGTTTTTTATTTTGTAATTAAAAAAAATTCTTTCCACACAGACAAATTAGTAGCAGAATTTCCAAGAGAAGATGGTAATATATGATGAATCTCATGGATGTAAAATAATACCCTGAGGACTGGATGCTGTACTAGCATTTATTGCAGAGTTCTTGTATGATGCTGAGCAAATCACATATGGCAACCTGTGAAATTATTGTCATTAAATGTAGATCCTCCTTTTTCTGAACACTGCAACTTGACAACCCGCGTGACTATTTGTAGAATTGTTGAGTACTTACTATTTGCTTTGCTGGGAGATAAGAGCTTACTTCACAGTAGTCTCAGAGATAAATCAAGTAATGTTTGCAAAACACTATTGTATTGGAAGAATAGCATAGAAAAGCTGAAATGAAATGTCATTCTCCAAACAGCTCAGGATTTTAATGGGTATGCAATCAGTAAAGCCCAAGATCACACATGGAAAGACAATAATAATAATAGAACCTCCCAGAGCATGTTCCGAGCACTAAGGCAGGTGTCCTAAAGAGGTCTAATCGAGGAAACAAAAATTGAATCATGTATATTGAGGCACACTGTGGAAGAGTTGAATGAGATTAAAAAATACGGAGATAATCTTGATTGGAGGTATTGTTTGTTATTCCTTACTGTTAGTAATTATTTTTTATGTTGCAAGTTCATCACTTGATTTACAGAACCCCACTTGCATGAAAATAAGCTCAGTTTTGCCCTTAGGTTATATATAGTGTTCAGCAGTTGTATTCTGATTAAGAATGTAATATTTTAAATGTAGCCATTGCGAATGGTATTACAGAAATTATAAGAAATGGCCTGGCATTGCTGTGTTTAAAACTGTTCCTTTTTGAAGTAAACGTGATTTTTTTTTAAATGTGAGTAAAATCAGCCCTGAAAAACTACATATTCAAGGTAAAATAATTAATAAAAATAATTCAGAATATTCTTGCCATCCTCATTCACTTCATAGATTATTATTGTTTGAAAAGTACTCCAGTTGCTATAGTTCTTCTCAAACTTTTCTCAGTAACTTAGCAGTATCTTTCTCACTGGCCCTTTGCAGTCCACTGGAATATTTTCAGAATGTTTGATATGTTGTAAAAGTGAATTACTATAAAACAGGACAGTGAAATTCATAGTTTTTGGAATACTGAAGAAAAATTTGGGAGTCTAGTTTCACTGTCAACTGGAGTACCTTAAAATATGAAGTGTCTGAATATCAATTTCATAGCTATATTAGGAAATATTTAATGTGATGACACCTGGGGAAAAAAAGAACAATCAAAAAATCCAAATGGGGTACTTTAACTTGCCTTTAAACCTTAGGAGTTTAGATGTCATTCACAGAGGTGTCCAGGATATGCAGGATATATTTTTGGGATATATACACATGTATCTCAAAGCAGGGTATTTCAGATACCCTTTCTTATAGCAGCATTTGAGATTTCAAACAGCATGGGCCATACTTTGAAAACAGCCAGGTCCAGAGCTTCCCCTATTTCTTAACAGCTCAATAATTGAAATATTTTCTAGGTTAAGTGATACTAAGACTGAAATCTGTCTTCTGTTAAAGGCAAATTAGATTATATCTTTTGCATTCCCTGAAAATTTTAAAGCTGTTGGACTATAGCCTGTTTTAAGGTGTGGTAATTTTGCTGTTCTGAAACTGCAAAAAAAAGTCATGATTATCAGAGAAGTCTGACTCTACTAACAAATGATTAAGTCACTCATTAGCAACTGAAAGTTCATCTTCCCTGATTCTCCTCTCCCCCCCTCCCCACCCAAAAAAAAAAAAAAGGTTTAATTGTATAATGTCTGTTTAACAGGCAAGAACAGTTACAAGGGTGTATAATGTTCTAATCCCTTGGGCTGAACTGCAAAACTGAATTTGTATGTACATCATCCTGGAAGAATTAAAGCAATAGACACACACACTAATATTTTTTGGGGAAAAGTTTAGGGCACAGCTGTGGCACTAGTATTATCATTATGTGTAGTTTGAAATAAGCAGTAGATGCTGGTCTGTTTTGCACAGAGGTCAACTCAGGCTCTCAGGAATATCAGACATGCATGTACTTACTGGTATCAGCAGTCTTTAGGAGTAAAAATAGCTAGTCAGCATAAGGTATCCTTTCAGCCTTGTTATGACTGAAGCCTGCAACACACACAACGTAATTTTAGTTACCTAGAGTACTGTAAGATTAAAACATGAGAAACTTGCAATGTTTGGGCATTTCCAGGTTTAAACATCAGCTGAAAGGACACTTTCAAGCTGTCAGTCTTACATTTCTGTGGTAGTCATATCTAACTTTATTCTTCTTACACGTCTTAAATGTGCTACATCCTGCTATTTTCTAATATGTAAATACTATATAGTGGAATTATACATAGTGCTTTACACAGTGAAGTAATAGGTGGTCTCAATCTAAAGTGGAATGTTAATTTAGTGGCTGTTGAAATAATAAAAATATTAATGATCCTGCAATCTGCTGCCAGAGGCAGTTACTCTCAATATGCAGAGGATCAAACCCAATTATGTGAAGTAGTGGTTTTGTGGTAGTCTGTTGTAAATCAGTTTTCAAGTTTCAATGCTCAAGATGTAACTGAAAACTAACATTTCTAATATAAGGACTGAATTCTGGTTCTCATTAATTAAAATTAGCTGAAACAATCTAGTTTTAGGTTTTCTTATATGTGTTTGAACTTTTATGTTGGTTTTAGAAGTGGTCTTAAACAGGTGTATCTGTTTTTCTCTGTCAATAGTATCTGTGAAAAACAATGAAACTAATACCAAAATATTACTCAATTTTAAGAGATAAAATTAAAGCAGCAAATATCAGGTTGAAAATGACTGATAACTACAAATCAATCTGCCTTACCACATATACAGAAATAGAAAATTAGTGTAAAGATTATCCATGCAACACAGGTTGAAGACTTCAATTCTGTTTCCTCATACTATGAGCAATTTATAGAATTAGCTTGTATTACCTCTGATATTCTTCATTGTAATCAGATCTAGTAGAGCTACTAAGCCTTTTTTAACATACCACTATACAGAAACAATCCTGTCAGTAGAACGCCATATCCTGATACATTTTAAACTAATCTATTGTTGGTATCTGAATGTAACATCAAAATAAACATGCCGTAGCATGTTTTAGCACTCTCTGAATGTTAATTATCACCACCCTTTCACAGATTGCTGTAATTGGTAAACCATTTTATTCCAAATGTACACATCTGGATCAAAACAGTGAGTAGAAATCAAGGTATATACGTTGTTGTTTTTGTTTTTTTTTTTTCAGGGTGAGATCACTGTAAACTCTCCACCTTATCAATATGAACATGGAAAGTATTATGGTGAGTGGAGATAAATGGTGGCTGTCTTCAGAGTTCACAGCGGGTCTTGTTGTCTAGATGCGTGCTGTCACAGTAAGTATGATCGTGAAAAGAGAATAAATGCTTTGTGAGTTATTTCACACATGGAACTTAAAGGAAAAAAAGCCCATGCTACAACAAAGGCTGTGGTGTGAAGAGCCTGAAAACTGATGGTGAGCAGTTGTACGTGTATTTGTGAGTCGATATACCGTACTTTCACCAAGAGCAATGTGACTAAATGTGTTGAGAACAGGCTCTTATGCCTCTTGAAGTGTAAGGATTGCCTGGGCCCCGGATGCTGGGAGCTGCGGGGACACCCCAGCAGGGTGGCAGGTCAGGGGCTGGGGCCTGTCCTC
>JAVJGJ010000001.1:28541717-28571563 GCA_035590215.1 Microhierax caerulescens
AAAGCTGTCCAGCACCTCTGACATCCCACTGCCCCCATGTCTTTAGACCAACAAAATATATTTGATTCACCCAAGATTTATCAGGATTTGGATTTATTTTGGTTTATTTATATCAATGTTAGGTCCTCGTGGAGTAGAGCTGAACCTTTACAACAAAGATCAAGAAGGGTTCAGAACAAAAACAATCACCTTTGTTCTGGGTTTGTTTCACTTTCCAGTCATTATATTTTCCGAAGTGTCTTCTGGTTTTCCTACTGTTATAGGATCATAATCTGTTATATGGTCAAATGTCTTAGGTCTCACAGGTCTGATTAGATTATTCTATCTTGTGACAAATGCATTTTGCTACATGACTAAATTAAAGCCATTATCATGGTTTGACAAGATTTAAAAGTGGTTGCAGTTACACTTCCCACCCATATGCTGAGACCTGAGTTTGAGGCTGAGGGAACAAGCGTTCAGGCCTGACATATTTTCACAAGAATTTTGTACCCCAAACTGCCATGTTAAAAAATAATCATGCTAGAGATCAGACATGGATAGTTGGGGTTTTTGTTGTGGCAAAAATTGTGTTTAAGATGCTGCAACAATTAGTGATTGCCATAGAATAATTGCAGCAATAAAAGTTTTTTAAAGTAAATTTAGAGAAACACAAGAAAAAATAATAATTAGCTCTCTAATAGGAAATTCTTTTTTTCAATAATAGGTATTAGTACTTCAAAAACTATAAAATATTTTGTCACAATGGTGTTTTGAAAATGAGATACTTTTGTGTGTTGTGTACCTGACTATGTAAAGTCAGATAAAAATTGGTTTCAATACAACATAGACACTAAAAAAGATTAATGAATGAATTGTATTCTCAGATGTATTGTTCATAATGCCAGGAAACCTCTTAGAACCTAAGCATCTGTCAAATCACCCCTATACTGAATTCTGGCAGACATAGAGACAAACTGCATGGTAAATTAACTTCTGGTTGTGGGTATTCTAACTTTAAATGAAATTGTTTGGATTACTTATATTGTATTCTGCCTTGGATTTTGTTTAAACGTAGATTTACACATTCAGAGATGAACAATAAGTTCTTTTCAATAGCTATATGATTAAGATTTCCCCAGAATATTATATTTCTAGAGTTCCAGCAAAAAGTGAGAACCTGAAAGTATATTGAGTTATTTTTTATTTAATACACAGTAAATACCTAGTGTTTTGTATTATTTTAATAGTAATTCAGCCCTATAGTTTGGAATTTTTCATCACTAAAAGACAAATGATAAAAGTAATGTGTAATAAATGGAATTTCTGACTATCAATAGAAAATCTTTCATATTAAAAGAATACATAAATAAAAACTATTGCCTTACCTAGCTCAGGAAGACATTCTAGTATAGCCAAGGTATTTTTCTTCCTTAATTAACAGGCAATAGTCTGTCACTCAGTACAAAGACCTAGTTAAGAAATTGAGAAGAAATCTCCTTTCCTCCTTGGGCTTTGAGTCAAACCTTATATGAATATCTTGACAATGGAAAAAAGATGAAAACCTTGACTTACTCGCAGTCAATCACCCAGTGAATATCACTTATTTCCAGATATTCTATGGAATAGAACAACTTGTGTTTATAAACTAACATTGGTTTATCAAGTACGTTTATGATCCATTCTGCAAGTTTTTTTTGTAGTGTATTTTAAAAGCTGTTTTCAGAAAAATCCATTTGTTTCATAGTTTTTTTCTCAGTTTCTGAGATTCAGATGGTAACTGTGCTTTATTTGTGACATAATCTGTACAGCCAAATCACATAAGGATGGCAATAATTGGATAGCTAAGAAAGAAACCCTTTTATATATAAATATACATACAGTGATGGAAATGTATTACGAGGTAAGTCTTTGTAATGCTTCAGTTGTTTCTGGAGTGTTAGCAGTTAGATATATTTCATCTGACAGTGTAAATGTGACACCCAAGACTTAAAATCTGAATTATACATGCCTTTACTGTTTCTATTTGTCTGTTTATTAGTTTTCTGGGCTTATATAAAGTAATTGAAGGGAAAACTGAGCTAACAGAATTTCTAATTCTTCCGATGTTTATCAATGTAACAGTGAAAGTACCTACAGGTTAGGTTTTATTTACTTTACTCAGTTTTAAAGGAATTCTTTTTATTGTTTCTTTGAGAAGGACATACCTCTTATTTCAATTTACCTCAAAGCACTAATTTCTAGCATTTCTATATGCATTACAATGTTTTATCTTTATTCTGAATTAATTTCTTATCTATTAGCCTTTTTTTTCCTATTAGTTGCTGAAAACTGAAGGATGTAGTATATCCTGGCATCACTGCTATATCATTTTTGTGAATACAGCTGTACAAAATGGAGATGGGAATGCTGATCAAATTCCCTTAATAAAATGTTTTCACACCTTATATGCAAATCTAACGTGACTACTCTAGCATCCCCAATTGTATAGTAGAAAGTTGGGTTGAATGAGAATGTGTCCTGGTTTTCCCAGGATAGCATTAATTTTCTTCCTGGTAGCTGGTACAGTGCTGTCTTTTGGATTGAGTATAGAATAATGTTGATAACATGCTGATGTTGTCGCTAAGTAGTGCTTACCACCAAGTCAAGGACTTCTCAGTTTCCCATGCTCTGCCAGTGAGGAGGTACAAAGGAATCTGGGAGGGTGCACACCCAGGAAAGCTGACCTGAACTAGCCGAAGGGACATTCCGCACCATAGAACATCACACTCAGTATATAAATGGAGGGGGGAGTTGGCTGGGGACTGCCAGTCACTGCTTGGGGATGGTCAGCAGGTGGTGAGCAACTGCGTTGTGCATCACTTGTTTTTCTTGAGTTTAGTTTCTCTCTCTTCTTCCTTTTAATAACAATAGTAATAATAATTATTATTACTATTACCATTACTTTTATTAGTATTACTGTATTTGTCCTGGTTTCAGCTGGGATAGAGTTAATTTTCTTCTAAGCAGCTGGTGCAGTGCTGTGTTTTGGATTTGGTGTGAGAACAATGTGGATAGCACACTGATGGGTGTAGTTGTTACTAAGTAATGATTACTCTAAATCAAGAACTTTTCAGTTTCTTGGGCCCTGCCAGTGAGAGGGCTGGAGGGGCATGGGAGGGGACACAGCCAGGACAGCTGACCCAAACTAGCCAAAGGGATATTCCGTACCATATGATGTCATGCTGAGTATATAAACTGGGGGAAGAAGACAAGCAGGGAGGTTCAGAATTAGGATGTTTGTCTTCCCAAGTAACTATCACACACAATGGAGCACTGTTTCCCTGGGGATGGCAGAACACCTGCCTGCTGATGGGAACCTGTAAATGAATTCCTTGTTTTGCTTTGCTTGTATGCACAGCTTTTGCTTTACATATTAAACTGTCTTCATCTCAGCTCATGAGTTTTCTCACTTTCACTGTTCTGATTCTCCTCCTTTCCCACATGGGGTTACCAGCTGGGGTTAAACCACAAGATATTTTACTTTATTTCAGTTATTAAGCTATTAGCTCAACCCATGAGTTTCCCAATTCTCTTCCCTATTCCACTGGGGGAGGTGGAGGGAGTGAGGGAGAGGCTGTGTGGTAATTAGTTGCTGGCTGGGGTTAAACCACAAGATGATGGGAGGTCAAAATTAAAGAACTAACCTATGGTAATGAGAAGAATAACATAGAAAATCACAAGACTAGTCTCTTTGGGAAATGAACATGAAACAGTTTTCAAGCACAAGATGCTTCAATCATTTATTTATTCATATATTTGAGTCTGAATTATTTTTGAGATTATTTTTTAATATTATTTTACTTAATGTTACTGCTGATATTTTTGAGTAATAATGTTCTTGTCATTCCATCTCTGGACTAATAACAAACATCTTAACAAAGAAGTTCATGTTATGGAGCCTAGAAGCCATATATAGTTTCATTAGGTTGAGTAATACCAAACTTCCACCTAAGCATTAGGAAACAGTTTCTTCTGAAATAACATTTTTTTTTTTAGAAGTAATTATAAATTTGCACCTTGACATTCTTTCAAAACAGAGTGACTGGATCACTTCTGAAATTGAGAGACCTATATATACTCAGCAGTTTAGAGAGTTACATATTAGATTACAGATCAAATATGTAATCTGATATGTTCTAAACTAAAAAACAACATGGAGAAGAAAATGCACAGAAAACACAGAAGGCCCAGTCCTGCAAGATGAGCATTAAAAACATTGGAGGCTTTTTTTTTTACCTGGTTTTATTTTCTGTAGCTCCAAACCAAAATGTTCAGCCAATTTCAGACTGGGATTTCCATCTGCGTGGCTACTGTAGAAAAATATTTGTTTAATACTACCTGAACAGGAAAGGCCAGGTAGAGCAAGCTTTATCATGTTTTTTAATGTTTTGTGGTAAGACAAAGGCCTGAAAGAAATCTGCCTTTGTAAATGACAGTTTGCTCTTTGCTTAGCTGTTAGGGAAGTATCACGTACACCATTCATTATACAGGGAAGATTTTTATTGCTGTAATGGTGCACATCATTGAATTTAATGTTCGCTGAGGACATCATGCAGTTCACAGGACTGAGTCACACAAATTGTAGTCAACCCAGCCTTTTTCTGAGCAAACTAGATAAAAGGAAGAAAAAAATCTTTCTTCAGATACATGCTGGATCCTAGACTTACCTAAAGTGGAAGTCAGGGGAAAAAAACCCAAACCCTCTCAGAAAGGAACTTGGAACTGAAAGAACTGCAGTCATACTCATGTATTAATGAGATGAGAACATTTAGTTTCTTACCACTTGAGTTTTATAGTTGAGTACCACTCCTTATGCTATCAACTGCCATGATTTGAAAAATGTTCTGGGAAAGTACTGAACTCACTGGGATCCTTCCTTTCAAGATGCACTTACAGTTGTGGCTGATGACAGACACTGGTACAGCACCATTAAAAATTTTCATTCTGAAGGACTAGCAAACTTCAGGGAAATTCAATTTATGTGGAAGTCTTCTGGTCAGGTTTAATTCATGTGTCTGACAAGCTGTGTCTGTGCATTATTGTGGTACCTCAGGCATTTTTCTAAATACTTCAGGGATTTTTAGAAGGGGAGGGTAGGTAATCATGCAGTAAAGAAATAGTCTTAAGCAATTGTTCATCAGGCAGTATAGCCTTCCGAATGTAATAAAAAGCATTCTTTCCAGTATGCTTTTGCATATTCTCTTTTTATTTTTCCATGTGATAGAAATGCACAAAATGCAGTCCAATGAATACTCAATAATTAAGTACAAATAATTCTACCCAGGAAGAGTCAAGCATCACTGAACTATCTAATATTAAATAACATTTTAAATTAAATATTATGCTTTCAAATGTAAAAACATAAAGGGAAAATTTTAAGGTCCTCTGACACTCTGACGTGAAATATACAGGACCTCAGGATACTGTTGCACTGATATCAGCAACTCTTTATCAACGTCAAAAGTAATGCCCAATATAAAGCTGTGGCAGCAGTAACAGAGCTAATGCAAAAATGCAGTGATGTTTGAGTTTCCTTTAGCTTAATATTTTCAGTTATTAAAGGGATTCCATGGAAAAAGTCAAAGTCTTTCTCTGGTGCTACTCAGATGTTGAGAGTTTGAAGTGTGATTTCCCTGCTATGTTTTCTTAGTTTCACTGTGTCCAAATACAAACACAAGATTGAGTAATACTTTATTCAGTAATTTGTTTACATTAAAGTAGTCAATCAACCAAATGCTGAAGTCAAGAAGCAGAAGGGAACTCTATTATTATTGTAAATAATATATCCTACTTTTCTCTTTTTTTTTTTTTTTCTGACCCTACGTTTCTCTTTCTGCTAACACTAGATCTAATGAAGCAGTAAATTCTATCATAGCATGTTTAATGTCAGTCCTATTGCAAATCTGTGGTTGTTACATAGTTGCCTGTTGAGGAGTAATGTATATAATGCATAGTTTTTTAAAAACATTGGTATGTGAAAACAAGTCCTTAGATAACCTGCACCCTTGATAAATCATTTTATTATGAATAGATTACTGTAGAGGCTGCAGATGTCATTCATATCTTCCCCAGCAACAAGTCTGATTTGATTCTCCAGGGTTCTTTCCTTGTTCCTCCAATGTTTTCTTAATGAGAAGCAGATATTTAAAGTCTGCAGAGCTGCTTCCGATTACTCTATCATGGGTGTAGCATGTTCTTAATGAAATCATAATTAGACAGGTATTCCAAAATCACAACTAAATCTGGATATCCCCACTTTAGAAAGATAAGACATAGAAGGAAAACCTCCTGTTAGTATTCGGACTGTCAGCCTTTCCACTAAACAAAGGATGTAGAGTTGTGCCTTTTCGAAGTCAGTGGATAGTAGGGTTTCAATTATGAGCTGACAACTAGAACTGACAAGATAGTTCCAAAAAGAATAGAAATACCAGCTTGTGAAATTATTAGCAAGAGTTGGAGCTGTTGAAATAATCAAAGAAATGTTTTGTTCAAAATATAAGCTGATTCTGTTGCAGGAGCTAGGTGATGAACATTTTGGAAAGTAGCCTGTGATATGAGGTTTACTCTCTTTTATACACAGTACTCTAGCCATTATACTAGTAGTGCGCTCTCTCTCTCTTCCTTCCTCCCTCCCCCACCAACCAACCAATGAACCACCCTGTTCACTTAAAGTACTATGGAAACAAAAAAAGTTCCCATGACAAAACTTGGCTTTAACTACCTTTATAGTGAATGAATAAATCTTTAAAAGCACACTAGCTGTGCTTCTGCAGAAATTCTCAGAACCAAAGAATATGCTGCTCTATCCCCACGTTTTTCCTTCAGGAAAATGTGTTAAGAAAATGTCTGTCTTCACTGAAGGAGACAAAAGCAGAAAGAACCAGAAAGGTGTAAAACATGCTCATTACTCCTAAAAATAGTCATAAAATCATACAAAAAAACATAGGGGGTACACTCCTGGCACTGCAAGTAAACGTAAAAAGAGGAAAAACTGTGACTGGTTTTAAAATAGTACACATGCTCTATAGTCTATGTGGTTTCTTAGAAGAAAGCTGCATCACTATCATAATGCAATATTAGTCCCAAGTATAGGATGCTTCATCGATTCTCTACTGTAGAAGGGGTAATATTATGGGTGATAATTCTTCTATACCCCTATTAAGCCTGAGCAAGGGCACAATTTCATTTGATTTCCTGCCCTAAATCTATATCTAGGATGACTGCACAGGAAGTAATGTAGCTTTTTTTTTTTTTTAACTTTATGTAAAATAGCACCATTTTTCTAATTTTATGTTGTTTCTTTTCTGCAGATTCACGTGGGCAAAATCCCTATTGATATCAAAAGTGAATAAGGGCACCAAGACTTAATCTTTGATAAAATATTTCTTAATCTCACACATATGCGTGTGTGTGTGAATATATCCAGCAGGTAAGGTAATGTCATGTTTTATTATCAGCAATAAAATTAAATATTTAATCATAATCTTCCAAAAGCTCCACAGTTAAAAGAAAAGATACAGAAGGTATCAGGGGTTCTTGTGGAAAACCACCATACTTATTACTGGGGGGTCTGGGAAAGCTGAATACCAAAATAATTCAGTAAACTAAACGGTATGATGCTGTAGCTAAACAAGTATGGTAAGAAAAGCCAGGTAAGGATTCATGGCGTGGGATGTTCTCCTTTGGAAAAGACACATATGAGATGACTTAATTTCCAACTTTATTTTAACTGAAATACTGCGAATAGTAATTTGTCATCCATGTAGATGAATTACCAGAAGTGAATCACAAATGAACTTAGCATTAGTTTTTGGTTCTCATGCATTTCAGACACAGGTTATTAAGATGCTCAGGATCAGAGAAAGGAATTGGGTAAAGCATCTGACTATAATGTTGAATATTCTAGACTTGTATTCTGTGATCCAGGTGCTGATGTTTTTCACTTAAGTAACAAAAATATTTTCCATTGAACATTAGCTGGTCTCAAGATGTAGAAAATGTAAGAATTTTTAAACTGTTTTTTTAGAGCAATGCTTAAAGTCCTGATATTTTTCCCTCTAAGTCAACAACCTGAAAGGTATTACTGTTGGTGGCACACCTGCTTGTGAACAGAGGTTCTATTAAGTTAGGAAACTACACCCTGATTCAGTGAATGGAATTGTGGTGGCCTTTCCCAAATATTTATAATTGCAGAGCTCCAGTATGCTGCCACTGTGGTTTAACATTTCAGAAAGACAATATTATCCAGTATTTTCTCCTGAAAATTTAGTAAGGGATATACCTAAAGACTACATATAATTTTAACAATTGTATAGTCCTACTTGAACCCCACAATACAATTTCAAGCACGTTTTGCTGCAAAGCTACTTGAATGAACTGATTGCTGTATTTTCCCTGGAGGAAGGCTAGCGTGATGCAGTGTATGGATGAGACATTGTTCATTATATGTTCAGATATAATGAAGCTTATTTCATTAATCTGTCTTGAATGACCGTTGTAAACTATGTCCAACTGAAGTCATGATCTGAGTGAACATTTAAATGGAGATGGCCCATAGACCAAGGAAATGTTGAAGGACAGGAAAAGGGGTGGGAGTGGCTGATGAAAATGTATTGAGTAACGTAGGACCTGAGCATGATGTAAATGTTATGGAATAAGGGTTGGACATTGTATTGGGCTTGGCTGAGAGGAAGTTAATTTTCTTCATAGAAGTCTTTATGGTGTGCTGTTTTAGACTGGTGACCAAACCAGTGTTGGTATCACACCAATGTTTTGGCTATTCCTGAATAGTGCTTACACAGTGTCAAGACCTTCTCAGTTTCTTACTCTGCTCTCTGCCCCAGCCAGCAAGTAGTCTAGAGGTGGGCAAGAGATTGGGAAGGAACACAGCCAGGATATTTGAACCCAACTGACCAAAGGGATTTTCCATACCATATGACATCATGCTCAGCAATAAAACTGGGGCAGGAGTTTTTCCAAAGTAGCCACTGCTCATGGACTGGTTGGGCATTGGTCTGTTGGTGGTGAAGGATTACTTTTGCACAAGTTTGTTTTTTTTCACTCTTTCCTTTATTGTTTTTTTTTGTCCCCATCACTGCCTTTATCTCAACCCATGAGGTTTTGTTTTCCTTGCTTTTGCCCTTCCAGTTCTCTCCCCTATCCCACTGGGTGGGGTCTTACCTGCCACTTGGGGCCAACCAACCATATACAGGACAAGGAAGTATAATAATGGAATTAGGATTATTACAGCCAGTTTTTACCCCTTTTTCTTGTTTGGTCCCACTTACTGTACGCTTCCGTATCCTAAGGTTGTCGGCTGGGGGAAGGTGATGGGAAGAGGGGCATATTATAAAGAGATGTCAGCATCAGCAGTCATCTGTTGTGAGGAATATGATGCTCATGTTGATGGTTTCTTCTTTCTTGCTTTAGGATCCACTTGGAACAATATTTACTTATTTTCTAACACACTTTTGTTATTTCTTCATTTGTCTGCAGCTCTGCATTACGCCCAATTTATAATATATGGCACCTTTTATGTCTTTGAAACAGTTTTGTCCAGATATGCAGTTATTTAATTGACTGAGGGAACTGTTTATAGCCCTGGGTTCTTTTGTGCCAGACCTACATCGCATTCCTTACCCCATGCCTGCACTCTTCTGCACCACCTCCTTTGTCTCCACTTCTGAAGGCATCTGCAACTGTATCAGACCTGTATTTCTGTATGATGATTGTCATATTAGTCTTGTAAATATCTCATTCTGCATAGTATAACTACTTGTTACTGCTACCTATATAAAACTTGTGTTGTATTATACAGATAAACAAAAGTAAAATAAATTAACCACAGACACCTGGCCCATTAGAGAAAATGCTATTGGAGCTAACCCAAGTGAAAACAAAGCTACAGGAAGGCTGATAAAAGTTCAGAATGAGCAAGTCTGACAAGGATCAGTTGTGACACCTCCAACTTTAGTATAAAGCTCATGACTCCTGACTAGTCAGTACTGTCCTGTAGGGCTACATATTTGCAAAGCACAAACAGAAAGAAGGTAAGAGTTATTCTTTCTGAAAATAAAAATCATACTGTTAGAGGGAAAGCAACAATATTGATAAACTTTGCTTTTCACTAGAACTAAACAATATGAAGTGACCTGTTTCAAGGCTTGTCAAGTCTGTGAATACAGAGTGGCAAGCATTTGCTTCCATTTCTTACAGCAGACTAGATTCAAGAATCACGGGCTATTTTTGTATATAGGACTGGATTCACAGCAAATATTCACAAATATTCAAGGAAAATTTTCAATTTCATCTGAATTTACATTAACTTTTACAGCTTATAACTGCAGATTATTCAGGTAGTCATGAAAATAAGTCCTTTGTATTTGTGTGCAGATAAAAACACGACTACCTAATAAAACATTCAGCAAGTTATGGTTAGAGTCTTACTGCTTGTAATAAAGATAGTATTGCTATAATATAGTCAAATACTTTTTAAAAAATCAGTTAAATTAAAAAAAATGGAAAAAAAAAATGCTGAGTCTCACAAAGAAGTAGAAATGACTGTGGATGGATTTTTGAAAAACAATGTTAATTTTGTGACCCAAAGTTAGGGGAGCTGTGTCTGAGGACATCAATATGGAGCAAGTTACTTCAGAGACCAACAGAATTTTATAAAGCCTTATTTGTTGCTTTAACTGCTGCTATTGAAATCAGTGAGACTGAACTGTGCAAAAACCCAAAGCTAAATTAATCTCATTAATTTTCAAAACACCTAGCAATTGCTAAAGTTCATTATATAACCAACTATTTCATTTCCTAACTTAGTCATGCAGATTTCAAAATCTTGGCTTATTTGTCCAGGAATATGAATCATACTGTAAAGGACTGTTATGAGATGCAATCTGCCAGTTCAATTTAAATTTTGTTTGCCTTTGTTTCTTTTCTTTTTTACTTGAAGAGTATAGAATGCATCATAACTTCAAATGAAAAGAATTGGGTATAAACATGTTAAAAATAATGCACAAGTTCTTCTGAAAGCAGTTTAGCATTTTTTCGGATACTTCAAGCTCAGTGTTTGGTAGGTAGAAAGAAGTGAGGATAAAGAGAGAATGTTTTAAAAGATAAAGCAAGAAGTAACAGGAGAGTGCGAGGAAAAAACCCAGTTTGAGGAGCAGTGGCAATACAAAGATTAAGAGGCTAATTAACCAAGCTGGGGTTAGAATTAAGGTGACCTCATTTATTCCTTCAGGTGACAGAAGAGTTCTTCATTCATACTTCTGTTAGACAACTGACAGTTTAACAGTCTGAAAGGAAGGAAAAAGAAAAAACATCAGTCACATACCATTCTCTCCAAGTTACTGATTCCCTCTTCCACCACAAAAGGATCCCTCTGACTGAGTAAATCCCTGTTGCTGGCAGATGATCATGACTGCTCATATGCCACTGACCTATGACCCTCGCCCTGTATGGTTGCGTTGTCTTGTTGGCATAGTATGAAGCAAGAGTTAGTGGGACTGACACAGATTTACAGGAGGAAAAGACCTAATCGTAACAGTACTAAATGTTCCTAGGAAAAAAGGGACAAGGAAACTCTCAAAGTGTCATACTTTGTTCTCAGGCCAGAGTAAATCTAGTAAAGGCAAACAGACAGCCTAGATTTATAGTTCAGAGTTTAATTTGATATGAATAATTCAATCTGAATAATGTTATTCAGCACCATGCTTGCAAATTTGTTATGCTAGTATGATGTGGCATATTCTCTAAAGCACAATACCAGAACATTAGCAATTGTTTAAAAGCATCACTTAAAATCAATGATATTTCACAAAAGTAAGAAACTGGAATGTAGATGAAAATAATTGAAAGGGTAATTTTTGTTTTTATAGCTTTACAGGTAAAAGTGGGAGAAAACAGTAAGTGCTGTATATATTGGTAGCAAATATCAATAACATTGATATGGATTAATGTGTTGTTTGTAGTTCCATGTAAATCTTTCTATTCATGGTTAAACTTTAGAAAACACAGGCAAAACAGGACTTAGTTGATTCTAAACAGAAGATTGACAAAGACTGACAATATTACTGTATCCCCAAATAGTTTGGAAAAAAAAAATATTGAAAACTTAAAACCCAAACAAACCAACCCCCAAACTATTAATAGGGATATTTTGTGCTGTATTAAGAAAAAAAAATGTTCCTGTCTCCTATTTGTCTCACAACTAAATTTGATCATTTAAGAAACATAGGCTACACATGACAGCATCAGTTTACTATGACAATCAGGAAATACAAAAGCAACTGTTTTCTCTAGACAATCTCTGAAGCTTTTTAAGCCACCACTATGCTTTTGTAAGTACCGCCAGCTCTAGAAAAAATCCATCCATTTTTAACAGCTGAGAATTTAATAGTGTATATTAGTACGTGTATATTCCATTTTAAAGACTATTTTGGTTATCTTGATTATTAGTTATGTTAGCAATACAATAGCCATATTTGCAATTTTTAATTTTGATTTACATATGGTAAATGACTATTTCATTTACAGCATGTTGAGAATACTTTCAATTGTCCTGAACAAAAGACAAAAAATAATCCTCTGGACCAATATAAAGGTAAATGAAAAGGTAAATATTGCACAATATGTATTTTCATTTGATTGCTATTTGTTTTTCTTTAGACAGACAAGAAAAGACTAAGTCTAGCTGAGATTGCTAGACTATGATGTTGATGTTATTAAGGCATTTCCAGTAAGACTTGAAAATATTTGTTTTTCATTATGTTACTCTTCTGTCAGAGTCTAATACTCTCTGACTAGGTTCTTTCAGATATTCCACGAGGGGCATAATGTTTAATATAAAATTTACTTATTAAAGATAGTTATGTTACACAGGTATTATGACTTAGCAGAATTATACAAAGTATATTGTATAACATAATACAAATGTAAGTTTTTAATGTCAACTCCCATTACTGGTCTTTATAATATACTCACAGTCGTGGTGCTGGGCATCACCAAGAAGGTAAGTTGAAGCCAGCTAAAGCCTGTTACTCCGTTCAAAAAATTGTGCTAGTTGTCTAGTTTTCATGCTCTGTGTTGGGGTGAGCCATGTATTCACTCCTCCTCCTCCTCCTTCCTGCCCCCCATGCTCATCTGGCTAACTCACTCTTGCTAACTTGCACTCTTTTAATGAACTTGGGGAGAGACATTTACACCACCTGTTGATCCACTCTGGTGTCCTTTGTGTTGAGATACTCAGCCTTTTTGTGATCAGTCATAGACCATCTTCTGTGGTCAGTCATAGTCTGTATTATTCCCTGAGCTTCATGGGCTCATCTCCCCTGCCTATATACTCTCAACATCCTTTTATTGTAGGGGTTTATGGGTAAGTCACATCTTGCTTCTGAAAATATTTTGAACTCAGAGGCTGGAATTTTTATTAAGAGGGCAAGGTTAAAGAAATTATGTTTGCTCTTGAAGTAAAAATTGATGACATTTGAAGTAGCTGTTAACTCATGTTAATTCAGAATGATAGATGAGAAGAAACTGCAAACCAGCTTATTTTTATTAGTATTTACTTTCTGAGAATAAACAGTATGGAATATCAAATACACCCTGAATTTAGATTTCTTAAACTGTCCTGATAACTGTCTGTTAACAGAAGAGTGCCTCTTGTGTGGCCAGCATTATTAGTGTCAGCATTTTTGGCAGGGTGTGATGGTAAGCACTGCTTGCCCACCCAAAGCAATTGAAGATGTTATAGCTAAAGAGAACTTTTAGACATTGAAATCTATTCCTTCTGAAGAGCAGGACATGTGTAGCATTAGTGGACTATGTTTTTCATGAGACTATACTCCCCACAGATAAATTATACTCCCCACAAATAAATTTCTGAGATGTGACATGGTAAATGCTTCCAGCAAACAGACTATAAATATGCACATTCAACTTTTTTCCCCTAACTTGGAATATTGCAGATGTTTGCATTTTGAAAGTATTTAGAAGGCATTCAGATGCTTGGGACTGACATATTTCATTGCATGTTTCTCTATTTCACTTGAAAGTTGTCTTTAAAATATTTCACTCTGCTTTTCTTCTCTAACCACCCAACTAACATCCACTGTGTGCTGTGTTATTACTGTATTTACATTTGTAGTAATTTGAATTTCTATTGAAATGCCTGTGACGTACATACAGCATGTGTGTGCATAATTCCCTGTTTCATTTATGTGCTTGGCACTGTAGAGATTACATACATAAATAAACAAGAAAAACCCTGACTATTTTGTCATCGTATTTTGTGGATGCTTTATCTTGTGGGCTATTAAGAGTATTCCTTAGGTTCAGTTATTCACTCTAAACTAGGAGTTTTATTATTTCTACATTCTATGTTCTTTAAATAACCAAAACATTTCAACCAAACCCAGTAAGTAATAATTCCATATAGAAATAGAACAGCAAAAGCAAAGCATGTAAAGCTACAATATTAAATTAATATACAAATCTGAAAAAGATATAGATACCAAAACACAGGAGATTCTATCTGGACATCAGGAAACACATTTTTGTTACTGTGAGGATGACTAAGCACTGATACGGGTTGCCCACAGAGGTGGTAGAGTAGTAGAGGTTGTAGAGTATGGAGATCCTTGGGAGATACTCAAAAGCTGTTTGGACATGGTCCTGGGCAAACTATTGTATTTGACTCTTCCTGAACAGGAGGACTAGACCAGAGGACCACCAGTCAGCCCTTCCAACATCCACCACTCTGTGATTCCATAAGTTTCCTTTCAGCTACAATTCAAAGAGGAGAGGGAAGGCAATTTTTTTTTTTTTTTAATTTAATTTGCCATTGTTAGCAAGTTCTATTGAATCTAATAGATTTAACAGATTGTTGTAAATTTTCCTGTGTAGAAGCAGGAGTGATTGTATTGTTAAAGAGTGAGCTTACTTCTTAGACTTTTTTTTTTGTCTTACACCTTTATGCGCCAGAGCTTTTAAATGTACAATTTAGCCTTGTCATTTTGTGTGTGATATTTTGAGGTGTTTCAGGTTACAGTTATCACTCTACAGAAGACAGTCAATTCTATTTTTTTATCCTCAGCTCTCTACTGTGATGTCTGGTCCCTTTTCCAGTGCCCAGCTGAGGCCCTTATTTGTGGAGAGAAATGAATAAAGGTTGATGTAATGCAAGAAGGAATTTTACAGTCAGGAATTGTATATACAAAACTAGGTAGGTCGTTCAGTGGATACCATGACCCTCTGTTGGATCTCTCGGGCATCAAAAATAACCATAGTGTGGTACATTTTTGCCCAAACAATAGTTTGTTGTTGAATCAAACGTATTAGCTAATTATCTGTGTCTCAATTAACTAAGTTATGTCTAGAGAAAACTCCAGAGTACTTTTCTAAGGGTTTTACACTGCAACTAGATACAAGCATGTGATATATGAATAGCAAAATGCTGCTGTTGGCAGGAATAGCTGGAGTTGCAGTAGTAGATATTTATTTGTGGTTGGAGGAGCTAGATTTACACAGAAAGAAAAACCTGTGATACTTACTTATATATGACATGTCATGTCAGCTTTTTTAGAAGTAATTGAAATGCTATCTTTTCTTCTTTTTCAGATTATTCAGAATCATGTCATTAAGGCAAGGAACCTATAATGTCCAAATCTCTAATAGAGCTTAGAGCAAAGTATCTTTTCAGAAGATCTTAAAATATTTCATAATGAAATTATATAGAAGCTCTAAGTTATTTTTTTGTTGTTCTAGCTGCTAGCATTAAGCTGAAGTCTCTGCTACCTTTGATCTTGAATATGGAAATCACCTCTAGAATCTAACAGACCCTTTGCACTGACCATAAAAATTCAGAGGAATTATGGCTCAAATATAAAACCACATCTGTGAGCAAAGAGCATTTCAAATGCTTTTGGTGTTCACAAACTTTTCAAGTGCTCTGAGGAAGACTAATCAATTTACCACTGCTGAAATGCAACAATTGTTCAACAAATTACATCAATCCTGCCTTAGAGCAGTAGTACAGATAAATAACTTCTCCAGCTGAAGCTGCAGGGGCGATTTAAGAGTTCAAAAGGTAGTTGGCCCAACAGGATTTTGGCCAGAAGACTAGAGTTAATAATCTATTTCTCAATATCCTAGTATCTTAAAAGAGGTTTCTTGTTACATTTGAAAAATATCACCACTAGCAAGAATTTCTCATATTGAAAATATCAGCAGAAATTTTGTGGAAAATAACCTATGTGAAAAAAGAGACGAAAAATAAAGACAAAACTCCCTATAAGTATGAAAGAAAAGTAGAAGAGACAATAACAGTTCACACTGTATTTGAAAGTGTCTTTGAAAAAGGAATCACATGGTAGGTACTAGTTATGTAACAGCAGGTTTTAACGCAATTCTCAATGGTTTTTTAGTTAATACAATAGAAAAGACTAAATATGAAAATAAGATGCACTGGTTTATATCATTTGAGTTACTCAACAGGATGACGGATTAGCTGCTTTTTCTCTTTCCCATATATGGTACCATACTTTTCTGCTTAAACTCAATACCACTCTTTAAGATAGTCTATCTGATTGACACAATCTATTTAAACCATAATAATTTATTCCCGGTTTATAATACATTTTGACAATTGCTGTTTCTGTTTTAGTCTTGAAGATCACATAAACCTGATGGCTGACCTTCCCCCCCCCGCCCCCCAACAATTATATCAGTTAACTTAGTAGAAGTTAGTAGAAGACATTACTTTTCCCAACTTGCTTTGCATATAAGACAATCATTTTGACCTCAGTATACGAATAAATGAAACAATTATTAAAAACTTCAAGCTTGGGAAAATAGCTATTTTTTTAGAAGTAGAGGTAGGTGATCAGATGCTGTTTAATGAGGGAGAAGAGCGGGGAAAAAAGGAAAACCATGTCTGCAACATTTTATAGAGTATTTTAAAAATCCCATAAATAAAATTTCATAATATATTTTGAATTTATAGAGTTAAAAAAGATTAAAAATTGATAATGTTCTGATATCATAGACAGCCTCCTGAAGGAAAATGGGGAAAAGAAATAAAAACCTTATAGTGATCTGCTAGAGGAAAAAAAAAACCACGCCAAAAAACAATGAAAAAACCAAACCCCAACATGCATCCTTGCATATATGGGAAAAGAAATAAGAAATTGAATGTATTGCCTACATTTTATAGTTTGGTAGCATGGCTAGAGAATGCTGGTAAATACTGTTAACAGCAAAATTTTTCAATTGAATAATCAATATCATTACAAAAGAAGAAGGCAAAACACAGGCCTAAATTTACTGGAACATGCTGTACTGTGAAACAAGGTATTTTACACAAACCTAACATCTGTTAGAAACAAAGAAGTAGTTACTAATAGGAAAAGTATCAGTAAAGAAAGCTCTAAAGTTAACCCTGTTAGACATTGCTTTCTGCTAAAGCTAGTATGTGGATAAGTAAAACACCGAGTTTGGATTTAGATGTGAAATCATTGCTTCCATTTATATTTAAAAATTAAAGAATGCACTGACCTTTTACTACCTGAAAATCAGATTTTTGACATAGCATAACTTAATTGCAAGTAAAATATTTACCAGGAATTAGTGTTACACCATCATTGTCTACCGGTGATAAAAGTCAGTATCACATGTCTAGATGTCAAAAAAAGCAAGACCAGATACTGAAAAAAAAAATGAAGCAAAAATGTAATTGATCTCAATATTGTGAGCTGCCTCTGGATCCAATACGTACCTATGATAGAAATTAATGGTGATTAAAAATATATGGATCAGAGCCAAGGCAAAATTACCACAACACAATTAAAATAGGATTAAATCATAAGCAAAGTAAAGAACAAACTATAGTGGATCATGTCTAAAGTGCAGCTTTCCTCCTACTGCTATTCCTGACATATATCACAATTTGTGTGCCTTGTTAAGGATAAGAAAAGGATTCTTATGTATTTAGTCCTGTATTGTTATCTCTCAATATATACTGTCTTACTCCTAGAACAAGTAGTTGTCAAGTAAGTTTTTATTTTGTGCAAGCATTTCTGATACCTACTATCACAAATAGTTCCTCAGAATAGAACTCTACTTGCTCTGAGCTATTGACTGTTTCTTAATAACTAGATTTTGTAGTCCTGATTAAGTATAATGAAAACTCAGAACTGTAGGTGATCATAACAAAAACATGTGTAATTTATTGATATGACCAAAATGGTAGGAAAGTAGCATTTGCTTGGTCAGCACAATGTTCAAGTAAGACACTGAGATAACAATATAAAAAAACCTCACCACCAGAAGAGAAAAAATTAATTCCTTCACGTTCTAGAAATTGGATAATAATTTTCTTGTTTAAGAATGGCTTCCTGAAACAAATAGTGGTTTGTTTTAAGATATTTCATATTTTAATTTTCTGTAATTGTATTTGAGCCCTTCCTTAGGGGCTTATGTTGAAAAGTACATATGAAGAGAGAAAAAGCAATTTTAGGAACAGAATGTCATTCACTGCTGTATGCATTGTAAACAGTCACAAACATAGTGTGTGTGTGTGTGAAGCATCAAACAATTACCTCTTTATTCCAGGTGTACAATTGAAATTGAGACAAGATTACATGTACCAAACTTTATTAGTGGGGCCTATAGCTGAAAGTGTGGGGGAATGGGGGAGGCAGAGAGAAAAAGCCTCTTTACCCAATTTGTGTATACTTTTTTGATATATTGATAACTGTTATCTATTATGTTATATGCTAGGTCTTCAAGTTATGAACTAAAACGTGACAGGATGGGCAAGGCGTTCTTAGAATGGAGTTACAGACTAATAGCTACAAGAAAAAAGTGAGAAGGCAGAGGGAGAAAAGTTTTTTAAACATTAATGACAATCACTTTCTACAAGAAACCTAATGTAACAGACATGACTATGTTTCAGAGTCTGCCAGTGCAAGGTCATGAGGATAGCAGCACTTTGACACATTTGGTACAGTCACTGACGTAGCAACTTCAGGTTGTGTAATGAAAGGTTGCAGAGGTGCAAGCAAACAGCAGGCTACAGAACTGAGAGAGGAAGGCCCTCAGTATTGCAAAGGTTAAAGCATCTAAACCACCATGCAATATGGTAAAATGTCTACTGGGACAGAAATATCTCTAAATTTACTGATTCTGCCCATGTTCTCTATTTCTTAGGTATCTCACTGGGTTGGTTGCTCCAAATTATCAGTAAATCTTTGGAGATTTTGGGCTTATGAGAGCTGTTTCAGATTTTGCAAAATAAGCACAAAGTAGCTTAATCTGTCTTTGATAGACTGGACTAATTCTGTATTAAAATTGTCAGCCTATTCTGCATACAGAGTGCTTCTGGTGCATTAGCAGTAAGCAGGCTTATTTAGAAAATAATAGAATTGCTGGGTATCTGACAGAGAAGAAAATGTGGATGGAAATGTGGGATTCATGACCTTCATTAACTCATACTTTAATAATGTTTTTAAAAAGTCAATTAATATTAAACACTTGATTTTTTTTCCCTTTAAAATAAAAGATATTTGTAGTATTTAAAGACATACATGATAAATGTTGTGTGGCAATCTCTTTAGTGCATAAAGAAAAGTTAAACATGGAATTTACCAGGAAGCATTATAATTGTAGTTGAGAAACTGTTTCAGCCATTGGATCTTTGGTGTCATAGCAGGAATTGTTGTCCTGGGTTTATATACAATTTTATTATTCTCATATTGCATAATGGTTGTGTGACATCAGATAGTGTATGATGTTATGGAAGTTAATGTTAGAATTATTTCAAAATAATAAAATAAGTTTTTGAGAAGAACTGTGCCTACACAGGCAAACAGTATTTTTGCTGTTTTACTAAATTGCTTTAAATTGTTTCCAGGTGTGGATGTATTTTAAATAGAGGATCACAACACACAGATTCCCCTCTTTTTTCCAAAAATAATATTTAGCATTGCTGCTTTTTTAAGATAATGGTATGACGTAGACCTGTTTTGGGTATAAATGACAAGGGCTTGGTAGTAGTTGGGGCGCAGGGTTGACCTTTGTGAGAGATCAGGACTACCCTGTGACAGACAGCTCTGCAACAGACCCATCACAGGCTGGGCCCAACAGCCAAATTTGTGACACCTCTAAAACAGCCAGAGGAGGATTGTGCCACCTCTGTGAAAATACATTCAATAAAGGGCAGTAAAAAAAAAGGCATAAACGCTGAAAAAAAGAAATAACAAGGCTATAGCAGTAGGATGCTCTCCATGCCAGAGCTAGTAACACCCCTGAAGGAACTGCAGACTGTAGATGACCACACTGGAGCAGGTAGGCCCCCTAAGGGACTGTTCTTCATTAGAGTATAGAAGCTGAAGCATCTTGAAGTATTGTGGAAATTCGATCGCATATTCAGTAAGCACCTTGATTTTTTTTAATAATTTTTAATTTTTAAAGGAGAAGCTGCTGTAATTGTTCTTCAGGATGGAGACTTAATGTAACTGTCATAAGGCACTCTAAAATAAAACACACTGCCTTTTTCCATGGAGTTCTGTTAACCAATATTTTTGTTTATCAGGAGATTGATGAAGCCTGCAAGAGGGTAAAAGGTTAAATTGATGATTTAGGCCCTGAAGTTGGTGACATCAAAATCATTCCATTGCATTCCACCCTTCCTCAGCAGCAACAGCAAAGGATTTTTGAACCTCCCCCACCAAAAAAACAAAATGGAGCAGTAGGAGGAAAGGTAAATAGTACACTGTCTTAGTATGCTGTTCAGTAACCAGCTACTCAGAGTTATGTGGGCAATTAAATGAGTTTCAGCTGTTTTAAGTGTATCTGGACAGCAACTAGTAGAAGGTTGGGGGTTTTTTTGATGAAGCCTTAATGCAATATTTTAGCACATTAATTTTTGTAGATAATTTGCAGGTTGTTTCTCAGTGCAATTCAAAATGTCTTCCATCTGTAAGGCCAGAGTGTTCTAGTAACAATGTGACTGAATGGGAGTGGCATTTATCTGAAGTTTCTTATAAGAAATACAACAAGTCAGATTAAATACTGAGTTTGACAATCATGTGATTTACATTGGAGGGATGGGCTTTTTTTCCCCTAAGTAGTTACTCTGACAGGATTTTTTTTGGAAACCAAATGGACTCTCTCTTCAATAGATGTTATCAGGCAGATTTTGTCTGTTTCTCGATGTTTGTGAGAAGGTGCAAGTTAAAACAAGGACATTGAAGTTTGAGATTCATGTTTTCTGTAGTGGTGAGCAAGGAACTGATGTTCTTTTGGTGGGCAGAATGGATTGAGAAACTGAAAAACTTGCAATGGCACTGGTGAATGTTCAATTCCTGAAAGCTTGCATAAACTGCATAGAAACTATGTGGTTATTTCTCTAAAACTGAACATTTGGAAGGATTTTTTAATAGAGCTTCCTCAAGTTAAGCTAATGCTATGTGAAACTAGTGCTCACACAGTTAAGATTTTGAAGGTCAGAGCTGAATCATACTATCTGGTCTAGGCAGGGTATGTTCCTTGATTGTTTGCTTTTTTGTGCAGTACAATGCATGTAGAATACTAGTGACAACTTTCTGGCATTCTGGAAGAATAAATCACTTAATAAATTTAGTGAAATGATCCTTTTCTTCCTATTGAAGTTGATTGCAGAAAGCATTTGATCTGAAATCATCAAACTAATGCTGCAACAAGATTGTATTAGCAAATGACTTGAATGAAATTGCTTTTCAGTGGTGAACAAGTGACAATTGTGTATTTCATTAAATTTTTATTCATGTTTAAAACTATGCACTTCAAAATAGGCATTTTCTGGCTTTTTTGAAAAGAGGGTAACAGGTGCAGTGTGTAGCTTTCACTATGTTGAGCTCACAAAGCCAGTAGCAGTGTGTTAAGAGGAAGATGTTCTCAATGTAGCAGCTGTTTTACCACAGGAAAAATTTCCATGCTTGAAAGGTATCAGTTGTAGGCACAACAATAAGTAAACAATAGATTCAGGCCTACAAAGCCATTATACGTGTGGGATTTTTTTGTTGTCTGTTGTATTTTAAGACTATGTCTCTTCTTAGTCTGCTTTAGCTGAATGTGTTTGGGTTTTTTTATCTCCGTAACAAATAGCAATGAGTGAAAGTATGTCTGTGTGATATAAATTTGTTTACATGTTCTTCTGGTTTCGGTTAGTCTCAGTGATTAGGGTATGTAAATAGGACTGTGTGTTGCTGTGGTTCCACTATCTTACAAAATGTCTGCTTCACACTGTCCTATGGGTGTCGAACCCAGGGTTTAGAACTGCTGAGAAGAGAGAGCTTGCAGGAGGTCTGAATCATATCAGAGGCTCTAATGATCGGAAAAACTAAGGGCAGAGCTTGCAGTATCTGAATAGGTGTCTCCCAAGCTTTAACTTGGTGAAAGGGAAGAAAGATACTGGAAGTTGTGTGGCATCTTGTGGAAGTAATAACGGTAACAGCTAGTACTGAGTACTGGTACAGCTTGGTAACTTAGCACGTTTTTGTCCTCTTAGATGTGCTAGACAAGATCAGCTATTACTGCAAGAAAGCTTAAGATAAAGATAAAAAATTGCTTTTGCTAGTTACAGTTGTTTTATTTATACTATGGAGGCAGATAGAGATGACTTAAGGAGCCTTTATACACCCTGTTCTTATTTTATCCCTTTTCCCCAATCTGTGTTATATTTTTCGATTCAGGAGTTTCAAGCATTACTAGTTAATACATATGCAATATAGACATATTTTTTTTTTATATAGATACTATTTATATTTTATTCTTCAAAGTAACTTCTTTAATTTCAAACTTTGGTGTATCAAGCTCTTAATCTGATATTTAAAAACACCTTTAATGTAACCATTTCAGTAATTGCAAAATTGACTGCAGTTAAAGCTAATTAGGTACAATTTGTTATTTTACATAGTTTAGTGCTACTTTTATTTGTTTGACTTCCAAGTGACCTTGCACTTTGATTTTTAGACTGGAAAAATATGGCATAATTTCCTCATATTTTTTTCTTGGGATTTTAAATTCTTTAATTATGGATTTTAAGTAATACGACATTAACGAATAAGATCTGTACTGCAACAGAATCAACTGTGTAAATAATTTTTTTCATTCTACCTTTGGAAAGTTCTGTATGATTTCAAATACGAGTTCAGTAAATTCAAGTACGGGTTAGATTGCTGAACCTTTGTGGACAAAGCATAGTAGCAGTATTGAGTTTTTGGTATTGAAGTGTCCTAACAGAAGCTGGTGATGAAAAGCAGGACCAAAACCTTTTGACACTGCTCTGCTCCGTAACAGGTATTTGAAGATGGTGGGTGTGGACATTTCTGTACTTTGGTAGATAGGGGGAAAGCTTTTACATAAGACATACTTCTGACAGCAAGCTGAATGTGGAGTGGCTACCCTTTGAGCATGGGAGTGCTAGTCTAATTTGCATATTTAATGACTGCAGCTTATGGATAGCCCACACCAGCAATGGAGAGCAAGGAAGCCAGTAAGAAGGCGCAGTGGCAGAAAAGAGTGATAAACAAGGACTGGCAGAAAGAAACCACTGCTCCACCCTGCAGGACCCCCAACTTCTGCACTGCTTGTCACCTTGTCAAAGGGACTGAGTAGACCCTGTGGTGATAGGACACAAGGAAGGGGAGAGAAGCGTCCGTAGTGAAATTGAGCCTGGGAAAGGGGGAAGAAATGCATTTTCCTTAAGTGTTTTAATGTTTTCATCCTTGCTTCCCAAAATGTTTAATTAAATGCTTTAAATTAAACTAAATTTCCCAAGTCACATTTGTTTTACCTGACACAGTAATTGGCAATTGCTCTTGCTTTTACTCTTCTTACTTTGTTTCCTGTCCTACTGGAGGGGTAGGTGGGGAGTGAGCAAGTGGCTGTGTGGGGGTGCTTAGCTGCTAGCCAGGTACAACCTACCACATCAGGAAAACTTGTGTTACTAGCTAGTCATTGTGTATTATAATCCAAATCATTTAAGTTTGGTAATTTGTATTTATTTTTAATTTTTTTTTCTCCAGGAATTTAACATATTTCTTTTTAATTTTTTTCCTTTTTCATGAGCATCCAATGGTTACCTTCAATAAGCAGGTAGAAATGTCTAGCAAAAAACTGTAAATCCACATTTAGAAACTTTTTCCTTACTTTGCTGGTGTGATTTTCTTCAAATCTTTCTCTTTCAGTGCAGATGCATTTTTTACAGCTTTTTATAGATACTTTGCTCTTACGGCTATGACAGTGCATTACTTTCTGCTGACGAAGGAGAATATACAAAGCAGAGCTGCTTACTTATTTTAAAATGGAGAGCAGCTCCCATTTTCTACATCATAAAATGTGTATAACCGAACAATTATGAATCAAATAACCAAAATGGTAAAAGCTGTTGAAATAAATATTACTGTGATACTTTCAGCAAATTCCCATCCCATGCCCTGATTTACTAATCAGGCTAAAAAAATACTAGGTGAATTTACTGCCAGTCACTATCTCACAGCTCCCATGGCTCAACACTGGACACACATAATACATGCTGAGAACGATAACTTAGTGGAAATAAGCTAATCAACTAGAACAAGTACACAGCTCATAGTAGGGATGTGCAAGGAGTTAATAAAATATACTGGATATTAATATTTTACATAGAAATACAGTAATTTTTTTCCTAATAAACAATTTTTTTTTTAACTTGGAACTCCTAAAGCACATGAAACTTGCATTGAATGCTTTTCCTTTTGGCTAACAGATCTGATGGGCTTCTATCAGTATGGAGCTCCCAGAGCTATCAGGCTGCTTGATCCTGATGATCGATGCCTTGCTGACCTTGCTAAGACATCAAAGATTCCTAGGTATGCACATGTTGGAGAAGTGGGAGATTCCTGAAGTAAGATGGAAAACAGTTCTCTTCAGACTTCTTTTTCCCTTTTTTGTTTTCTCTCTGTGAATGTATCCAAATGGAGGTATTAATCTCCATTTATGAAAAAAAACTTCTTCCTCTTGTTCTTACCCCCACCATCTCTACTGCTTTCTCTGAAAAGCCAAGTATTTTTATGGGAGACAAAATATATTTTCCACAAGACCTAAAATAAATGCACCATCTAGCTTTATTCCAGACACAAAACTCACTCTCTCTCTGATCTCTGCTGATCCTTACTTTCCTCCTGTGTTCCTAGTAGACTAGCAAAATGCCTCCATTTTATTGTCCTTAACTTAGTTGGCCTGTTTCAAATCCAGACCTGAAAGTCAGAAAATTTGGTACAGTCTCATTGACTGTAATGGCATGATTCAGACACGTAATGTAGCTTCTATTACTGGAAAGACTGGATGTTTAACTAAGGAATGATTGTACACTGAGAAATGTAAAAGGTTCCTTCATTAGGTGACTACTGTTAATCTTATTATCACAATCTAGTGACCAAACCACATCACTAAAAGCATAAGTATATGTTTAAGTAAATAAGAGTAGGAAGGCAGATTAAAAAGGGAAAAAGTAAAAAAAAAAAAACCAAACCCAAAGCAAACCCTAAAATTTTGAAAGGTGTAGCATTTCTTGTCACCCATAGTTCAGTTTGACAGTGACAAAGAATAATGAATTCAGATCATCACATTTATAGTACTAAGCAACCATATTCTTTTTAAGTACTGACAAAGGTACAGTCAGCATATTGCATAGCATGCTTCTGGGTATAGTGTTTATTGCAAAGTAAATGTATCCACCAAAGCACACAAAACCAAATAAATCTATTAGCTACACTACAATCTGAATGTAGAAATCATGGCGAAAAAAAATTTAAAATTATAGTAAATTGACAAAAAAAGGACAGAAATGTTTTTCTAGCCCAAGACATTATACTGTTTTCTATAAGCAAAGGAAGTTGGAAGCCTACTTTGCTGTCCAATTCTTCTGCTCCCCAATGGATATTTAAACCTCTTGTTAATACTTGAAATTCCATATTTTGCTGATACAGGATTTATTTAGGCTCAGAAAATCTAGTTTGAAAATATTTAATCTTTTTGAGCATGTTCAGTATGTGCAGTCTGATGAAATTTATATTCATTCATAATTTTAAAAGGAGACTATTTAATGGGTTTAGATTACCAGATTACCATTTACTGTTCAAAAACAGAAGAGAAAAAAACCACAGCCAGACACAAATAGAAAAGAACATTATATGCTTGTACCATATAAATAATATGAAAAAATCCATTAAATAATTGTATGTTATTTCATGCACCGTATTTAAAACGTGTTCTCCAGTTGCACAGAAGTCCTGTCATTCATGACATAGTACAGGACTTTTGCCATGTTTCTACATTCTGTGTTCTTTTTAAATATTGGAAAATTTGCTAAAACCCCCAGCTTCAAAAAATATTACAGAGTCTTAACAAAGAGATATTGGAGGGTTACAAAGCCAAAAACTTAGAATTTGGAAAAAACTATGATTAATATCATACAGGCACATTAATAAGCCCCCTTTATGTGCACACCTTCTGCTACAGTTTTGCTTGCTTTTGTATGACACGCCATTTATACAATGGATTCCCTGATCCATTAAGTTTACACAACATACCATTCTGAGAATAAATCACAGTGGTTAGATGAAAATATTTCATGCTGGATTTGACAGCCTGAGAGAGCCAAGGTTGCTAGGGCTTCTTGCCCATGTGTCCAGCCTGTAGCAAGGCTGAAAATATCTTCCTAGTAGACACATGTACAGAGAACACATATATACCACATGTATATGCTTATATACAGGGCTGGCCACACAGATCACAGACACGCACACAGAGTACCAACGGCCTCATCTTTTTGCCCTTTCTGGTTAAGCAGGACAGAGGTTTGTTAGTGGAAATAAACAAACATATGTACAATGTTGATCCTTGCACCAGCTGGGCTGAGGCACCCAGCAGCTGCTCCTGGATCCTAGCTTCTCTGGTTGCTGGCACAGACCATTTCACTCACACATACAGAGGTGGCCAGGAGTTTCTTGGTCCCATAGCCAGCCCTGCTGTGCTCTCACCCTTGGAGACACACAGATGCTCTCACACTCAGAATAGGTCCTTAGAGGCCCCCTTGGTCCCAGGACACCACCTGTTCACTGGCTAATCTGGCTTGATCTCACTTGCACTCCCACACTCACTCCAGTTCCTGTACTGCAGATCTGCATACATACACATGCACAGAGTAAAATGGCCTTACGAGAACATAGCTGGAGGTGGAGTTTAATAAGGAGCCAGGACAGACCATGGGGATTCAGATGCAGGGAACAGCCAGACAAGCGTATTGACCAATGCCTACTTCCTCGCGAAATAAAAATTTTATTCCCTTATCCTTCCATTTCCCATACTTATTCCTCCTCCAATCACCAAAATCCCTCCCTTTGCCCACCTTTGGTTCCTCCTCTAAACATCTCATTAAAACCCCTGTGTAATCCCAAAATACTCTTCCCCTCCCTCCCATAATGTTTCCTATGTCCTTAGGCAGCAAATCTCCTTAGTCTGAAAGGTGATCTGGAGAGCTGGTCCTATTGATTTAGTCTTGAGGGGGTTTATCCCTAGAGAATGGGGCTGATGACAGGGTCTGGACAGGGTGTCCCTTCAAATCTTTAATGTGGGTTTCTGCCTGTCATTGTGTCCCTGCGCTCCTCTGATTTTGTGGAAATGGGCCTTTGGTGGGTTGATGGCTCTTTTGTGATGTGACTGGGAGCTGCCAGGCAGACTGTTACTTGTTCAATCCCCCACGCACCCTTCTATTGCCTCTATGTGCTCCCTTGTGGGTCTGTAGATAAGCTTTTACCACATAACCTAAAAACACTAATAAAAGGGAGACTGCTCTCTGCAGGACTGCTACTTCAATTGTGTTGCAAAGATTGGAAGACATTAAGTAAATGAGGCAGAGAACTATAGGAAGAAAAAGGACAGAGTCATGGAGAAGGAAACTGAGAAATGTCCAGGGAAATGATCTGGATCCAGGTCTCTGCTTCACCATTACTATGTAATTCTGGATCAGTCACTTAAAGTACATTTTCACAGGTGGACAATGATTGTGTATTCTTCATTTTATGGGTGACTGACTTTATTCCCTATAGTCTAATTTGTAAAACAACCGGGTACTCATAACTACACCAAAAGCTAGTTAGAGCTGTGCTTTGAATACATCAAGTGTAATATATTGTTATGTTCTCAAAAAATCAGGTCCAGGTTATGTGAAATTAGGCACATAAAATTAGTGGCTCTTTTTGACCTTATTATCTCTGTGTGTTGGTTCTCAACCTGTGTTTTATTAATGATAATATAACATAAATAATAATGATATTCTTCATTACATGATGGTGCTAAAAAAATCAGTTTGTGTTTGGGAAGTTGCCAGTTACTATTTCTATTGATGGATGATACTATTTTAAGTCTCCTGTGTCACTGATATCAAACCAAAACATTTTACAATACAGTCAAATATTATAGGGATATAATAAGAGCATTCTTTGCATGTCATTCTTTTGTTACCTTACAATGTATAATACAACAGATATTACTTATCCTACCTTTAACTTGCGTTTGAGGGATTTGCCTTTCTAAAGATCCCAGGAAACTGAGTTTCTCCCCACAACACCCTGCCCCTACAGCTTTGGGTTATGGCCTGTCATACATATGTGCCAGTTCTACTCTACTGAGACTCTTTGCTAAGAAGATGGAGGTATGTTATTTCCTTTTAACTACACTTTTTACCCAATGGCAAATATGAATGTCTGTGTACAGTGGCAAGAAAGAGAGAGGAAAGTGGGAAAGAGTAGAGAAAACCCAAGCCATGCTGACCATTTCTATACTGTCAGAACACAGCATAAAACTAGCAATAGGTACAGTGATAATAACTGTGTTAACATTTGGCATCACAATGCTGTCACGTTGCTACACCACATTTCAGCAAATGTTACAATGAATACCTCGTGGAAGTTGGTAAACAACAGTTTGGTTCTCAGAGAAGGTTTAGAATACTGTAGAAATACATTGATAGAGGAAACAAAACATAAACTAAGCAATCTACTCACTAAGTATCACATATTCCATACACTAGCAAAATATTTATTTCTAATGTGATTCTAATGTAATACAGAAGACTATGTTTTAATATATATACATAACAATAAGATTAATCCTGTTATATTATTTCTTTTGATTATTCAGCTTTGCGAACTTAATACTTTCAATAAAGTTTTCATAGTGTTTAATAAATAAAGGTGCATAAGATTCATATTAAGATGAGATTGAACATAATCTGCTGTTGAAAAGACGTCAGCTTTTAGTGAAAGAGACAAATGCTAAGAAAATTGTCTATGCTAGGTTAAGGCTAACTATGTGAATAAAGTGAACAAATATTCAGTTTAATTTTATGCGTTTGAGATATGATAACAATGAAAACTAATAAGTCGTATGTAATAACATGAAAAATAAGGATACAGGGCAACACAATAAGTCTAAAATTGAAAATGGGCTTTTACAATTTGATTTAAGTAGAGATTCTATTGTATATAATCTATGTAGAATGTGATTTTATTATTTTCTTGGAGCTATGTTACTAAATAATTTAGTTCAGATTGAAATCACTTACCATGATTATTACTGAAAGATGGAAGCATTACATCCATTTTAAAACTTAAAGAAATTATTTTATTTGCATTCCATCCTTCATTTTTTCAGACATATCCAAAAATACTTTTATTTTCTTTCATTCATACTGTGTTTCCCAGGAATAAGAAATACAAAACTTTGGTCAGCTATGA
>JAVJGJ010000001.1:28586553-28598125 GCA_035590215.1 Microhierax caerulescens
GTGCCATCAACATTGTTCTCACATCAGAGCCAAACCACAGCACTGCACCAGCTACTAAGAAGAAAATTAACTTTATGCCAGGTGAAACCAGGACAGTTTCACTGACCAGCTGTGTCAGGAAGTCATCTTCCACACACTCCAGGATCCTCCTAGGCTGTTTCCTCCCTGCTGTGTGGTATTTCCAGCAGACATCCAGGAAGCTGAAGTCCCTTAAAAGAACAGGAGCCAGATATCTGGAGACTTCTCCCAGTTGCTTGTAGAATGTTTCATCTCTCTCTTCAACCTGCTTGGGTGGTCTGTAACAGACTCGCGCCAGGATATCTGCCTTGTTGGCCCTTACCCCGATTCTTGCCCATAAACACTCAACCCTACTGTCTCCAGCATTCAGCTCTGGACAGTCAAAACACTCCCTGACACACAGGCCTACCCCACCACCTCTCCTTCCTTGCCTGTCCCTTCTGAAGAGCTTATAGTAACCCATTGCAGCACCCCAGTTACGCGAGTTATCCCACTGTGTTTCCATGATGGGAATTATGTCATAGTCTTCTTGCAGTACAACCTGCTGGTGTAGTCTTCCTGCTGTTTCAGTACAACTCTTTTCAAAGCTCAGTTTAGAATTATTTAGTCTCTTTATTACAACCTAAACAAGTGCATCTGGCCCAATGAGAATCTCTTACATGTTTGAAAATTAACAGAGGTTTCCTCTTCCACCTTTACTCTCAACACTGCATTAGCAACATTCTACTTTCCTAAATCAGAAAGAAATTATTTAATGATCCCTTTATTAATTCCTGTCTCTGTGCTTCTGTGTAACACTTAATCAGTACAGACAATACTATATGAAAATGTAGCATTCACATTTTCAAAGAGAATATAATGGGAAATTGAAAACACTGTCCTTACAGTCATACAGATATGGAAATAACCTTACAGTCTTATAGGTTGTCCTGGTTTCAGTTGGGATACATTTAGTTTTCTTCTCAGTAGCTGGTGCAGTGCTGTGTTTTGGCTCTGATGTGAGAACAATGTTGATGGCACACTGATGGTTTTGGTTGTTGCTGGTGACGTTTATATTAAGTCGAGGGCTTTTGGATTTCTGGGGCCCTGACAGTGAGAGAGCTGGAGAGGCACGGGAAACTGGGAGGGAACACAGCCAGGACAGGTGACCCAAGCTAGCTAAAGGTATATTCCATACCATATGATGTTATGCTGAGTATATAAACTGGGGGAAGAAGAAGGAAGGGGGGGCGGACACGGGGGGGGGACACGGACGGACGGACGACAACATCCAGCATTATGGTGTTTGTCTTCCCAAATAACCGTTACGCGTGATGGAGCCCTGCTCTGCTGGGGATGGCTGAACACCTGCCTGCCTGTGGGAAGTGGTGAATTAATTCCTTGCTTTGCTTGCGTGCGCAGCTTTTGCTTTACCTATTAAATTGTTCTTATCTCAACCCCTGAGTTTTAGATGCCTTTCTGATTCTCCTCCCCATCCCTCTGGGTGAGGGCGAGAGAGCAAGCGGCTGTGTGGTGCTTGGTTGCCCGCCGGGGTTAAACCACGACATAGGTACAGAAAGGCAGCTGTGATTGAGATCTAAATTGCTTACAGGCGTTTTTGTGGTCTTACATTTTGTCGAAGTACACCATGGAATAAAGAACAACAAAAAACCTTGCTTAAAGCTGTGTTCTCTCCAGCAGGATCATTCACACTAAGAAAAAATCTTTATGTTTTTCAAAACACTTGAGCATACTGTCTCTTGCTGTTTAAAGTCTTTGTTGACTCACTTGTTGTATTTCCAGACTTCATGTCTACATTTCTTTCCTTCATGTTTGCCTAGCAGGCATATGCCCACACCCCCACCTCTCTCACAAGGAGCTGGCTTGTGTCTGGTGTATTCAAGCATTTGTGGCGAGCTTTGGTAGAAACAGTTATCATAAACAGGACTTCTTGTGGATTTTATGCAGTTCCATACACCATCTCCTTTCTTGACCGATTTTAACATACAAGAGAGCTCTCCTTTTCATGAAATGTTCTATTGATTATTCAATATTTGTGGGATGTGATTAATAATTGAATATATATACAAAATGTTCTCTATCATTTTAATCACAAGTGTATCATTGTGCTTATTAATTTTTTAATTGAAGAAATTGGATGCAGAAATATAGAATGTCAGGAGTGTTTTTCCATACAGATAAGAAAAAAAAGAGTGTGTTCCTACATACTTAGGGAGATGTGTATAATTACACTAAGAATATCAGTTTGATGAAGTCAACAACTAACTATGTATTCACAGATTGTGTTGGTTTTGTCATTTGCTTCTGAAATGCTCAATATTATTTAGCATAATTTTATCACTTGGTAACAGCTGTGTTACGAAAAATTATGTCTGAAGCTATTGCTAAAATAGAAATACTTTTAATCTGTGATTTATATCCTGGAAAAATAACAGCCAAAAATTCAGTGTCTTGGCATTATACTTATTTCTTCTACTTACCTTGTATGCAGTTCTGTTATCATTTTGTGAAAAGCAATCAGTGGACTTGGCATCTGCAAGCATACCTACTGTTTCCATTAGAAAACTTGAGCAGGTATTTGTCATTGAATCATCTGTCTTTCTGCTCCAGGCCCTGGTAACTTCTAATGCAAATAATTCCAGAATTAGAATAAATATTATATCAGGATTTCAGAAATGGTGAAAAGTAAAATGAGTCATGTCATTCTAATTAAATGTCCATTAATAACTTACATGCAGGTTTGTACATTGGTTGCTGTTTATCAAGAAAAGGAAGGTTGGTCTGTGTTTGATTCATGATTATTTATATAGTGTTCACAGAGATACACAGAGTTTGGAAGTTTCACACAGGCATTTCTGAGATAAAACAAGATACTTGTTAAATAAATATTAGTGAGACACAAAGGGTTAATGGAGTATATTAGGCAGAATGGGCACAGACTTTAGTCACAAGATTTATTGTTATACAGAGATACATAGGGAATTTTTGATGGGAATGGACTTAATAAACCAGAGTCATCTGTAGTCCTTCAGGGAAAAAAAAAACCAACCCAACCCAAACTAATTTATATACATATTAAATACTGTGCTGTAAAAATTCCCACAGATATTGTTAGAACCTTCAATCTATGATTCTGTCCAGTGGAAAACTATTCAAATAATATGATAGTCTAATATGTTGCCATGCAGTGCTAGGGTTGGATGTGAATAGCGTTTTGGAACTGAATGCAAATCTTTCCACTGGACCACTGGTAATAATGTGACTGAACGTCATATTATCACATGGTAACATTTTTTTCCCCTTCTTTCTTTCTTGACTAAGATTCAGAATGCAAAATCCCATGCTAAGGAAAGACATGTGAAAAAACACTTCCAATCACAGTATTTTTTAAAATGTCTTTATAAATGAAAAGAAAACCCAAACCCAATATTTTAACAAAATGGCATTTTTCTGTCTTTTTTTTCCATAGTTTTAGGGGGTTTATCCTCTGAGGGGGGTTTGTGGGTTTTTTTGTTTTGTTTTGCTTTGTTTTTTTTTTTTTTCTTTTTCTTGGCTGTACAGATAAATTTGTTAATGGTTTTGGGGAGGGGAGTGCGTGGGGTGGTGGTTTACTTCCTTTTTTTTTTCTTTCCTCTTGAGTTTATGTTCTCACACTTTGCAACTTTCAAAATGGATGCGTCCTGTGAGTTTGTTATGGTTGTCATTTTAGCAAAGAATCTCTCATATATTCATTCTATTTATTTTTCAGTCCTAAAGAAAGCTTCACCAGTGATCTTCTACATGTCATTCTCTCATCAGATTGAGTCTCTTGTTCAGTGCAGGTTTTCTTCTGTGATTTGGAATGCTTTGTTGCTAGTGTTCTGTTTTGCTGTAAAATTTCCATCCAAACAAGCTTCCTGTGAAGCCAGAAAATAGGCATTTTGGGTTTTTTTTTCACAAAAAGATAAATTAAATAAGCTTATTAGTAGTACAGAAAAATTTATACTGCTTCCATTTTTGATTTTTGAAAGTCTTTACTGTACTTAGTGGACAATATATTAAAATTGCATGTCTGGAAAGAAACTACCAGATTTAAGTTAAATTTATATTATTTTATCAAAATGCGTAATTTTAACTATTAGATTGCTAGCCTGCCTAAATTATTTTTTTTTATGCTAACTTGAAAGGAAGTGGCAGTTGACAAATATAATGAAAAGGCAAAATAATGCACAAGTGGAGAATGTTAGATCTGTAGATCATATGTAGCTAACTTCAGAAAGGAAAAGAGAATTCAATTATGTTTCTGTTATATTGAAACATAACATTTAAGAGCATTTCTGTAAAAATATTTGTGACTATCATTTGCAGTATTCTTTGAGCAGTACCCTTACCTTGGTAAAGTGATACAGTCAAGAAAAAAAGAAAATGGGACGGGGGGGGAGGGGGGAAAGAAGGAGAAAAAGGTATTTTGCAAGCAGAATGTGAATAAATTCATCTTCATTACGTTCTTACTCTTTGGGATACACATTCAATGTCATTTCCATGTTTCAATATAGTCAAAAGTTCTGGTATGTTATAGTAAAATATGTTTTGAATCATAAAGCTGGAGGAGAAAATGCAACTTTTTTTAAATTACAGTTGAAGGGGATTTAAAAAAACAAATAAAAACAAAACAAAACAAAACAAACCACTACCCTGTATATTCAAATGCAGTAGTGGATGGCTATTGACAGGGGAAGGTATTATAAAGATAAAAATCACAGGGGAAAATGGTTTGCAAATGTTACAGTAAATTGAGTCAAGCTTTACATTTAAGGTGTGGGTTTTTTAGTACACTCTAGCAAATAGAATTTTTTCAGTTTTATTACCTCTGACTTCCACAAAACCATGAGCAAATACAAATATGAATTTGAACACTGGCATATATCTGTATAGTTTTGCATACTAATTTACATCCATTCAGGACATGAGTCTGTAGCAGCTATCCCCACAAAAAACTGAAAATTGCTGTCATAATGATGTGTTTGATCATCAAGGGTAAATACGGCCTCTGAGAGAGTAGGGTTTTTTCCTCATATTTTATAAGAGCATCTGATAGTAAGTTCTATAAAATGATAGATTTTTCTCATACTACTGGAAAATATTTACTTAGATGACTACAACCCATAGATAAATTAATCTGACTAATTTAACCAATTGTTTGTGACACCCTATTGAAAATTTACAGGAATAACATATTGTATAAGAAGAAACAGGGCTGATTTAGTAGAATTTTAAAATCCTCAAATTAATACCAATGAATGTGGCTTGCAACTATGAAGAATAACAGATTTGTATCTTTACTTTGTAATAACTGAAAATTAATAGTAAAAACCCTAATATGATGCATTTAATTACTAATTTAATTGAAGCTTAAATTGATAACTACTCAGAATCATCTTACAGCTGAGAGAATTTCTGAATTTGGTGGTATCAAGAAATTACTAAACCCATTTACTATATATATATTTATCTTACCGCAAAAAAAGAGTGCTTTGTAGTGACCTCACAGTCAACTCAGTGGCAACAACACAGCGTTGAGTTAGTTTGATACCTGGTGAGAGACCACAGTTTGAGTTACTCATTGCTTGTCTACCTGGGAGTGAGCATGTCTTGTAACTATAAATCCTTTTCTCAGTTGAACCTAAGTGCATTATGACTGCATATATGGAAGTGAAGAAGTGATTCAAACCTTCCATTTAATTTTTCCAAGTAAGCAATTTTGCCTATGCTGTTATATCTGAAAATGAAAATACAACTACCTTTAATGAAAGTACCTTTCATTACTTTGCCAGTCTTTCTGCCTAATTTACCAAATACTGAGAACAACATTTCATTTTTCATTGTTGTTAGCAAAGGTACAGATTGCCAGTGCCCAAGACTGCTATACTGTACCTGTCAGAGGTGCTGAATTTCCACTGAGCAGATATAATCTACAAGACCATTTTGACTCTCATTAACACATCACTACACAGAACTCTTGTTCTATCCCAACATCTTTAGTAGATATCTGACTCGAAAAATATTTCATTTGCATTTGAATATACATATGGGTTAACTGTGAATAAAAATGGGCCTTCTGTTTTTCTGTTCACATTATGCATAATGACAGTAGGAAAAGAGGCAACCTTGTGAGTTCAAATAAAGACTTTTCTCACTAAAATACATAGCTCATAAATATGAATAATTGAGTTAAATATAATACAGACAGGTGCGTATCCTAAATCTAAGGTATGAACAAGTAATAGAATAATGGTAAAAGTTTAAAGGCAGTATCATTATGCAAACTGTTTCAGGGTGAATTTATCTGAAACTTTTTTAAGACAAGAGTTATTGACCTGATTCCTCAATACCCCATAGACTCTTCTCTAAAGCTTAGTTTCTGTATTACCTTTTGAAGTTGTTGCAGGATAGGTGAGCATTTTGCATTACCAGCAGCCTAATTAGGAAGAATAATGTCCCTTGGGGTAACAAAACCTTCTTAATATTCAATCATCTGGTCCAAAAATATATAGGGTGGGGTAATGAATCTTAAAACTGCCAATTTAGTGAGTTTCTAATCACAGCTACTTCATCAGCTGACAAAAGAAAAACCTCAGTAGGTGTAACACTTCAAAATCTGGGACAATTTACATGTAATTTCAGGAATCAGCAGGGATACACAGCTGGATAAAAATAAAAAGCTTGCTGTAATTGAAAATTGCCTTGCAGCTTGTTTGTGATTAAAATGAAGTTCAATTCCTTGAAATCTTGTTTAGCAATTAAAGCTGCTTTACTTAGGCAATGAAATACTGTCTATTGTCCTTGAATGATAAAACCAGTATAGATAGGCTTTAACATTTTATGCTAATTGAGCATGTGTACATATAAAAATTTGGCAAAATCCATATTCAACACTTGAATGTTTTCATCTGAGCATAGTCAAGAATTTTCCTCTCTTAACCAGAAGAGGCTGTGCTCATCTATATTACTTATAAAGAATCTTGGTGATAGCTGGTCTTTTGCACCCAAAAGACCCTGTATTTACACCTCTTTACATCTAATCAGAGCAGTTCTATCCAAAGGCCAGTGTGATAACTTTACCTAGAACCTGACTAAGTTTAAAGTTTGAAGGAAATTTAAAGTTAACCTCTAAAAGAGTTCTTGTTTATTTTGCTTTTCAAATTTTGTATCTGTTTGTTTGGTGTGTTGAATAGGTTGAGAAGTGCAAAAGCTGATTCCCTTACAATAAAACATAGATTAGACTTCACATCTTTTGTTTTGTTTTATTGCTTTCTTAAAGTACTTTATTCATTTTTTAGTAAAAAATGTTAAGAAAGTTGCAAATAAAACTTAAAAACTTACAATTCTTAGAACATTTTTCACTGTAACATTTCATCTCTTTTGTTTGTTTTTTTTTTGCATTAAAAGGCAATGAGTTCCCAGCCCTCACTGGAATCTAGAAATACAGAATCATTTAGGTTGGAAAAGACCTTTGAGATCATCAAGTCTACCACTAAACTGGATCACTAAGCACCACATCTATGTGTTTTTTAAATACCTCCAAGGGATGGTGATTTCACCACCTCCCTGCACAGCCTGTTCCAAAGCTTCAACACCCTTTCAGTGAAGAAAGTTTTCCTAACATCTAATTTAAACCTCCCATGGTGCAGCTTGAGGGTGTTTCCTCTTGTCCTGTTTCTTTTTATCTGGGAGAAGAGACCGACCCCCACCTGGCTACAGCCTCCTGTCAGGGAGCTGCAGAGAGCAATAAGGTTCCCCCCGAGCCTTCTCCTGTCCAGGCTAAACAACCCCAGTTCCCTCAGCTGCTCCTCATAAGACTTGTTCCCCAGACCCTTCACCAGCCCCATTGCCCTGCTCTGGACACTGTCCAGCACCTCAATGTCCCTCCTGATGTGAGGGGCCCAAACCTGAACACAGGATTTGAGGTGCGGCCTCACCAGTACAGAGGAACAATAATTTCCCTTGTCCTGCTGGCCACACGGTTTCAGTCACTAGGTTTACCTAGGAGAGATAAAACTTGAATTTCTATGGTAAAAAAATAAATAACAGTTAGAATTATTGAATCAGAAAAATAAGTTTTGTAGTATTAAATAACCAAAATGCCCCAAACACAAAACCCAAACCAAAAGCCACAGGGAAATTAATACTGTAACTTATAACTCTCAGCAGACAGATCTCCTTTCTTATGCTTACCCTTTCCGAAAACCTGCATGTAGACATGCTCATACCCTAACACTCAATCAATTCCTTTCCTTATGTGCATTTCTTCAGTATATATTTCCATAATTATGACTTCACTAATAATATTATAGTTTTAATAAAGTATATATTCAGAAGATAGAAATAATATTTAAATAGTTTAAAGTATTAAAATATGTAATTGAATTAGTAATTATAAAGATTTTTCTTTCAATCTTTTGTTTGAATGTATTTCTAGCACTTATTAAGTTCCAGGTAATTAACGTATTATTCTAATAATTCTTCAGAGTATAGATGAATCAAAAAGACCAAATCACAAAGGAGAGTTTCCTGGTAAAGAACAAATGACCTGCAATATTTGGACTGCTATTGCTGCACTGGCTGAACTAGTCAAAATGGCCTGAGAGGATAAGGCAGCATGTTTGTAGCTTAAAGACAGCCAATCTTGGCTCAAAAAAACCTTGAAATTAGAAAAAAAAAGATAATGTCAAATGATGTGTGGGAATCTTATTCAAAACAGCTTGATCGAAATGTACTCTAAGAGGTGTTGAAAGGTCACTGGAAAGACAAGTGAAAAACAAGGGAGTTAAGGGATACTAAATTAGGAAACAGAAAACCACTCAGTCTATCAAAACTGAGACCAGGAAAAAATTGATTTTTAAATGAACAGAGAAGTAAGATTCAGAAAAGAAAAAAAAATAAGAAAGTATATACACATAAGGAATTTGGGAGAAAAGGTTCACTAGCTATATAAATAAAGGACTCACTGACACCATATTTTAAAACTGGGGAGGGTAATCTGGAGGTAATGTTGCTCTTACAAATAACTGAAGCTCTACAGCAATGCCATTTCATTATTGTTGTTACTGTTAGCTTTATTTTTAATCAACAAAATATTTCTGTGCGTATCACAGTTACGTAAACTTCAGAAGGAGGAAGCACATCAATTGCTAGCTACCATACCTTTAATCAGTAAGTTTGGTGTTTTTTTCAACGAATAACATCAAGGTACTCTAAATGACAGAATATATTCCACAAGAAAAAACATATTTTTAATCTAGAACTCTCTTTTTGGGGGGATTGGTGGAAAAATGTTTGCAATCCTAGGTCTAGAGAGTAACACTGAACTTTACAGATTAGTATGTATTCCTTGCACTATTCTAATGCACTCTACAGTTTCTGTGACTTGTATTTACATTATGAACACATTATAAAGCTAGCATGCAAACAAATAAAATGTGACAATTTGGGAGTTAACATGTTACCTAACACTTATTTTCTTTACAGTTGTCCTTTCTAAAATATGAAAGAAACTTTTTCAGCAGTGAGCTTTTGGAAACAGTAACAAATATAATCAATGGTTCTAGGAACCACACAAAGCAAAAAAAAAAAAAAAAAAACACAAAAATGAAGATTTTAATCTGGATCTAGTAAATAATAAGGTTACTGAGGGACTCTCATCTCATATTTGGATAAAGTATGGGGCATTTAAATCTTATACATTTCGCTGTTAAAAATGTAATGTTTCATATTTTCTCATTTTTTAAAAAAACTTTTTTTTTTTTTTTTTTTTTTTCCATAAAAGCATGGAGCTGTTTGTAGATGTACCAGGGAGACACTGCTCGAGGAAATAGCTCTCTGGGTTTTTTTGTTATAGAATCTGCTGGGATCAAAACCAATCCCTTGATGTGAGGTAGCACATTTTTGCAGCTGCAGTGGAGCAGGGAATCTCAGGGAATCTCAGCTTTAATGTCATGGTTCAAATCTTCAAAATACACTTAAAATATTTTGTAGTTCTCCAAGAATTTGAGCAGCTGTATCCAGAACATATTCTCTTTGGTGTTTTGTAACAGTGATTGTCTGTTTAAATTTCAACAATTTTTTTACTCTGCTCATGTCAGCAGCCTGTTATTTCCACAGCCAATAAAACCATGCAATGTTATTTCCTGAATATGACTAATTATATATGTAATTTTACATTTAATATATATTACTTACAGGTGCAGATTTTTACATACTGCATTTATTCAGAGCTGAAGGAAAGATCAAATAATAACTTTTTTTTTTTTCTCCCCGATGCATGCAAAAGTAGGATAGAGGGGTGTGTTTATGTGTGTTTATGAGAATGGAGGGTGGGTGGGGGAAAGCACTTCTTTTTTCATGCCATGGCATGGAAGGAAGCAGTGTACAGCAGAGCCAGCATTCACAGGTTAAGTGAGACATGACCACAATATCATAGATAGTGTGAGAAGCTCACTGCTGTGTCCTGACTTATTTGAAGGTAGGGAGCAGACTTCTATTTGACTTCCTAATTTATCTGGCACCTGGGGAGGTGAGGAGCTTTTTGAATAGGCTGTAAAACAGGAGCAAAGCACATGGTAGTTTTGAAACAGCATATTGGAAGCCCAGAAGTGCTGTTTGTAAGAAAATATTAACCATGAATCACAGTAACACTACAGAAAGGACTATTCTGTCTCAGCTCTTGCCATCCCCTTTTCCAGTATTGCAGCACTCTCTGTCCAAATGTAAAACCTAAGGATGGATCCCACCATCTAGCTCTTGGTCTGCAGGGAGAGCTTGGTACTCCTTATTGGAGATGAATATGGTAACAGTGCCTCAGGAAGATGTAATTCCTTAGATATGGTAAGGTGAGGGAGATGCAAGAGAAAAAAGAAACAGGCTTCTTTGCATCAGGAATTATAAACAAGGAAACAAAAGGACATTCCCAAAGACTTTGCGGTGGAAAGAGCCTAAGACCACAGGCACGTGAAGTTTGGTACGACCACTGTTAAACAAGAATAGCAGATGACATGAACAACTAGGCATATGCAAGCTAGAAACTTGTGATTTCTGGCAGTAGAAGCAAGGCTTCATCTCCTGTAGGTGTTTAACTCCATGGTCTTGACAAGAAGGCACAAGAAATAAATTCAGACAGAAGGATTCCAGGCCAGACTTTAAATTAGGGTCAGTCCAGAGAAGAGGAAACAAAAGGTGTTAGTGTTTGTTGACTACCTCTTGTCTGAGGCAAAGGCATTCATTTGCCAGATATACCTAATGTCTAGCACCACTTCAAGTGGCAATGTATCTGCACCAGGATCTGTAGCATGGCATAAGGCTCACTGAGCTTCATGTGCTTCCTAACTACCATATCTTGCTACTCAACCGCAATGGCACCAATGATATGGCCAGAGAAAATACTGAGCTGACCACAGTTGTGTTAGGGACTTCGTGGGTGAGAGTAGGAGTATGGAGGCCCCAACAGTGTTTTCGTCAGGCCTTCTGGGCAAGGTAAAACAAAAGACAGGTGCATCCAACAGACTAGTGCTATGCTGTG
>JAVJGJ010000001.1:28615197-28629861 GCA_035590215.1 Microhierax caerulescens
ATTATCAATTTACTGTATTGTACAAATACTGTATCAAAGATTAATTAAACTGACACATGCTAACAAGATATTAACAAGATATTGCATTACCTGACCAAGTTTAGAAAATATCATGAAGGAGATTTGTTCAATAAATGGGTACAACAGTAATACTTGCAATAACAAATCATTTGTCATATTCAGAAGCTCTTTTATACTATAAGGAGAACTCTGCAATTTTTCAAATTGATTAAAATCTCCCATTTGCAACATTGATGAAGTTCTTATGTACCGAAATTGTTCCTGTTCACTCTTTCCTCCTGGGATATATTAGCCTAAAGGCAATATTGCAGTATTGAATCAAGTTGTATTTTCTTAGACATCCCATATCATTCTTTATTTATATAAATTTTACAATACATTATTGTACTGGATTTTATAGTTTTAGATTGAAGTAATCATAATTTCTGTTCTCATTAGAATTTTCTCACATAATTTTTTGGGGAAAAAAAAGCTGATGAGCCTGCATAAGCACAGATCTGGTAATAAGGCATTATAAATGAGAATGTTGGAATGTTTGGACTTATATTCAAATGAAGACAATACAGAAGTATCTTTCATCTATAGGGTAATGTTACATTGAAACATATTTCTGTACAGAAATAGCCAAGAATTGATTACAGCTTTATTATATGTTCCTTCCATTTTTATTTCAATATTTCTATGTATCTTTGTATTAAAATCATGTCTTTCTACTGATGACTTATCTTTATTATGAGGCATAAGATAGATAAACAGCTTTTTGTGAAGGCAGTGTCTTTGCTATTGGTGGGATTGACTGCCCGTGTAACATTCGACTGTCATGGCATCTGTCACCTTTCTTCAGCAATGCTGCTTGTCGGTCCATAAAACATTCAGTTCCTGGTATAAAAATAAAGAAAAAAAGAATGGTTAGCTTCTATTTAGTGATGCTTACCAATGTAATGTGCAAATTTTCACAGCATCTTTTTACTTGAAATGAAGACACTTCAGGATTGTGAGTAATGAGTCACAAACTCACACGCAAACATGTTAAAATGTGGTCTGTGATCACTTTCTAAGATCAGTGAAGTATTTTACTCAGACACTGCAAGACAGTATCCTATCAACCCTACAGAAATACAGTATTATATGGGAAGTGGTGCAAACTGTTGTGTTTTTTTTTTTCATTATAAACCAAACACTGAGGCAGGAAAAGACTGCCACTCATGTCTTTGCTGTATATTTCCGATTGCAGGCATTTAGGGTAGGGCACATGGGGTAAATGTGTTTTGAATAAATTTGAGACTTTGGTATATACTAAGTTTGCATGTAGAATACAATGAATATAAATATATATGGTGCTTTTCAAAAGAAGAATCCAGAGTTTAGTATCAACTGAACCATGTGAAGTAAATTATTGCTTTTTTAGTTTAAAAGTTTCCTCATTTTTTTGCTGCTTATCAAGCTATTACTGCAGTGTTTCTCTAGAATTACATTAAGGACAGGATGCTCATTGTGCTAGATCTGTTAACAAGCACTAACACAGCAGGTCTGAGCCAGCAAGAGCTATGGTTCACATCTAAGTGTATCAAGTTTTACATCTGTTAATTTTTTTTTTTTAGGTTTTACTTGGTTATATCAGTGTGGTTATGTTTGGGTTGGATGGGAGGGCAAGAGGCTTTTTTTGATTATTTGGAGGTTTTTTCTTTCTTAAATTAAAAACGATTTGCCAAGAAGAAGCATGGGTCAGTAGCTCTGAAGACTGGGAGGCCAGGGTCCCAGGGAGGCAAGGCAGACCCTGCCAGCCAGGGCCCATCCCACCACGGCAGCCAGGGAGCAGGGCAGCAAGGGGCACCAGGGGCAGCCCCAGCCATGGACATCAGGCACCTCCCTGGGGACAGGGACAGGCCAAGGCCAGGCCATGATGTGGGCCTGTGGGTGGGCCCAGCTCTGTGCGGCCATGGCCAGGCAGGGCAGTGCTATGGGGAGCTGGAGGCTGGCCCTGCTGCAGCAGCTCTGGGGCAGGAACCGATGGTCCTCAGGGGCTGACATGGGGTCCTGTGCCCTGGGCAGCATCACGGGACTGGCCAGGGGCTGTCAAGGCCTACAGGTGCAGAGTTATGGGAAAATTTGATATGTTTTAGATTATTTATAGGAGATTCAAATTAATGATATGCAATATCTTAGATATTTAGGTAAATTTATTCAAAGTTAAAATATTTATCATTCAGTCAAAAATTTATTTGGATAAATTTCCTTTTGTATTTCTTACTGACCTAGGAATCACAGATACTAACATAGCTTGTAGTTGAAACACTATGTGGTAAAAAACCAGCAACTTTGGTTTTGCAGAGTATAAATCCTATAGCTCAGACCTTTCTCTCTTCCAGACCTCCCACCGTCCGTTGCAAAATCCACTGTTCTGTAAAAATTCCCACTAATTACTTCAATATATTTTTGGTTTAAAATTAAATATTCTGGTATTTCTGATATAGTTCAGATTTCTCATCGTATTGCTATGTGTTTCTTTTCTTTATCCTTTCTGATATTGCCTTTTCTATTGTTGCATTATTTTTCAAGAGAGAATTCAGCTTGCCAGGAACTGTGGAACTATATATTGCATTGTTGTAACTTCTTTTAATGTATGCATTAAATCACACAGCCGAAGTTTCTTTTCCTAGAATTTCTCAGGATGAACTGGTTTAATGGAAACTTACTCCATGGAACGTATCTCCAGTTCTTTTCATGTCTGTTGTGCAATTACTGTATATTGTTTTCCTATGCATGTTCTGTAAAAGCAAAATAAATTAAGTAAATGCAAAAATAAGACTAATAATATTATTCTAATATCAAATGGAAAATGGAAGTACATAGATGTTACATTGGAGCAACCATTTCATTCACTTTACAGATTATAAAGTTGCAGTAAAAGGTTACAAGTTAAGAATGCAATTAAGATATTGTGAGTTCTGGTTCAGACAATTTTCTATTAGAAAATATCGTTTGATGGTATCTTTTGCATGATATATAAAATATAACCAATATACAAGATCATATAAGTGTCTAAATACTTATAGTAAGCTTGACTCTGCATATAATTAAATGTTTCTGGTTATAAAAATCAGATGGTTTGTCAAATGATAGTTCCTTACGTTAGGGACAAAATTAGGAAAAAGGGTACAAAAAGGTACCTTTACTACTACTGCAAACTATTACCACATGATCCCTTTTTTAAAACTTCCTAGCTTCTTCCTGAAAATGAGCAGCTAAAACTATAGTAATACACACACACATTTCAATATGAAAAATGAGGATGATGTAGATCCTGCTGAAACTTTAATCTGAATAATTAAAAAAATTTCCAAGGAGATAGCAGATCTGAATTCTTCTAGGCAGAAGATCTCAATGTCAAAATATCCTACTGCCTGCAGAAATGCGGAAGAACCACTGCATAAAATAGTAAAATCTGTGGTACTTCCTGTCTTGGTAGATAAAACTTTTGCAAAACAAGGACCTTGAGCCCCTATCATGTTTCTCCCAGGAGACATTTTTTTGTCTTCTAAGTCTCTATTAGGTGTAGGAAGAATGACTTTGAACTGCCCTACCAGGTTCAGGCACATTGCCTTCTTTAGGTCTTACAAGGTTCATGTTCCAAAACATGCATTCTGTATCTAGTTCTTAATCTATTGAGATGCCTTGTCTCTTAGATTGGTATACATACATCTACAGCATAATAAGTTAAACTCTTGTCTATTACATTATAGATTGTGGGTTTGATATATCTTACAGGCTCCCTATTTTTTCCCTACTGCTGGGTCGATTAAGTCAAGAGTCTTGTTTTCTTATAACATTATTGCATGTAGTATTTTTTATTGAAGCAGTTCATCTGTTTCTGCTTCAAATTTACTGTTCTCTCTACCTACCTTATTCATTTTGTTCAGACAATATTTTCTTGCCTTTTCCTAATCTGAAATCTAAATCTTAAACTGTCTTCAAGGATTTGAAGAACTGGCTTTAAATCCTCAAGTTATTGGGTTAATGCAGTCTAGAAAGCAGAGATCAGCTCTGACAATTGTTTTTGAGCTATTTTCTCAGATGTACTCATAAAATATGGTTGACTAGATGAGGTGAAAGGAAATGTCTGAGGAGAAAACAATTGGTGAGTGAACTGTGAACTTTTTTTGTGCTTTCCATGTCCTTGTTTAAGTCAGGGGTAATTGCTCTTAGCTTTGTAGGGTATGGTAATAGTCCAAGATGCAGAATAATCCTTTTGACACAGTCTATCAAGTGCCTTTTAAAAATCAATAAAAACATTATGTAGTTCCCTTATCTTTATGCTCAAGGAATTTCTCAGTTGTCATAGAATAAACATCTGTGTAATTGTTCCTCCTTGGCACAAACCCCCACTTGTTATTCTGCCAGTTGAATCCTGATGTGTGGTTTGAGTTCACATCATTTCACTCTTAGGAATCATTTTGCTGGCATAGCTGAACAGATGCACAGTATTTAATGCAATATTTTTGTTAATAGATATTTCACAAAGAAAGAGAATAATAATATTCTCCAAGTTTCAGCAGGTCTGTCGCCAATTACTTATTGTTGGTGAATTTATTCTTACAGAGCACTATCTTCTGGGATCTGTGTGTTACCAAGCTATCATTTTTAAAAGGAATTACATTTTACCTCCTATTCTAAAAATATCTTTATAGCTGTCTTCTGGGACATATACTATTGCAGTTGAGGAAAAATTTATATTTTATTCCAAAATATTTTTTCACCGTGTAAGCTTCTACTTTTCAAACTTTTACTAATCTTTATTGCAAAAATCTCTACATCAGTAAATTACTCACAGCAACTCTCTGTTCAGTCATAATGTTAAAGCCATAGAGTTTGAAAATTATTAAATTGAAGAAATATATGTTTCCATTAAAGACATAGGAAAAAAATAGTTCCTTTAAAGTGATTTATCTATGACTTCTAAGAAAATGCCTGCTTAGTTACAAAGGATCATAATACTGTGCATACGAAAAATGATTCTTTAAAAGAGAAGAAAATACCTTCATTATATTTCAGTTGACTATATATGTGCAATGTATCTGTGGATTTCAGTCTAATGAAAATAATAAGCATGTCAACATTCGTAGACAACATTAACGTGCACCTAATGAACAAAATCTTGGTTTCCTCCATTAGAATGTTTTTAGAAGTCTCATGCTGAAACTCACAATGGTATTAAAAATTGCCTTTGTCCCTTATTAGGGTCACTGTTACTTCAGATTTATGGCACCTCATGAAAAAAGCAATCAAATGAAAGGGGGACACATTAACACTCCAGTACCAAACTGCTTCGCTGTTAGGGAAGCAGAACTTTCAAAATAAATATACTGACTCTGATGATTTCCAGAATTATAAAATGAGCATTTAATGAGCAATATAAGTTTCAAAATCCCTAGAATAATGTTTTTTTATAATTTTAATTGGTAATTTAGCAAAGCTGATCTTTTTCGCTTGAATTTGAACTATGATTCCAGGCATCTACTTTCCTAATCAGACCAATTAGATTATGTCATTCAAACAATTAGAGTCAACAGGCTCTTCAGAGGCAACATGCGTCACTGCACAATGGAGACTGTATTTATCTGACTGAAATTGAGTAAATGACTGAAGTACTGTTTTTTTATTTATTTTTGTATGTGAGCCATTTAACAAGAGCTGTGAATTTATATTCCTCACTTTAAAAGCCTTAGCATATTATGCAGATTACTAAATGTCACCTTCTCAGAAAGGAAAGATGGTTTTGGGTAATACCACATATATAAGAGAAATAGCCTTGAGATGACACTTCTATAATAATCATTTCTCTATCAGTTACATACAAATACATGAACATTCTTCAGCAGCAGAAGTATATTTTTGTTAATTAAAAAGAAAATCATAGCTATAGTTTTAGAATTCAGGTATCCTGGTAATACAGGTATCCTGGGCTTCAATTGTATTCTGTATTTGAACCCAGCTACATTTTCAAAAATCTGAATGTGTAATGTGACTGACTCAAGAACGTAACAGTTTTGAATCATTACGGCTGACACAATGAAAACTCATTCTTGCATAGCTCAAAAAATGTACATAGGCATAATTATGAATACCAGAATGTTGAATGAGACCAAGGTCCCCACATTATTACTAATGAACACTTATTACAGAATGGACTTTTTCATTGTATGCGTATTTGCTCTTAGAATTACGTTTATTCTGTTACCATTTTAAAACACAGTGTAGGCAAAAAGTTGTTAAGCAGTCTTTTCAGCTGATGCACTGAACTTATTGTACAAGTTAATGAATGTCTCCTGATTTTGTCTAGATATTAGGTTTCTCATAATAAAAGGAGGAAAAGTACCTGCAATAATTGCAGAGTATATACCTTACCTTTTTACCCTGAAAAAGCCTCAGGGAGGCTGCATTTCAGAACCACAATGTCTTATGTCTGATTCAGAACCACTCACTCCAGAGGTCATCTTAAAATACCTAAAGATTTTCTGAGTACCATCATTTTTCATATCAGGATGACAGTGATGCTAACAAAAGGGCTATGGACATGCAGATGTATGCACGTACGTATTCACACATGCAAAATAAGGACCTGATGGAAAACGTGTATTTATAGCTTAAGAAATTTTATGTTGAGTTTGCTTCTGGGAGAAATGCTGACATTTTGAAGGCCGCTTTAAATACTATTACTTATTTCTGTATTGGGAGCAACACTACACCCGTCCTAAAGGATGACTGATACCAATTATGGGATTGTCACAGAATCTAACAGACTAGTTTATTAGGCTGTTATGCTTTTAGAATTATCAGGTATTGTAGTTCAGGATCTGTCCTAAAAGCAATGAAATGTGGTGTCATGATTTCAGCTGCAGCATCACTTAGATATAGATGTATGTTAGCTGGTTTTAAAAAGTCAGTATGCTTAAATGCCAATACCTCACATAACTGAAAGTGAATGATGCTTTTCTCTCAAAGGATCTCTGTTTCTCATCATTAAGTTCATCAAATGAGTGTTTGAAAAGAAAATCAAGTAGTTTGAGTTTAATTACTTTTTGATTATTTTCCCTTCCATGTTATTGGTTCATTGTTTAGTATTTTCTAATGGTGAAAACTATTGGAAAAGTATAACTGAATTAAAGGAGTAGCTTGGGTTTTTATAGCTTTCCAGAGTAAGAATTTTTATGATAGTGCTAGTCTTATATTCTGTTTTCAGCTTTTCTTTTATCTCCAATAGTATACCATAGCAATTTATTATATTGTGCATATACCTTGAAATAATGTGCATGCATATGGTTGAGTTAGTTTTGCAAGTCAAAAGTGGTATCAAATGCTAGTAATGTTTTTAGAAACAGGAAGAAAGTTTCCTGGTCTTTTTACCTTACCTTACACTAAATTATTCTAATATACAAAATCCAAAAAGGATTTTATGCTCAGCTGTATCATTGAAATTGAATAGTAAATCAAATAGATTATTTGTAAATTATAGTTATTAAAGTAAATTATTCATTACCAATCAACTACAAATGAAAGGTAAATTTTCATTGATTTTTTTTGTTGCTGCTGACTTTGGTAGGTTAGTAATGTGTGCTGTTTCTTTTTGTGTAAACCATATTTGTATTGCTTTTTGATTCTTATTACTGTTTTAATCTAAAACATTGAAGTTATAATACATAAAAGGCTGATAATTTATGTAAAAAGAATATTTAGAAAGTCAGGAAACAATTCTGATTAGCTGCAGAACTTACTTGAGCAATGTTTTTCACATATAGACTTCTGATGAGATTGCATTCATCGTTTTCAGATTTAATGCTTATTGAATGATTCAAGATTATTAACGATGTCAGACAGATTATTTAAATGTACACATTTCTGAGTCTGATATTATGGGAAGCTTTATGAATCACATTTTTTAAAACTGGTTTTGACATGTTTTATAGCCTGCAAGTACACTAAGCCAACAGAACTGCACCAACATCTTGGGTTGTCTTCATGATGTGCTTAGGTCAGCTGAAGTAAAGCTAAATTCTTTGGAAGTATGAATTATTTCTATATGTAGGAATTATAATATTTAGGACCTTCCTCTGTTGTTTTTTTCCTTCTTTTTAGTGGAATAATTTCAGACTGTATTATAGATAGGAAAAAAATGTTGATGTAGTAACTTTCAAACTCAGGTAATACAAGCTGAGCACGTCTTGTAAGTGTCACATTATTTTCATTTTAACAGCATCAAAAATACATATATACAAATAGTTTCAAACACAATAATGTGTTTACTTGTTTAAAAGACAGCATAAAACTTTTTAACTGATCCTTTTAAAAAGAAAAGTTAGTTGATTGCAAAAGTGCAGAAATTGACTGTCTTTGAAGACATTGGAGAAGGAGCAAGCAGTAAATAAATATATAAACTGAAGTGACATGTCTGCATAAATTATGATGCTCCACCACACTGTTAGGTTTTTACTATTTATTGTTACTGTAAAATTTCCAATTACTCCTAAAAATACTTGCAGATCATGAAACATTTGTTGATTTCAGCTTTACCATTTGGTAACTTAATAATTCATACTGAACAAGTTTAATCTAAAAAAATTGCAGATGACTATCTTTATTCAGTTAGTTTTAGAAGACAGCAAATCTGGGAAAAAAGTGCTTGTCTTTGGGTCAATCTCATAATTTTTCATCACTTTTATTAGTTTTTTAATCCTTTTTTTTTTTTTTTTCTGGAAAAAGAATAGCACAGCTATAGTATAGAATGTCTTTTCACCATGCTGCTGGCTCTTCATGCTTTAGGCCATAACAATATGTAAGACACTGAAAAAGAAGTGTCTGTTTACACTTGCATTCCTTAAGTGCACTCTTCAAGCAGCAAGGTAATGAATTAACAAACAGACTAATCCAAGATAAACAAAAGCTGACACAAAACACCTGTAATGTTGCATAATGAGATCATACAAATAGTGAATGCCCAAGTACTGAGTTCACCATAAAACACTAATAGTAACAGGACTTTGGGAACATGCAAAACAAATGAAGATGCTAATTATTCAATTCAAATTAAAGTTAGATGCACAAAGAAAAATGATAAGGGGGTTTCAGAGGGTAAAAAATAGATAAAAATCATGTAAAAGGGTCCTGATTTTGGTTGATTCACTGAACATCTGGAACCAAATTGTATACTATTTAGCCTCTAATACTTTGTATCAATCTTTCCACATAACATCTCATTGCATTGAACATAAAGATCAAATCCCACCGTTATTCATGTTGTGACTGAGTCTGAACCCTTGGGGGTCTATTGGGGAGGGAGTGACTGAAGTGTTAAGCAGGTGGCACTGAAGTGCCAATAAAGAACCTTAGAAGTGGCAAGGTTTTTATGCAGCCAGTGTGAGAAAGATTCTGAAGAAATAATCAACAGTAGTCATTAGTATTCTGTAAAGTTTAGAAGTTCATGCTTTAAATTCCAAGCAGATGCTATTTGATGTTATTCTTTGAAGTACACAATTTAATCAAAGCATGCTAGCCATGAGCACATACATAAATGAAGGCATTCAGAATGTTCAAAATTTGTCAATATATTTAAATGACATTTCCATTTGCTGTTTTCTTTGCTACATAAAAAAACCATTTTCCAATAGTGAATAGTTTGTGAAAAAATTCTCCATCATGGCTTTGGAACCATTCTTCTTAAGTTCCGTTCAGTGAAAAAGCTATGACAAGAAGTTACAACAGAGTATGATGAGGAAGTGTTTGAACTTCAGATCCTTTGCTTGTACCGCAGCACTTCAGGCACAATACAGCCTTTCATTACCTGCAGCGTAATACGTTTCGGAGTGCAACAGATATGCACTCCTGAGATTAAGTAGGTGTCAAATTAACCGCATAAGGCTATCGGTAATGCAAACATCTCACAGATTTTTCTGCTGAGCATGCCTGCTAAGAGAAGCTAAGGATATATATAATCCGTGTATGCTGCTGTTAAAAGGTGTATGGATGAATCTCATATAAAAGACAGTTAAATATGGAATCATTTGAAGAATTTTTATTTGTAAAGTCCAGGTATTCAAAGTGACGGAATTTATTTCATGTGGCTGGAGTCTAACAAGAAAAGTACACAAAAAGCCTTTTTTTTTTAGGACAGAGGAAACAGTTACTATTCTGTAACTGCTATGACTAGAAAGAGAAAGATGTCCTCTATGCTTTAATGCAGTATCATCATGGTTATAACTTGTTTGATGAAATGCTGGTCATTCAAATCTAAATATAGCCAAGATTTCACCCTTGCAAGAACCAATTCTACCTAAATTTGAGGTCAAACAATTTGTGTATGTGTGTGTGTGTGAATTTAATTATATCTACTGATATCTTAACTTCTTGGTTATGGTTAAAACCATGACAATCATCTATCTGTGCTGCTGGTTAATCACTTAACTTCCTTAGAAATTAAAAAAATAATAATAAAATTAATAGTATAAATGTTATTTTAATATTTCTAGGGTTAAAGTGTAAAAAAGTTTCAGTCTCAGTATGCCTACAAACTGTATTATCTTTATGTAGTATGTGACTTCTTGTTTAAAGGAATCTTGAAAGAGGTTTATGATTTAATTTTTGATTTTGTTGGGAAAAGAAGTACCTGTTTTGCAGTGAGGATGAGCAGCAAGAGAGAGAGACAGTGCAGGGCTCTTCCTGGGTCCCAATAAGAAAGGTGCAACAAGAAATGGATTCATAAAATAGCTGGTTTAATAAAATAGAATAAAAAGAGGAATATAGTTAGCAAGTAAATCTTGTGTTTCTTCAGATGGTGGGAACCGCACTTTTGTGCATCATTGGATGAACCCCAGATAGATTTTCCAATGGCATGCTGTACAGATCCATGAACAGAGGTTCCTTCTGTTTGGTCATTCCAGCTATTATACAACTTTCTTGCAAGGAAACAACTCTGTTCCAAAACGTTAGTCTCGTAGGAAATTCTTACTTTTAGATAACTGCTGGTACCAAGTGGGAGATGTCTACAGGCTCCTCTCTTCCAATGAGCTGGATGAGGTTGCCCTGTGGCTAAGGGATCCGTGCAGCAAAAGGCGTATTGGACATGCAGCACAGTGCAGCACACCGCAGGCCTGGGACTCAGGTTAGTGGTTATGTGGATCAACAGCTCTTTGATGTACAATGGCCTCTCAGTCAGGATCAACACATTACACCCTGCGATCATGCAGCTTAGCTTTCCCAAAGATATTGTAAGTTATCAATTACATTAGTAACATACAGGCTTCTCATGTCCTACGTACAGCCCTAATAGATCATACATAGCCTGATCAACGTCGCTGACTCCTCAAATACAATGTCTTCTACATGAGTCCCAGTGCAGTACCATCACACTGAAACAGTAAATTAATTCACCACTTCTGAAGAACCTTATCACTGATGCAGTCTCATCACTGAGCATGCCTCTTGGAATAATTCTATATTGTTCTTATATATATCTCTTGGACACATTCTATATTGTTCTGTATCGCTGTATTTCAGTTAAGATGAGGAATAGATCCTGACATCAGACAGGAAGTTCTTTGGACTAAAATGTAAAATCATAAACAAATACTATTTTCTTTTTATAGCCCAGGTTACAGTTAAGTTCTACTCTATTACATAACTTTCAAGTTCTGATAATGAAGTGTAATGAAGTATAAGCTACATTTATTAAATGAGACATGCATATTCAGCCCTATGCTACATACACTAATATTTAAGTAATATTAATATTAATGCATATTCAGCCCTATGCTACATACACTAATATTTAATTAATATTAATATTAATAAAACTGAAGTTTTCAGAAAGGACATTTTCCATTGGCTATATATGAACAGAATTAAAAGATATTAATACTGCTTCTGAAAACCAATGTTTTAGACAGATGTTGCTAAAATAATACTGGTCTTTTGTACTAATGTTTCTTGTTCTCTTTGCTCATTACATTTTTCACCATTCCCTTATCTCAATTTCTGGCCCCAAATCAGTCACCTTTCTTCAATTTAGTTAGTGCCAAAGTGGTTTAAAATTCTTCCTGCTCATCAATCTTCACCTGTGCTGAACTGGCCTCAAGGAAGCAGAACTTGCTGCCTTTGGTTAACAGGAATAGTTACTTTCAGTAATTTCAATTCAGTATATTCAAGAATGAACAGACTTCACAATGCCAATCAAGGCATTTTGCAGATATTATGTAAAAAGTATCAAAGTTTCAGGAAATTTGGTAATACACTTTTACATTAATACACTTGACAGGTACAGAATGAGAAAATGAAACTAAAAAGGTGACAACAATTTTTTTTTTTTCGTATCTTTTTTTGTGCCATGAAATGCAAAAAAATCTACGTGGCAATCATTAATTTCTGATTAGATTAGGAATTGACTGTTGTATGTTTATATAGATACATTTTTCTTTTCTTTTTCTCCCCCCCCCCCGCCTTCCTGAAAGACTTGTTTGATGGTCTAGTTTTTGTTTCTCTTTTCTCGTTTAGAAGGAATCTTAAGAATATAATATTTATAACTCTTACACTTTTCTACTTGTTTTATGAAGCAAAATTTTAAGTACCATTTTCTTTAAAGCAGTATTTTACAGACTCCTTGTGCTGGAAGAATTGCTATTCCATCCTCTTGATATAGAGCATACTCTCCCCAGTGTGCAGAAATCCTGGATGCATGGACCATTCCTATAGTTTTGGAGCCTTTACAAGAGGGATTTACTTCACCTGTTGCTCTTTGAGCTCACTTAACTTTTAAGAATTTCCCAAGTTTGAACAGTAGAAAATTTATTTAATATTAATTCTACTAAAACCATCACTGAGTCAATGTTTCATTCCTTCAGTGTATTTGCATATAAAATATATGTATTACATATGTTTAATTACATATTCATATAAATATGCTCAGATACATGTGCAGTTACTGAAAACTCTATGCAAACAAGCACTGTGATAGACTCGTGTAAACCTTTCTTTATTTACATTAAAGCTCTATTTGATATTTTTTAAACTCAGAATAAGACAGTCATAAGACTTTAGATTATGATACTCAAAGGTGGTTATTATGGCTTTATTCTGATTTCACTGATGACAATGGTAAAACTCCCATGGTAAAACTTCAGTGCCAGATGAATTGTCATTGCCCTTTTAAAACCCCCAAACTTGATGTTAGCATCTAATAAATAAAACTCTTATTTTACTAAAGTATAAATTTTAGCCAATTGCTACAGATCATACATCAAAACTATTAGCATGCATTCAAAGTTTTGGAGAAGCCCTTTTCTCTCGGATGTTAAAAATTGTGAAACTTCTCTAGACCATTGTGGTTCTCCACAATGATTAAATGCACCACTCCACGGCCGTCTTTTTTTTTTTTTTTTTTTTCTTATAGATTTCCTTTGTGGTGATTTATGTTTTAACATTCTGTTATCAAGGGAGACTGAGAGAGTGAGCCTGTGCTACTCTTTCACTTAGGTAATGTCATTGCTGCATGTTGTCTATTTTTCCTGCAGCTCTCAAATTGTTTTTAGTTTTCAGGAGTTTTTGCTTCTCTCCAGCTCAGTGGATAAGTTTCTATGCATCTATTAGTTCCTATTAATTTTGGTTTTGGTCATGAATTTTGGCTGTGAAACTGTTATTTAAGGCTAAAAAACCTGCTAGTTTATGCTGTATTTAGATTTTAAAGATGCTGTTAACACTAATAAAAGATCCTTTACGGACCAGTCCTTGATGACCACACCAATTGATTTGGACAGGATAACTGCAAATGGATTTAATACCCTTAGGCAAGGATTTTCTTATTTAACTACATCTGTTTAGAAGTTCATTTTTTGTTCAACACGTTCCAGGTTTTACAACCTCTACATCTCTGAGCTTTTATAAAATTTATAAAAATTTATAAAATTATAATTTATAAAATTTATAAAATTCTTTATGAATTTTATACTCTTTTCCCATTACTGTCTTTCAAAATCCAGAAGTAAACCATATGACAGCTGTATTATTTTGAACTGATATTTAAGAGGCTATTTTCCAGTCTCTTAGCAACTAAATTTGTTGGATGTAAATTCTAGAAGAAAGAAGAGTAAGTCACCCATCTTTCCCTGTAATTCCTATTTCTTCTCTAAAAATACGCACAATTGCTATTAAATGAACCTGTTAGTAAACCTTGTTGACAGTAAGTAGACTTTCTCAATGTCTTATTTGTAACTGTAGTTTCCCATCACTAAGTAGCCTTCAGTAGACATTAAGACATTAAAGTAACGAGCATCTTGAGGTAGTAATGCAATATTTCCCTTTACAGTCATTGTTATTATTCCTATTGGTTTTAGAAAGAACACATGCCATGTGTACCAAATCTTCCTGTTAAGCAGGGTGCTCTTCACATTATTTAGAGAATGTTGTGGCTCAAATATTCAAAAGATGAAGTAAGCTTTTATTTTATGGCATCTAGTATCAAAAATACCTTAGGAAAACCACAATTTTCTATTCTATACTTTTAATATCCAAAGACTCCCAGCACAAAAATAAAATAAAATAAAATAAAATAAAATAAAATAAAATAAAATAAAATAAAATAAAATAAAATAAAATAAAATA
>JAVJGJ010000001.1:28631441-28644389 GCA_035590215.1 Microhierax caerulescens
GGCTAAACAACCCCAGTTCCCTCAGCTGCTCCTCGTTAAGACGTTCCCCAGACCCTTCACCAGCCCCATTGCCCTTCCCTGGACACGCTCCAGCACCTCAATGTCCCTCTTGCAGTGAGGGGCCCAAACCTGAACACTGGATTCCAGGTGTGGCCTCACCAGTGCCCCGTACAGGGGGACAATCACTGCCCTGGTCCTGCTGGCCACACTGTTGCAGATGCAAGCCTATACAGATACTATTGACCTTCTTGGCCACACTGCTGGCTCGTGTTCAAACAGCCATCAGCCAGCACCCCCAGGTCCTGTCCCACCAGGCAGCTTTCTAGCACTCTTCCCCAAGCCCGTAGTGCTGTGTGGGGTTGCTGTGACCCAAGTGCAGGACCTGGCACTAAGCCTTGTTGAACTTCATACAATTTGCCTCGGCCCATCGGTCCAGCCTTCCCAGATCCCTCTGCAAAGCCTTCCTGTCCTCCAGCAGATCAACACTGCCCCTCAATGAGGGAGCACTCAATCCCCTCATCCAGATCGTCAATAAAGGTATTAAACAGGACTGGCCCCAATACCGAGCCCTGAGGGACACCGCTTGCAACTGGCTGTCAGCCAGAGATAACTCCAATTACTGCTACCCTTTGGGCTCAGCCATCCAGCCAGCTTTTAACCCAGTGTAGAGTACATTCCTCCAAGCCATGAACAGCCATTTTCTGTAGGATAATGCTGTGGGGGACAGTATCAAATTGGCCTCATTTAGAGTGACATCTCTTTGGAAAGAAGTTTTAGGAATGGCAGAGAAGTGTGATGTTTAATTATATAAGCAACAACAACATTTTGGATTTGCAACTGATCTCAAAGTTGTGCATACACTGCTAGGAACTCGTTCAGAATGATTTGGTGGGTCTTAGAAGGGTATAAAAAGGTAGATGGAAAGCATTCTGTGAGACTGGGCACAAAAGCGGCAAAGAAGGATAGCAAAGACTTTGAATGCGCCAAACACTGGGTAGAATCATATGCTTGTTCTGTTTTTCTTTTTTACTCTTGTCTAAGTAAGTGGCATTGAGGCATTGTCAGGGCCAGGATACTACCAATCAATGTGATCATTGGCCTAGGCTATTATTACTGTTGTTGTAATCTCAGCTTCTTATGGCATTTCCAACATAAATATTGCTTATATTGCCAGTGTTTAAGGTTTTTATTCACACTGGAACAAACTGAATCTCACAGTGCAAGCCATACAAACTCAAAATCCTCTCCCTTTCTTGTCCCATAAATGCCCAGTGATTGTGGAAAGGAAGAATAATACATACACATTTGATAATTCACTATGTCTTTTTCTCTTAAATGCTACAATACAAACTTTCATTAAAATATTAAATTAATATACTAAATATAGAAAAGCTAAAAAAATTTGTAGGATGAAAAAAGAAGATATAAAAGTAATTCTGTATAAAGCACATGGTCCTGATCTTTTCATTTTACTCAATGCTAATATTCTACAGACTTCAGCAGAAGCAGGATCAAACCTCTCATGAGCAGTGGCATTTTGATGTATTACACCAATACATCACCCTGTGCAGCTCCTTGATGATATATTGTACTAGTGCTTTATCAAAGTGCCACGGCTCTGATGAAGGCATAACACCTTCTGACAAAGCCCTGCAATGAAAACTGTTATTTTGTAGACGAGGTTATATCATGTTATGTTATGCTATGCTATACTATGTTCTATGCTAATATACTAAGGAAAAATATCAGGAAAAGAGAGATCAGGTTCCAGGAAACAGTGGCAGAGTTGGATATGTCAAGTGATCAGATAAACAGAATTCACACAGTTCAGTTCCTATAGGATTTTGGGCTGCTAAAGTAATGATATTTGAAAGTTTTTGTCCTATAATTTTTCAGTATCTTTATTTTTGGTTGTGATAAAAAAGCCTAAAATGTGAAAAGCAGCAATGAGTATTTTGATTCAAAAGTGGTGTCTAAGGAGAATTTTTACATTTGGCTCAACCCCTTTTCTCAAATAATCGTGTGGCAATTCTTTCTGGAAAAGTTTATTTGGTAATATATCACACTTTTGGAAATCCAAGATAGAAATTTGCAATTCTATGCAGAACTGTCTTTCACAGGCACAAAGCAGATTATATCCTGTTGTGCGTAAGACACTTGTTGACTGAGAAGACAGAAAGGTGAAACTAGCTGTATGACATTTTTTTAAAAAATTAAAATTAAAAAAAAAAAAATAGATTGTTAAACCCTCACCTCCTTTCTGAACATGGTAAGACTTTTCTCAAATTTTCTTACCCATGTTGTACATAATCTAAAAGAAAGGAAAAGATCACATTAAGATCAATAGCAAAGATAGCAAAACCATTCAGCATAGAACTAACTGCATTTCCACCACCAAATAAACTTCTAAATAATCATAAGCATAATCATCAAAACAACAAAGTATAAAAAAGCACAATCAGCTATAATGAAAACAGAATTTTTATTTAAGAAATGTATTATAAATTTCTAATACTATCCCTATTGATATAATTCAGAATAGAAAAGAGGGAAGGAAATAATAAAAAATAATATCAAAGTTTCAGTCTTTCTGGAAGGTCATGTAAGGCCTACGCAGTTCTGCTATCCTTATACATACTGATTTCTGTTTTATTTGAGCAGTGCAAATCTATTCGTCCTCAGTTTTTTACTATTATTTGAAAATAATGTTGCTAATGTCAAAATTCAGAAAAGATATAGTCAAGACTAAAGATAGTTGAAAACTAGGTAATACTTTGCCTCAATTTGGATTAGGTGTTTGTGAGCTCTGTTTGTGTGAGCATCATAAAAGTCACCTTTTAGGATAAAGATGGATTTTTGCTGCTTGGTTTCAGAACACGTCAATTAAATGGCTTTGCATGGTATGAATGTGGTTGGTTCTTTATGTTCTATCTACTTTCCCTTTAGGTGGAGTACTTTAGAAAGGAAGAACAATATAAACTGGATAAACTCTTACTGGATAGGCCTTGAGGAAATCTTTGGTAATGTTGCAGCTTACTGAGCTGCACACAAAGATCTTGCCCATCTTTCAGCAATGCCAGGGGAAATACAAGTACAAAAATGCATGATTTAATATCTGTATGGTTTTATTTATTTATAAAATTATTCCTTTAGATTTTCTTTAAAAAAAGTTAATGTCTTCCATGAAAAGTTGTTTGCTTTGCTTCTCCCAGAAATGATACTAGGACGCTTGGACTTAGTTAATTATTTACACATTACTTAAAAAAAAAAAATTTACATTAGCCCTCTAAAATAAATTAAGTAACATTTATTTATTATGTGTAGGTTGCAATTATCCTCCCTTTTCTGTATTTGCTATATTTTTAAAAGAAGTCCTGCTTTAATGACATCCGTCAGAGTGTACTTTGTATATTATCCTGATTTGTGTATGTGGACATGTATTCATGGACAATGGATTTAGACTAATTTCATCAGATTTTACAGAACTAATTAATAACCGTTCTTTTTCCATATTTATTTTCTTATCTTCTAACACTTATTGCTAAGGAAGCTCTTGTTACTGACAAGTGAGGTGAAAAGTCAAGACCGAGACTTGTGAGAGTATTTAACATACAAATGGAAGGGAATACAGTGATGCTGCAGAAGATCATTGTTATTTTCACTCTACCTTTTACAGATATTCATGAAATTATGAAGTGCTGAACATCCCCAACTGTCTTTGAAACAGCAGAACTTTGGAGAATTAATAGTTAGATTACAATGAAAAGCAAATAATATTACGATCCACCAAAACAGCAAATTTGGCGTCTGTGGGTGAACACATCCCAGAGTTTCCATATATGTTTCATTAGCTTTAAACTACATTTATGAATAGCAGAAAATGCTGAAGAAATAAATAAGTAGCCTTAATCATGGGCTCAATCAAATCCAAATGTATACTTCCACAGTGCACTGTAATTTCTTACTTATGGAAAATCAGTTCCCTCTTCTACTAAAAGGTATTTGATAAATAATATTACGGTTCAGCAATTGTAGCATTTTTTAATTTTTACTTGACATTTGCAGCAAACAATACTGCAAAACACTGATATATTTTATAGGTGTAGTTATTTTTTTCTGCCTTTGCCATATATCCATTACATTAGTTTATGTTAGTCATTGTTAGCAAGGGTTTAACTAACAGCCTGAAAGACCTTCCTATATTAGCATAGCTACAATAGCTAGTTTACTCAGTAATGTACAATAATGTTTTAGTGTATGTAAACCATATCGTATATGATAATAAAAACTGATTTCAATTTTAAATTGCTTCATTTTAGTAGTGGATAACAAGAAAAGTGAGTCAACTGCTTTTCTTGTCCTTTTCCCAAACTTCCTTTTCCTCTTTCTCTTTCATTCTTTGGCTGGTGAGAAGCTTTCCACTTCTGCAAAATGTTACATATTCTGTTCTACCATAAGCCTTTCTTTGCCACCACAGAGAAATTAAGATCACATCTTGCCCATTTTATTCTTCTTCCTCTCCTTGTACCATTTTTCTTCTCATTGTAGACCTGAGGATAAAGTAACACAAGAAGTAATATCTTTCTTCTGACAAATGTCTTTGAACTTACTATGCATTTTGCCATTTAAATGTAATTTTTACAGTAAATGTTTTTTCTTTGTGGAAAAATATTTTCAATTTAAAAGTGTAATAAAATAAAATAAAAATCACATTGATATTAAATAATGATATGGAAACAATCATTTATCTCCAAAAGCCTATGGATGAGATGTGGCGTGTTTTCTTTTTTTTTTTTTTTTTTTTTGCAATTATTGTTCTTGATATTTGGGTTCTTGAGAAAAAATTATAAATAAAATAGAAGAAGATTGTTTTGACACTGAAACCAATATGACTGTGTAAATAAGATTCTGCAATAGCTGCATATTCTTCAGTTCATGGGTTTAACCCACTTGGATCAGAAAGTCTGTGTCCAGACAGGCAGAGCGATGGACACAGCACAGGCAGGGACCGGACCCTGGGCAGGGCTGAGGGGCACAAGGTGTGGCTGGCCATGGCCATCAAGGCACTGGTGAACTCAGACCTGACATTTCCCAAGTGTGATCCAATAACAAGCAATGCTTTAAAAGTTTGCTTTTATGACTATATCCTGCTAATGTTCACTCATCTGCAGAGGCACTCCATTGCTTTCAAATGTCCAGGAGTGAGAACTGATTTACACAGATGTTCTTGGTAAAGACAAAATTACACTCTGTAAATATTTGCTCTACAAGTGTAAGCTGGAATGGATTGACAGTGACCTTCCCTTCCCCACTGAGCTGCTAGGTATTTGCATATCTTCACCCAACCTACTTTTCACTTGAAAAAAAATGGTTGACAGAGAAATTCAGTGTTTTGGATAATCTCTGTCAGAGTGTGAAATGTGGCAGTTGTCTAATACACCTGCCGGAAAAGAGCAAATAGGTATTTTTGATATATAAAATCACCTAATCGCTTGGATTTTGTGTACCCAAGCTGACAGACAACAGTGGTTATAGATGTCTGTGTGTGCGCATAGATCTCCTTTCTAATTAGTTACGTAAGGTTGATACTGGAATAACAACCATCACTGCAAGTTATTCTAAAATGTCTTTTTATTTATTGTAGAGTCAATGACTATAAACCCACAAATGTTCACACTGATAATGTGAATAATGTAGATGATGGTGCTTCCATGAATCAATTTTTGTGAATTAGAATTGGATCTTTTGGAAAAGTCCACAATGTGTATTCTCATTTCGACCCTTCAAAATATAGTTAGGGTAACATTTTAATTCACTAGAAGCTGCTACTGCTAACAAAGATATTCATAAAAATATTTTTCTTTTTTGAAACCCTGTTTTGCATTATTTTATGTTGTGTTCATTTCTTGCTACTTAATAGGACTGACAAAACTTCAGATAGAGGTTTATTCTATTTTGCATATAGTTCTTCTACATAATATGAAATTATGCACACTAATATTTTACATAAGCTGATGAAGTTATTTGTTAATATATGTTATTTAACAGCTAAAATTGTCATTTAAGAATGTCAGATAACTGTCCTTGGGCACATAAGAATTTTGAAATATGTTTGTAGCTACACGTATTTGGAGGGCATACAAATTTCAAATCAGAAAAAGCTTCTGAGATTATTTTAAAAGGAAAGAAAGATTTGTAGAGGCTTGTTCAACCTAATCTGAAACATCTTTTTTCCCTAACTGGCTGCCTATATTTAGCTCGTCTCACTATTGAATTGCTATAGAATTATATTTTCCAGTTACTTGGAGCCCAGTGTCAACACAAATGATGAGAGAGCATGTCTGCAGTGGGATATATAATTACTATTCCTTGAACGTTCTGGTGATAATTTTGACCTCTGTTTTCTGGAGATTTCTTGAGGACATCTGTATAATCCTTCAGATTCCAGTTGCATCCAATCAGGATGCTAAAGGACACAGCTCATTGCAGGAACAGTCACCATGGTTCTCCTCACAGATTAACACCATACTCAATACTGGAAGAAAGAGTCCATAACTGCTTCTCCAGACATGAAGATCCTAATGATATCAATGCAAACCTCAGAGGAAATTAGAAAAAGACAATTTCTTATTGCAGTTCTTGGGTGAAATGCTTTGAATCAGTGCTTTAATATCTTCCATAGATTTTCCGTATTTATTTATTTATTTATTTATACATTCAGGTGACCAGTACCGTATAGGAGGTGCTTTGGACAGAATCATACTAAATGTTTGTGAAAATACAGGTTGGTATGAAATATACTATGTTACTTGGCTATTTCAAGTGGTGGTACTATAAATGAACTTGTATTAAAAAGATTTTAATATCAAATTATAGATATCTTCCAGTCCAAAAACTTATATGCTATATATTTTGTCAAAACTTTATGATTATATACTACATTTGATGAAAAGGCTACAATGAAACTGCTGGCATACTTAAAGAGCAAAATGCACCAAAGCAACATGATTATTTTATATATTATTCACAGAAGGTAACATCCTTCCCATTGAGACATCCTTACTATCATCTTCACAGAATGTAAATCCAAGAACACTAAAAAAAAAAAAAAAAGTCTGATGCTGAAAGTATTTTTTCTCTAGTCAAAAACTATCAACAATGAGTTAAGGAATTAATTACTGCTAAACAGATATGGGGATTGATGTAAAAGGCTATTTCTTTTGTTGATGACATCTATAAACTATTTGCCACTTAACATACTTTCCAGAAAATATGGTACTACTTAATGTAATATTACTCAACTTCCAGGAAAGAAAAAAAGATAAAGTATATTTGTAAGTTAATTTATAAATAATTCTAAGACCAACATTAGCAAGCACATTCAGTAAGTATTTTCAAAACTTAATTTTTAGAAAATAAAATATTAATATGTCCCTGTTAAAGCATGCAAATCAATGTAGAATTGTCTAAAGCATCTGCAATGTCTAATTTGATGAGCTATCTTATCAGAAATATGTACACTAAAAAAAACCCCAACATATTACCAATTTTATCAGAGTAAAACTGCCATTCTAACTCTTGAGACTTTTGTGTTTAAAGTAATGAAGAAGAATAGTTAATATAGAACTTTCCTGAATCATGGTGCAATATAAAAATAGCTCTTATGTCTCATAGGGACACTTGGAATTGCTAGAGTAGTAATACTTATATTCTTACCATTGTTTTGAATATCACGAGATTCAGTGTTTCAGAAGTAATCCATAGAAGCAGATTTTTTTCTTTTTTTTTTTTTCTGCACACACACACACACACCCACACCCACACCAATTTCTTATTACTTTTGTGCCTTAATTTTAGGAATAAACTGGTCAGTTACCTGGCATAAAAGTTCTTTCCTCAGCAGCATTTCTTTGTGAAAAGCAGATTATTTTGACAGATAATAGAAAATCTTCTCTCATTACTTTACAATGTAATAGCTCATTACTAAGCCAAGAAAGGATCTAATTAAAAACAGTGGGATTCATGACATGTTTGTTATTGGTATAATATGGTGTGTCAACTGAAAACAAATTTTGAACCTTAAAAAGTACATTGACCTATAATTTTTTTCCCCTTCATTTCTTGTTCTGATGCATTCTTCCCCTCCTCCTGTCTTTTGTTTTATTGATTTTTTTTTTCCCTAAGAAATCTGTAGGGTCAGCCTTTTCTACCAATTATATTTCCATAGCTGATCAGAATACTAACTACCTAGTCAATTTGTGTAGCAACTCATAATGAGCAGATGACTGCAGTGTGATGAATTACCTACCAGAGTTAGGATAGTTCTCAGTTCATAAACAAATAGTACATAAAAAGTGATCAGTAATTCATCTCACTACGTGGACAGAAATTTAATAAAACATGCAACTGACTAATGAATTGCCTGTTACTTTTTGAAATTGTAAGTAACAACAGCCATCATTCATGAAGCAGGTTTCTGCAATGGCTGTTGTTGGAATAAAAAAATACCCACAAACACAAACACAGAATAAAGCTTTAAAACTTAGTGCCTGACTTATATAATGGCTGAGTGAATGAGACAACAAAATGGCTCATTAGTATAAAGTGCTCAGAATGGTTGTTTTCATTCTCCAGGTAGGGATTTGGTTCCAGGATAGAGAAGATTAATTGAAGTGGAGACTCAGATTCTCTTCCCCAAATTTTCTGTACCCAAGCAAAAAAATAGTTTTAATGGAAAAGAAAAATATTCTATACATTTCACACCTACAGTTGTGAATGCTAGACTACAGCATTCAGCTATAGCTTTCAGCTTTCAAAATATCATGTTCTTTTCAGTGTTTGTCACTTTTACTTCCTTCATTAGATCTTTCCAAAGCCTTCATCTCTTTATGTGCTGGTAGAGTTTGTGCCTTGTGCAATGGGGTGAATTTTCTGATACAGACCTTGATCAGAAAGGTACACTCTTCTTGCACATTTTTACCACAAAATGTCCATCTTTTCTGGACTTGCTGTTCTTTAGAACTGATTTCCAAACTACCAAAGTAAGAGAGGGCAACTGCCTTTATCCTCTGGCTATGTACATATCGTGCCCCTTTATTTATGGGCCTAAACCCCATCACAATTTCTTAAGAAAAAGTGAATAATGAACACCACAAAACACACAAGGAAATAGTAGGAAAAGCAGAAAAAAAACATTAGTACATGCAAAATAGGTAAATAACTATCAAGTGAGTGAAGTAATATAGAATCTAAAGAGATTGTCTTGCCTCATCATTCTCTACTCAATCTTTTGTGACTATGGAAGCATTCCCATAGTAACCATTTGTGATATCACAAATAAAAGTTTATAGCATGACAAAATAAGCTGTGCAGTAAAAGAACCCCAAATTGTACTTTGACACAAATATTCTTAGTGTACCAACAAAAACAGGAAAGAGAAATTTAAAATATGAAGAATGTTGTTCTGAATTGTGTGCTTTACAAGGCTTTCTTTTTGTTTGGCTCATACATTCCTGCTTTTTAGCCTTCACAGAACAAATTTAATTACAAAGGTGGAACTGTCTGTTGTAATAGTCGGTATGAAATGGTGCTCTGTTTATGGAAAATCTAAGTTTCAGTATTTCTTACTAACCAAAATTGCTAATTATGGAGTCTACTGCTTTGGCATCTCTAATTGAGAAACATATACAAGTCTGGCAATGTCACATAATTAGCTGAAGTTTTGAGACAGAGCAGAAGTGTATGTTCTTATAGTGAACTGTTGTCTGGTACCCTGAAGTTTTATTTTCTATTGTTATCCCTCAAACTTCACATTAATTGAAGAGACTGCTTAAAAAATACCCTAAGTGACTTCTTATGATAGTTCAATGCATACAAGTAATAATTCTTTCCAATCCCCTTCTTCCCAATCAGGTTAGAGATGAGGAATAGCCATTCAAAATTTTTAGAATCTTGAAAAGCCCTGTGAAAGTATTTTAAAGAAATAATATCTTACTTAAACAGGGGAAAAATATAATAGTAATTTCATATCATACATTAATTTCACATTGGACGTCTATGAGGTGAACTTAAGTCTCATGTTAAGCTCTTACATTTAAAATAGATCTAGATAACACTAGATCTAGATAGCACAGCATTTTTATGGTCTGATTATCTTTAGAACAGAAGAATTCTAATAACTCTAAATTAAAAGAAATTCAATGCAATTTTGGCTGTATTCAGTGTGCAGCTACATCTTGTCAAACTTATTGATGGCCTAAGTATAATCACATGTTGATTTTTTTTTTTCTTCTCTATTTCTTTACAGCTAAGGATCAGTTGCATTACTTTGATCAGCTTACGCTTTAGATACATATCACTAGTTAGTTTTATGCTTCCCTACATTCTATATACAAGTCTATTATACAGAGGGGAAAAACACAAAGAAATTCTGCTAATTCTATGAAACATCAGTACCTTACAATACAGTAAATGAAAGGCTACTTTGTTTCAGATTGGTCTGTACACTCAAGCTGCTGAAAGAAATGGGTTGCTAAATTGATGATAATTTATGTGGAATTGACTGTATATGAAAGTTAAGCAATTTTCTACAAAATTAGAGAAAATTGGAACATCATCATAGTAATATTCTATTGTAAGCAATTGTAACTAAATATAAACTTAAATAGAAACTTGTTTGATATGTATCTTGATCTCTAAAATCCAGTCTTACTGAAAGGAATTTTCAGAAACTGTGGAAATGTTTATGCTAAACACATTTTGTAGAATTTGGCAGAAATGCAAAAACCTCCAAGGAAGTTCATGTGAGTGTTTAGTGACAATACTTGAAGGTAATGTGTTTTCAGGGCAGTAGCAGAGAAGATGAGGTGACTTTTATTGTTCTTTTCCAGAAACATGGCACCATTTCTGCATATCTCTAAAGAACCTAGCAGTGCTGCATGCAGATGCACCCAGGCTTTCATGGTCATCTGGGGGATCTTAGCCACACATTTCCCGTAAGACTTATGAAAAGGTTCATTCAGGTCCCACAATCTAGCATCCTGGAGACTTTTTCAAGTTAGTATTTTGCTTCTTTCCATGAAAAAAAAACAAAACCAAAACTTAAATAGGAGCTCTTCCATTATCCTAAAATAGAAATTCAACAATACTTCAGCTCACTCCAAACCATCTGTTTACACTTATTTCTATCACAGACTTCTCAATGATTTGCATTTTGCCCAAGCTGTCTGTTCTGCCTTTGCCAATGTTAAATAATATCCCACAATTGTGGTAGTTCTTTTCAGTCATAGAACTAGAATAAATTTTCAAAAAGAGAAGGAAAAGCTCAAGATAGCTGTATATGTATCTGAAAGTAAACTAAAGCTATGCAAAAAGCAAGCAGTGCAGAAAGACTGTATTGCTCAACACACTGTTTTTTGAAGTTGTGCCATTAGCAATATACCAGTTATACAATGCAAATACAGATGTTTCTTCAGTGCCAGTTTGCTGTGTATATAATGCTACCTGTAGCCTCCACACAACAGGTATTTATAATTTTTCCCCTTTTAGAAAAAAAGCTCCATTACAATTATGAACTAGACTCTGAGATCATTACCATAAAAAAATAGATTTAAATGTCTTATCGTTTCTAGTGGGGTTTTTTGTTTGTAGTTTTTTTCCCCAGTAGCTTTGTTCCTATTTCTCAGGAGAATATATTACCTAAAAAAGAAGAAAAGACACACGAAAAAATATTTTTAAAACTTCTTAACAGAAGATCTCATAATCTCTTTTCCATGTGCTTTCAGAAACATCTTCTTTTTTGACTTCAGGAATGCTGAAGTATGTTATACTAATATTTATTACCATTAATGTACCCTTATGCAAAATGCAAAACAAAAATGGGACATAAAAGAAAAGAAGAAACAGAAAGATAAATGACCCAACATTAATGAAAACTATTTTGCTGGTTGTAGAAGAATGAAGCTAGGTTAATTAGCATTGATAATATACAACTGTGGGTTGGCTTCAGGGGCGGTGGGTTGGTCAATGTAGATGAGGTGCAGGTGTGGGTATTTATGTTAAGTGGTTGAGAGCCAGTGAAGAGAGGGCAGCTGAGGAAGAAGCAAGAGGAGAGAGAGCACGTGCTCTAGATCAGGTGAAGAGAAGGCAAGGCAAGGCAAGGCAGCAGAGGGACTGTATGAAGAGCGTGCTGGTATAAGACCTTGTTGCAGCTTGATAGTTTGAAGGGTGTTGCAACAATTGGTGCCCTGTGTGAGGACCTTCAGATTATGAGACTGAGTGTAACAAGTGGTGACAGCGGCGATGGCTGTGCTGGGGGGTGTTTGAAACAGTAACGGCAGTGACCCAACATAGTGGAGACAGGCGGGGACAGCCTGTGATCCAGATCACATTGAGAGAGGTGGAAAGGGCCTGGGGATCTGGATCAGACACCAGTAAAGGTGAACTGTTGGCATCAAAGAGCAGGAAGCTTGGCTGCTGTGGAGTTAAAAGACTGAGGGTAACAGGCAATAGCTGCAGAGTACATGGCCAGACGTGGCAGCAGTGGCAGGTCCAGAGCAGGTCCAGCAGTCAGACAGAGGTGATGGCTGTGCTGGGGGAAGGCATGGGAGCAGCGGGATGCTATGGGTGGCTCCCGCTGCTGCTGCTTGGCCTGGTGGTATTCTTGCCAGCATTTATGTGCTCATTAAAGGTGTCTCCGGTTGAAGAAGAAATGATGACCACAAAAATGTTAAGATGTTTTTCAGGACACAGAATGGTGGGTTAGTGCTGTATTCTAGATTAGCTGCTGCTGAAAGCTCACTTGGGTTACTGTCCAGTGAGACCCAAGAGGCAAAAGGACAAGGCACTATAAGTTCATCAGAACCACCCTCTTAAGAAATCAAAATCCCAGATGCTAAGAAAGCAGATAAGAAGAAAGGTGATCAACCTGCAGAAGATGAAAAGCCCAAG
>JAVJGJ010000001.1:28644489-28669445 GCA_035590215.1 Microhierax caerulescens
AAACATGAGGTATGAAATGTTAAAAAGAAAAAAAAAAAGGGGGATTTGTAAGGGATTTAGAGGACCGTATGAAAAATTGATTTGTAAAAAGGTTGTAATGATTGTTAAAAGCATAAGGTTTGAAATATATAAAAAAAGGGGGGAAGTGTAGAGGAATGAAGCTGGGTTAATTAGCATTGATATTAGATTGATAATATACAGCTGTGGGTTGGCCGATGTAGATAAGGTGCAGGTGTGGCTTTTTAAGTTAAGTAGTTGAGAGCCAGTGAAGAGAGAGGAAGAAGAAAGAGAAGACAAAGAGCAGGCCCTGGATGAGGTGAGACAAGGAGAAGGCAGCAGAGAGACTGTATGAAGAGTGTGCTGGTATGAGATGGTAAAAGACCTTTTTGCAGCTTGATAGTTTGAAGAGTGCTGTGACAGCTGGTCACTTAACAGAAGTGGGTCTCTTAAATTGTTTGAAAAGAGCTGGTCATTGACCAGATTTTATGCTACAGATCTCTGAAACCTGGGGGTGATATTATGAGGGCTTGAAGCTGGTGAATATAGGAAGTTGTGTCCAGAAATACTTGACTTTATAACTAAATCTAAAATTTGACAAATTTGACTGGATTTATAATGTAATTAAATATGTTATCCCATTCATGTTTTATCTACCATCTGTATTCTGCAATAGCTTAAGGATTACAGAATTAGTTTGACACATTTGGCTGTATTCATTTAAATAACCAAATCATTCAGAAATGAGGGGATTCTTTATTATTTCCTTTTTCAAATTACACTTAACAACTCTCTTAATAAGAAGTTCTGAATTGTCCGCTAAGTTATTTCTTACATAGTTAACAGATTGGTAGAGGCAGCCACAATGCAGTTTTTTAACACTGCCTTAGTGGTGTATATTGGATGTCAAAACTACCTATTTAAGGGAAAAGAGGTCGCTCCATTTTTACTGATAAATTTTCTTCATTGTACAGGTTTTGTTAAAGTAGATGGTTCTTACTGTAGTGGTGATTTAAGGAAAACAAGACTGATAATGAATATATCAGCCTACATCTAGAATAACTTAATTGGTTTAGTGGTGTTATTTCACACTTCAGCAACAGAAGAAAGATAATGGTTTAAAGACTCACTTTGTGGAAAAACTAGGAGAATTTGAGCCAAACATATAAGATTATTCTAAAAGATTTTAGCAAATTAATAAAAAAGTGAGAAAATAGAGTATAAAAGATAGTAAACACTCAAAACCAGTGTGTGTGTAAATCAGCAATCAAATTTCCTTTTAGTCAGTGAGAAATCAGTAGAAAAATTCCACTGTACATCTAGACATGAGTTGTAAATTCTAGTCAGAAATGCTCCGATGAACTAAGGAGGTGATGTGAAGTCTCTTGGCCTGTGTGGCCTATGTTAGCAGGCTGCTTATGTCTCCTCAGGCCTAGATAACGAAAATGTCTTAAGAATTTTGTGGTTAGGTATCAAAAGACTTCAGGAATTTTTAGCTTACTTCAGACTTTTATGTACTGAAACTACAGAGCAAATAAGCGCTCCCAATTATCTTTCCATTTACATGCAATAGTAGTCAACACATTGAAGAAGTTAGACACTTTGGTTTTTCCAGGTTATGGTAGTAACCAGTAAAAGATAGTCTAGGTAAACTCAAGCTTGATTCCAACAGTGATCAATTTGTGATTTATAAAAACTTAAACTCAATTTCTAGTTGCTTTAAAAAAAAAAAAAAGAGGAAATAATTTTTGCAGGTAGGATTATGATCTGTAGGTGTGCAAAACTTGTCTTCTACAAGTACTGTTCTATAGTCTCTTAGCTAGACGTGCTATTTTTTAATGAAAGAAACAAGATGTAGGGCTTTTTGTTTTCTAGTTACAATTTTTTTCTCTCTTTAAATCTTAGTGCATTTACAATGTTCTAACTATGTGGGCATGATAGATTTGTAGATCGAGATAACTTTCATTGCATCAGCTGATGGGGAAAATCAGACAAGCTTTCAGACTCACAAGTTTTTATTCAGATCTGAAAGAAAAGCTCTCTAAAGGAAAACAGCAGCTTGAAAAACACTGATTATAATTTGGTTAGATATGCACTAATTAGACTAGCTGCCAAATGTTCTTAATTTCTTAGAAAAATCTTTGATTAGAGGTTTTTGTTGTGACCCAACAGACTTCCCCCTCGCTACCCAGAGCGGGGAATCTGCTTCACTAGTTATGGGCCTGGGCAGTGCAAACACACACTGGGACTCACCGTGTGATTAATATGATTACTTTAATAAACACCATAAATCAATGCCCACAAGCAAACCACTATCCCTATTAATGTAATAGAGGCAGCGATCGTATGTTGATCACCCTTGATAGTATTCTTTACTTTTCTGTGTGTTTTTTATCAGAAATAGACTACAGAGTTGATCAAAACATTATAGAAAGTTACAAGTGAAAGAAAGTAAATAGGCACACAACCTGCTCAGAGGGACAGTGCTGCGTGATGGTGGCAGGGAATCTCAGGCCAGCTGAGGGAGCTCCACAGAGCACACTCTGAGTTGAGATTTTATACCCTTGCAGTCACGCAGGCTTTTTGTATGCAGAACTGCTATAAGCAAGCCTTTTCCAACAGTTGTGCTCCCCCTTAGAGGATAGACAGTTTTATCTTTTGGGTTTAGTTCCCTTTGAGACAGAGGGTGTGAGTGAGGCATTGCTATCACATACACACAGTGGTGATCCAGGGTCTCAGAAAGGAGAAACTACCCAGCCTACACCTGGTCCTGTTCCTTTATTATGGCTTCAATGGCAGTTTCCCTTCTTCTGCAGACTTTGTTGCTTTTTTTCCAACCAACAGCCTGAATATCACAGTCTTTGTCAGAAAGATTCTGAATTAATCTATTTTTCACACTGCCTTGCCAGTGAGTAGGTTGGGGGTTCACAAAAAGTTGAAAGGGGACACAGCTGGGATAGCTGACCCCAAAAGACCAAAGGAATAGTCCATACCATATGACATCCTTCTCAGCATATAAAGCTGGGATTCAGGGTGATGGCATTTGTCTTCCAAAGTACCCTTTTACACATGGTGAACCCTGCTTTCCTGGAAATGGCTGAACATCTTTCTGTCAATGAGAAGTAGTGAAAGAATTTCTTCTTTTGCTTGCTTTTTGTGCACAATTTCTGCTTTACCTGTTAAACTGTCTTTATCTCAGCCCATGAGTTTTTTTCCCTTTTGCTGTTCTGATTCTCTCCCCATCCCACTGTGGGGGGGAGTGAGCAAGCAGCTGTGTGGGGCTGAGCTGCCTGCTGGTGTTAAACCACAACACCAACAGAAATTTTTTTATCTCTAGCAGCTGACACAATAAAATACATTTCTTCTCTCTAGAAAACTTGTTTTGGGAAGTAAATGACATCACAGAAATATACTGAAAATCCCTCACATGCTATCAGAGTTTAAAGTGAGGACTGTTAAACTCCAGTAATGGCTGTATCCTCTCCCAGTATTATTGATTCTTTCACATGAAAAAATATAGGGAGGCAGAACTATAAGAGGTGCTGGAAGATCTGTACATGCCAGGACACTAGGGAGAGGTAAGTAAAGTCTGAGGAAATGCTGCAACTTTGTGCCTTTTAGTTGTTTTCTACTGGTAGTGCAATGGTGTCTTTTTTCTTCGCTGTTCATTCCTGGAGTTTCATGAAATGATCCACAAATTACAAATTAATTCAGAAATAATAACATCTAAAATAAGCAAAACAAGCTCTAAAAGTGAATGCTGATTACAGGGGGGGAAAAAGGAATTAAAACAAGCCAAAGAAACAATAAGTATCAGCTGAATGAGTTGATGGTGGTCATATCACATCATTTATAATTATATAATTATTTATATAATATATAATATATATAAAGGTAAATTATAATCCTAATTTCTCCTCATGACATATAAATTTAACTTAGATCTAGGTAGTAAAATTAAAATAAGAAGTACTTGAAAATGAAAGTGAATACTTTTTTTTTTTTTTTAAAATACTTTTGCTCCAAATGCCATTTGCGTAGGCCTGTTTTTCTGGCACCCAGATCTGAAACAAAACTTCAAAAAGGTGTTCAGAGTCTGGCCATTGAACTCGGGTGCCAACTAGATTTTCCAAGCACTACTGGGCCTATTTTGAATGGTTATTTTTGTCACATGTATTAATAATTTTTTTCCTAGTTTTCAGTAAATGGAAAAAAGAAAAATAATTTTCATTAATGTCATAACTTGTTTGTGAAAGAGAGAAACAATTCAAAACTTTTGGTTTTATCTGAAGATTTTTAAAGAGTTTATAATATTGTCAAAATAATTAGATGTCATCAAGTTACAGTCTTCATCAAGCGACCAGTGTAAACATTTCCTCATTTTACAATGACTTTTCTAGATTAAGAATTTTTTCATTTTATTCTGTTTGTTTAGCCAGACTTGATTCTAATCTTATGCACAGTGAAGCATTGTGGAAATAGCCTCAGGAATAGCCACTAATGATGAAAGCAGCAAAGAGTTGTTTCACAGCAGGATGTTTAAGGGGAACTTTTAAGCCTATAATACCTGTCAGAACTTTTCTACAGTCATTTTGTGTTGATATAGCCGAACCATTTACCTTTGCGATTGCTTTATTAAAACAGTCCACAAACGTTGCTTTATGGATGAAACATTTTTTTTTTTTCTAATTGGACTTCAGTTTTTTTCACTTTAATACTGATGGCAGAAAGCAATTGGTATTTTTTGCCTATTGTTATAAAGACTTTATATTCATTTGAAGTGATTAGGGCATGAGATTTTTCTCACTGCCAAGTCCAGTTCCTACAGAGTGTTAAAGGAAAAGACTGACAGTATAACCAGATGCTATATGACATTCCCATAATACACTGAGTTTATAAAACACTAAAAGGAATGAAAAAGTATTATGGACTTTCCATAATATACTAAAGTACTAAACCATAAATTATTATTTTCTACTTTGTATTCCTCTTGATGGATACAACTACATGGAGCAAGACTGTAATGTCATGCATTTTGCCAAAATTTAGATATCTTTTCATTTCAGAAAATTGTGGGCTTCTAGTCTAACATTGTTTCTTTTTATGAAGAAATATTTTGAAACAGATTTAGAACTTACTATGAAGTACATGACATGTCATGTACTTTATATATATATCATATAATATAATTGAAACCCTCAACAGGCAGGAAAATACTGATTAATTATTCTGATTATATAATTTCAGCACTCTCCCTTTTTAAAGACTATCTGAAGGGAGAATAATACACTGTGGATGGTCATTGTGAATAGTGACTGCACTATATACAGACAATATGAAAAATATACTATGCTTTGGTTTTAGGATGCTGTTTTAATCATGACTTAAACAGAAGTCAGATTTAAGGACTTAAATAAGATTTACATTAGTTTTATGGACTGTGAACGTTCCTGTGAATACAGCTGTTACTGGCCTTTAACAGAAAGTGATTTCTGGCACTTCTTATAATCTTAAATAGAATATAAGTAAAATACAAATATTTTGAAATAACCAATATACTAAAAATTGACACTTTGGAAAAATTATTAGTATCTATGAGTTTCCTTCTTTAGGCATGATTCCTCATTTCATACAAATTAGAATGTTCTTCCCAAATTTCTAAAACTAAATACTAGAAAATACACTTAATTTCCTTTTTTCCTCTATTTAATTTTATATGTATAAACCAGCCTGTCTTTGCAACAGAATTCCAATTTACTATTTTTTTTTCCAATTGTCCTCTAGGTTCTTGTAAATAAATACAATATTTAAGTTTGTCATGATGATCATAATATATCATCATCAATAAGGAGAGCTTAGATCTCACCTTTATGCTAAAATTGTTACTTGCTGGAGAAAATTTTTTAACTTTTCAACCTTTGTTTTGTAGCAGCCACACTCAGAACTGGTACTAGCTTATGATTTGTACTAGCACATCATGTATAGTATGTATGACTATGGACAGGGTAAAAGCCATACCCCAGGTTTTTCATTGAAAGTAATTTCAAATAGAGGTGAAATCCTATAAAAATACTTAGATGAAAATGGGACATATATATAGCTATGTTTTCTTAATAGCTATTAATTTAAATTTAATAATAATGATAATAATCCATTGTCTTTTATTCTGTGAAAGGACAGACTGAATTGAAAAAAATAACTGTCACTTCATGAATATAGTCCAACCTAAAATGTATGACAGAAAAGAAAGCAGTAACATATGAGTAGAAGTGTAAGAAAGGATGGGCGCTGTGTCTGATTAATAGCAAGGTGGAGAGAGAATGAAAATTAATGGAGGAAGAGGAAAGATGAGTAGGGAATAAAATAACATAACATATTAATTTTCCTTGATTAAGCCTAAAAGTATCAGGCTACTTTCTTTAATAAGAAAATCAAAAGTTCGTCATGACATAGTTTAAAAGATGGATTTACTTAGGCTGAAGAAGACTGAGACTCAGTAGCAGTATCAGATGGAGATATTAAAATTTTGGCAACATATGGTAAAAATATGTTTTACAGAATCAATTGAAGGTAGTGCTATTCAGATAGCACTGGAACCCCAAAACCCACTTGGATAAATAGCCTGGCAAAACAGGGACTGGTGGAAAGCTGGCTTTACAATGAGGAACGTGCTACTGGTCTTGAACCTAATCTAGTGATGAACATAAACTTGATTGTTGCAGTTCTGAAGATCACAAGTAAAAGGGAATACAGTACAACGGTTGACTTTGTGGCAGAAGTAAATAATGCCCCTGTTTAGATAGAAGAAATTAGTTCTACATAGCACTGAGAAGTTTATTAAGACTGATGGTAAAGCACAAGGACCTGAGAAAGAGCACAAGTGCCCAGCCTCACCGGTGGTGTCTCAAGAACTGATTAATTCTCATCTAACTGTAGTTGTGCTTATCTGTGCTAATTAATTTGTAGGAGTTTATCTGACATATCCTTTAACTGTTGAATATCTTAGGTGACATAGTGTGAGTTATTCTATTTGCGTGTTAGTAAAAAAATCTTGACTAGCTTTTTTCTCCTACTGCAAGGACTGCTTTTATGAAGCAAATGAATAGTGGAAGTGGCTGAAAGTCACCTGCTGATGTGAAGTAGAGAATAAAACCTTTTTTTTTTTTTTTTGTGTCTGTGTATGGCCTTTTTTTTTTGGTTTTGTTGTTGTTGTATTTTGGTTTGGTTTTTTTTGTCATTAGGTTGCCTTTATTTCAAGCCACACTTTTTGCATGTTATTTTCTTTCTCAGTCCTGCTGAGGAGGGAGAGTGTGAGAGAACCTTAGTGGGAATCCTACAATGACACATCAAGAAATAAAGTAGTCAAGGATTTAAAATATATTAACTTATTTTTACTGTAACCCTGCTTTGTATCACTGAATGATAAATGAGAAATTCAATCCTCTAGTACATTTGGCTGCTTAGGTGTGGTGTGTTGACCCTGGCTGAATGCTAAGTGTCCACCAAAGCCGCTCTATCACTCCCCTTCCTTAACTGGACAGGGGAGAGAAAATGTAATGGAAGGTTCATGGGTTAACATAAGGACAGGAAGATCACCCACCAGTTACCATTATGGGCAAAACAGACTCAACTCAGGGAAAGTAATTTAAATAATTGCCAATGAAATCGGAGCAGAATAATAAGAAAGAAAACCAAATCTTAAAACACCTTCTCCCCAGTCCTCCCTTTTCCCCAGGCTCAACTTCACTCACAATTTCTCTACCTCCTACACCTGAGCAGCACAGGAGGGTGGCGAATGAAGGTGCAGTCCGTTCATCACAGGTTGTCTCTTCTGCTCCTTCCTCCTCACGCTCTTCACTTGCTCCGGTGTGGGTCCCTCCCATGGAAGACTGTCCTCCATTTACTTCTCCAGCGTAAGGCCTTCCCATAGGCTACAATTCTTCATGAATTGCTCCAGCGTGGGTCCTTTCCATGAGGTCACAAGTCCTGCCAGCAAACTTGCTCCAGGATGGGCTCCTTTCTCCATGGGTTCACAGGTTCTTCCAGGATCCTGCTACAGTGTAGGCTTCCCATGGGGTCCCAGCCTCCTTCGGGCATCCACCTGCTCCAGCGCAGCATCCTCCACAGGCTACAGGTGGATATCTGCTCCACCATGCACATCCATGGGCTGCAGGGGAATCTCTGATCTAATGCCTGGAGCACCTCCTCCCCTTCTTCTTCACTGACCTTGGTGACCTCTCACTTATTCTCACTCCTCTCTCTGGCTGCAGTTGCACAGGTTTTCTTATCCCTTCTTAAATATGTTACCCCAGAGGTAACCATCACTGATGGGCTCACCCTTGGCCAACGGCTGGTCTGTCTTGCAGCCAGCTGGCAATGGCTCTGTTGGACACAGGGGAAGCTTCTAGCACAGGGGTCCTCAAACTATGGCTTGTGGGCCAGATAGTCCCCCAGGGTCCTCAATCTGCCCCCCAGGTATTTACAGAAACCCCTGCCCCTGCCTGCCGGGGGTTGTGGGGGGGAAACCAAGCAGCTGCAGATGACCCTGCCACTTCATCCATGCACCAGCCCACTGTTTAAAAAGTTTTACCCCTGGTATATCAGTTTCTCAGAGAACCCACCACTGTAGCACCCCTGCTACCATAACCTTGCCAAGAGAACCCAATTCACCATGAAAACTAAAAGAAGCAGAAACCCCAGCTTTTGTTTTTTTACAGACGAGAAGATCGAAGACTTTTCTCTTAGGACTTCAGAGATTTACCTAAGGTCTACACCTGGCATAGCAATATGCAAAGTTGTAAAATATTGACATTAGACATGATGATTTTTTAACAATTATTGCCAGAAAAAAAAAAGTTTTAAAAAATTATTAAATAATATTTAAACAGTTGTATATATATATATCTTCTCAAAACATTAATATTACAAAAATATCACTTGAGTTTAGGTCATATTACTAATATGCAAACTTCCTACCTGAAATGCTTTATACAGGCAATACACAGCATCTGGACCTTGCAACTGAATTTTGTGAAGTTTGTCACTTGGGAGTTATGTGTGGGTCAGTGATCTGGACATGATCATTTACAGTTAACACACAATCAGCTCATTAAATATAGAAAAGTCATTGTGAAAGCTAAAATACAGGTCACCTATTTATAAAAAAAACATTGACCTTTGTGTTGCTGACGCAGCAGCTCTTCCCACATTTTGTATTTACAATTTGTGTACAGAAAGCTTAGTATCAGGGCCTAAAATTGTAGTCAGTGTGTGCGTGTGTATATATATGCATATATAAAAAAATAATTGAACTACAAAGATCCATTGTATTTATTTTAAATTACTCTAGTTCATGGTTGAAAGAATAAACTGGTAATTTTAAAGAGAAATCAACGTAGTTCAGTAGAGTTCAAAGCAAATATCACCAGTAATGTGGTTTGCATTTTATCAGTTTGATAAAGTGTGAGGGCTTATGATACCTTCTTCGTTATTGTTAATTTACTAGATTTTGAGGAAACCAGTAATGGTATCAGAAATAGGAACTTATTCCTTTTCTTTATGAAGACTCCACTTCAGAGTAAAATGCAAAGAAAAAGGAAACCCCCTTGCCTTTAATGTGGCCTAGGTAAATGGGCAACAGGGATGAGATATGCCAAGGAGACCTGTTGAACAACAGTCAAGGTGGGCAAGCCACAATCAGTAACAATAAACCAATATTTTTTCATTTTTTTCATTCAATTCAGTGAAGTAAAAGCAGCAAGCAAAATCTGCTGAATGTACTCAAATCCACAAGGTATTTTTAATTTGTTAAGCCAAAGTACAAGGAGGCCTTAGCATAAAGATTATGTTTATCTGTCTTTGAAGGCCTTATATGTATTTATATAAGCATGCATTATAAATTTCTTTAGAATTCGTATGTATATCTAGTCTATATGTATGAAACTATTGTTAGTAATATTTCTGCTAAAGGTATTTCCTGTATCACAGAATATGCAGGTGGATTTGCGTATGGATATCAGGAGATAATCCCACATAATCTTCAGAGTACACAAACCAATAATTTGCTAATAATACTAATAGAAGTCATAATCCAAATTTGTGAATCACACTATGAAGGCTCCGGAAGATTTATGGCATTTTAAAAGTTGTTGAAGATACTGAGCATTTAGGAAACTGGGCCTGTATTTGTTTTCTTTTGCTGCAGTGAGAAGCTATCCTGTCTAACCTTTTTCAGTGAAAATGATCAGGGAGGTTTTCAGAACTGTTACATCTTTTATCTCAATTTCATGTTTTGTATATCTAAGCATGCATTTTTGAGATGAAGTGCTGATAACACTACCTTGTAGTCAGACTGTGCTGCACCTGCCATCTAATCATCAGAATGGTCTTCAAATAGACTAAGGCAGTTCATCAAATAAGAAAAGAAAATATTCATTCCTGTTAAAGGCAGTTGGAGGAGGAGGGAAGGGACACCATTACTGCAAACATTTTAATGAGTTTTTCTTTCTTTCATTTTCTACCAGCTGTGATGTCAATGAACATCTAGTCCTGCAAAATTTCACACATAAGAATAGTCATCATTGCTTTTAAATTAATTACATGATAAAACTATCAAGAGAAAGGCTATTTGGGATCAAATCTATAACTGTTGTTTCATTTCTGTTTCATATTCTGCCAGGAAACGTAACCTCCAGCTGGCTATGTGAAATTGAGTTTAAACTCCTTTGTGACTGAAAGTGACCAGACTATTTTCTGTTCATTTGGAATTTCTAAAATGTTATCATTAAGTTTTGTTTGTTTCTGTCTCACTCATTCCTAAATGAATTTTACATTAGTGATATTTCAAATTTTACTCCCAAGAGAAGAGAAAAATTACATAAAATGTTAAGGAAAAAGACTAATATCTGGAAAATATTCTTTAGCAATGGTACCAAATTGCTAAGTAGTTAGAAGTAGAACTTGAATATCAATTATTTAGGAAGTCAGCTTGTCTTATCCTACCCTATTATCATACATATGAAGTTCTTAGTAATGGAGAAACAATTTTCCACAGGTTTTCCACACAAACTTAGGCTGTCTGCATACCTAAACCCCCCACTGTGGTGTTTTTTTTTTTTTGTTTGTTTGTTTTTTTTCCTGAAGATTACTTCTGCCATTGTCTATTCAGTTATGATTTTTGGTTTTGTTTTTTTTCAAAGCTCACATCATCCAAATAATGTAGATATCTAAGCTGGTGATTTCTAGTGTGCTTAACTTCAGTATAGCTATGCTGATTTACAGCAAATAAAGTTTGGCACTTTTCTATTCTTGCTTAGGATAAAACATCTAAACTTTTATTCTTTCTCTGCAGCAGTATGAATAACCTGCTGTACTTTTACAAACACATGGATGTATTTGTGAGTTGTAAATTTAATTTCTTTACAAATCCCTCAAAATTAGAAATATGTGCAGTCATGCAACTACTTATGTTTTTGAAAAGGATTTATATTCTTCCTACTTCAAATGAAGGAGATGAAACTTGAGAAAGTGAATAACAGGCTCTGATCTGATCTCATTCCTCTCAGCATAATTCCAGGTTGGTTATGCTCAGCAGGAGAAAAAGTGCAAGTGAATAGGGGTTTGTTTACTGTGAATTGTAAAAAGGATTTGTGATTGCAAAACTGAGTGTTCTGCCACTGATAAAAAGATTTCTAAGGCAGATTAACCAAAATATGTATGTGGCTTTCTTTATTGTGAGTTCAATGAGGTTTTTGATAATTTTATGTATCCAGTTTCTTATAATGAACTTTATTCTTTTTCAGACTGCTTGATAACTTTGGACACAGCTAATCTCATTTCTAATATTGGGTTTGAACCAAAGAATCTTGCAAAATCATTATTAGTCTCTGAGAGACTCTGGGAGAGTCTTACTCTAAAAGAAGTAAACCAGTACTGCCCTTCTTTTTCTACATACGATCATGACCATTAATCCAGCTGATTAAATCAGATGTCTAACAATTCTTCATTTCCTCTCATTCTCATTTCCTCTTTCCAGGACTTTTTGAGCAATCAGTCTCTGCAGCTTGGCCAGAACCAGTCTAAGGAATGAGGGTAAGATAAGCCCCATTAATTTAGGACAGGCTTGTGAACAACTTGTTTTTCCCTTCTAGAGGAAACAAGAGGACATTACCAGTTGTATTTGGCTATCTGGCTTGACAGGATTATAAGGACTACTGCCTGGTTTCCTCCCTGTGTAGGCCTTCTTCAATTCCCACTACAGCATTGCTTTCCTGATTTTTTTTTTTCTCCCCCCCCCTCCTCAGGCTCACCTAAACTTTGTTCCTGACTTGGTCGAAAGGTATTGAGACACTCACTACTGCTCCTCAGCTTTGGTCAGACGTCAGAAGATGCTCTTCCTATAGTCTTCTTTTAACATTCTTTGGGTTTAATATACTTCCTACCCAGATCACCATTTTGGAACATATCTTGGATTATCTGGAATGTAGTTTTGGTCTGTCCTAATTAAAGTATTGAGACCCAGTCTGTGTACTACCCTGATCCTCACTGCTGGGTTTCATCTTCCAGTTGTGATTTGCTTACAGATAGCAGGTTGTTTTTCTGGTAATGTATTTATCTTCATGCAGGACATAAAAATAAATGGTTAAATGTTCCCTGAAATATATTTTGGTTCTTTGTCACTAGTGAGAACCATAGCTAAAGAATTAAATGGCCACATTTATGACCATTACAATACACAGATTTTGGGGATGGGAAGAAGAAAAGTCATAAAATGAGGGGTAGTTGAAACTGGGTAAGCAACTTTCAAAATGTGTTGTTCAAGAATTCTGCATATGTAAGTATTATTATTCTACTGGCCAGTAAGAGAAAATAATTTTAATATTACTGATAGACATAATAATAATTACAAATCTAATAGTAAATGCTTATAACACATTTATTACACTTCATAAAAAGACAAAACAGAAAATAAAATATTTTTCTAACTGGTGATAATGACTATTGTTGATTTAGAAGACAACCAAAAATTTTCTGAATTCTGGAAATTACACAGGAATTTTGGATGAAGGGCAAGAAGCCCTTTGTTTCAAGAAGGTTTTGTTGTTTGGTAGGTGAAACTAATAGGATCACCCACACTTCACTATGAATAAGTATTAGCGTACTAGTGAAAAATAATGTAAAATTGGTTGTGGTATCACCAAAGTAATTTTCTCTTTGATTAAAAAAGAATAATTTTCTAATAATAGTCAATGGTTCAGTAAAATATATTGGGGAAAGCAATTAAAAATCCCTTCAGCAAAGAATTTAAGGATCAGGGTGTTTTACTGTGCCACTTCTAAAAACTCCTTTCTTGTTAGTAAAAAAGGAGGAGAGACTGCTGTGGAGCTATCTCACCCTTCAACTAGAAAAAACTATGGGAAATTCTTAAGGATTCCCTTGCAATGCACCAGGCAGCTCAGCAAACGTTCTTCCTTGTGTACAAGGACAATCATTACACAGGTTACTGGGGTGGGTTAGGAAGAGAAAAGCTTGTTAGTGTCCTCTTTAGAAGAGTGATGATTTAATTCTGGGTTCTCTGTTTATAGATTTTCTCAACGTAAAGGAATTTAAAGGCAAAAAAAGTAGTCTAAGGTTTCTCTGTCACATTTAATAATATCATATGTTCCAGCAGTCCATGATTATGTTAATCAGCCCATAGATTCCAAGAATATGCAGGTCTGTGAGGGTCCAGAAATCATATGACTATCTCCTTCAGATCTCCACCAGTAAGCAAAACAATGGAGTGACATGTGCGGTACGTGCTACGCTGGAATGTAAGAATATACATATCAGCACAGTGTTGGCAATATGAAGATTCGTATATGTTTGGAACATTGCTCCAGGTTTAGGGTCAAAGAAAAGTAAGTCGACCTGCTCCACTGTCTGTATATCTAAAGTAAATACTTCCAGGTTACTTTAGACATGACAACCTGAAAAATAAAGATGTTTTTAAAGAATAAAAAAACATAGAAATGAAAGAGGAACTGGAAACTGTTTATGAAAGGTTTCTTAATACAGACAGTGGCTATGCTTTGTGTTCCAATTTGCTTTATGAGAAAGATAGAATTTTATTGTATTCCATTAAAATTATTTAAAATGAGCTCAGAAATGTTCTCTAATATATGAATTCAAGGAAAATAAAATATATGACCAAAACTGATAAAAGCCTTATCTGTTGAGCTGACAGGCACTATGCATTTTGAAAGGGCTAGAGGATCTGTTTGTGGTTTTCTTTTTGAAGTGTAACAGCATAGTAACCTTAGAAGGTGTTGTCAAGTATTTCTTCTGTGCCACTGCCCTTTCCCCTTCATCTCATACTCTCGGTTACCTTGCATAACTTGTTATATAAATCTTAAAGAATTTTCCAAAGTGTAATGATTTGCTTTTTTAACAAAGGCACAGGAAGAAAAAAAAACAGTTTCTGTTTGCCAGATCTCTATACCAAAGAGAGTAACAAGTATCATCTAGATATACTTTACAGCTTTATAATAATTTTCACCTTAATATCATTATTTGAAAATCAGAGGTTTGAACTTCATTTAGACTCTGGATAACCCTAAACCTTATACAAAATATTACTTATTTTATGAAACAATAATGTTATGACAGAAATACTCTTTTGTAAAACAACAAAAATAAAAATGTGAATATATAGCTTTATAAATGAGGAACATTAAAGAATTCAGTCCAGGTAAGTCTGTCTCTTAGAAGTTACACAGAGTAATCAATGTGAATTTTGAAACTATTTAATTATAAAGAACTATTCTTAATCAGTTTCCCATGTACCTACAACTTAGAATATAAATGTCTTCCTCCCCTCATGCTATTTTTTATTTTTTTGCGTTTTGTTTTAGATGAGCAACAACATAATAATTTTAGTATTCCTCTTATTCTCAAGGAGGCTTTGGGTGTTTTCCTCTATACATCTATTCCATTACAGATTGTTATTTAAAGTACACCATTTTTTCTATATGATTATTGTAGAAGTATGATTCCTGTTATCAAAATTCTTTGATAACATGAATTTATAAGTGTGTGGGTTTTTTTTTTCCCCTTAAAAAAGAATAGAAAGGAAGAAAGAAAAAGGCCCAACTTCAAACTAAATTAGGTAGCTATCTATATCCCATTCAGCAGAACTTGGGTAGCTAAATAAAACATTCTAGCTGAACGGAACAGTGATGAAAACAGAAAATTTAAGATAAGGATGTCTGAGAACAACTTGTTCATTGATTATCACTGTTAAACAAATACTTTTAAATCTAGTAACCAAAAAGTATATGTGTCCATCCTTCCTTCCTTCCTTCCTTCCATCCATCCATCCATCCATTACAGCCTTTGGAAGACTAGTCTTTGCAGTGTGTCATTTTTTCTACATGGTTATTGTAGAAGTATGATTCTCATAGAAACAAACATGACTACTTTCACTGCTTTTAAATTTAATATGTGACAGAAAGGGAATGTACACTTACACTTCTTGCATGTCTAGAAATAATGAATAATTTTTAACCTACCTGTGAGTACTTGAAACAGTCTGTGGTTGATACTAAGGAGAGACAGATGCAGAAATATTTTCAGGGTTAGCATCCCAGGACTACTTCTCTAAAGTAAAATTATTTTGAAATGAAAAAGAAAGACTGATCATTTTCAGTTCAATAAAAAAGCAATGAAGTTGTCAGAGAGCAGAAGTGTTACGGACCCACTTGTTATACATGCAAAAATAGCACTGCATTTTTTCACAGGCTGATGTCTGTAGAGTTGAAAGTTGGAAAGGTCACAGAGAAATACTTTTCTGAAAAACTCCATCTCCTTTCTGAACAGAAGTCTGAATAGGAGATCAGGCTGTCAGTTTGGCACTTTAATTCTAATATCTGCTCTACAGTTTCCCTGTCTTTTCAGTAGCTTGATTTTACTATGGAAGGTAGAAATACCAGTTTAGATGCTGTACGTGTTTCTAATGCATTTGGCAACTTTCAGAATATTTCCTTCAAGGATTGGAATTACATCAATGGTATTTGCGATTTCAAATTCATTCCCTGCAGACTTCTGAACCCTTCATGTTCACAAACATGTTTCTTCTGCCTTTCAAATCCTTCTTCTGTGAAAGCCCTCTTTGCTCTCTTGTTGAAAATAATTTGATTTATTGTGACTGTTAAACACCTACAGAGGTGTTTACACAGCTGCCACAATGCTTCCACAAGCAGAAAACTAAAAATCCCCTAAACCCCCCAAACTGTCTTGCTTGAATGCACCTACTACCTATATCTTGATTTGATTTCTCTCACTCCCTCCTTGAATTCTCCTTGAAAAAACTGCCTGAGAGCTTAACTTGATTTAGATGAAGAAGTCTTCAACAAGGGATTTGCTAATCTGTTCTTTTACAGTTTTCTCACTCTTGTCATTAGTTAATACAGCCTTACCAGGTCTAGAGCAAGTTTCTGTAGTTTTGTTCTGAATAACTTACAACTGTTCTCACATTCAGTTCCTTTCTTTCATATTCTTTTAAAGAAACAGAATATTAAACCAAGGTGAGCACGGTACCACAATTAATATGCAGGTGGCATTCATAGGAAGCTGCCAAGCAGGAACATACAAGACTTGATACAGTACGTTTTTTCCATTGAGTCGTATAATTGTAATAACTATCAATTAACTAGCAGAAATAACTTCCTTTAAAGATACTATCCCTTATTTCCTCTCCTAGGAGTAGAATGTGTTATCAAAGCCCAACAGCTTCTGCTCTGCAAAAGATCAAGCAGGTTTGAAAGCCTGCAAGAGCCACTGTAGTCAAAACTGCAAAGATGTAAATGAGTAGTGGTACTTTTGCAACATTAACACCCACACAGAGCAAATAAACAGCAGATATCATGTGTGTCTGTGTGAGTAAAAGTCGACCTTGTCTTGGGAGCATTTTTGGCATCTGTTTTCCATAGGCTGAAGTGCATGACACATTTGTTTAACACAGTGAAAAAAAGTTCCTTTGAGCTGGCTATGGTAGTAACACAGTCCAGAGAACTGCATACCCTGAACAGCTAAATTAAAAAATTAGGGTTTTCATTCTACAGGAAACTCATAATCTCTTTGGGGTGTTTTGTTGTTGTTTGCTTTTTGGTGATGTGTTTTTTCCCCCCACTTTTCCATCTAGTTGCAAAGCAGAAAGATTCGAAATAATTTGAAAAATACTTATGACAATAGTAGTTATCATCTTTTAATATTTTTTAAGAACCATTCTGGTGCCTCAGAAGAATAAACTTGGATAGTCATGTTCCTAATTGCCTAATCTCATATTTATTCATTGAAGTTTACTGTGTATAAATTAAATTACTAATTTTAATAACTATATATTTCCTGTATAGTTGTATTTCATCTAGTCAGCTAAACTACTGCTGTAGAAAGGAAGAGAAAAATATCACTAGGCATGAGTCCATTCATCATAGGGTAGATGTTTGAAGTAGATCATATGGATCACTGTCTAAAAGTGCAGGTCCACACTTGCTACCTCACTGACAGACCTTCCTGCACAGATTTATGTCCTTGGATTGAGATTTACAAATTTCAAGTAATATTTTACAGGAAAATTTGCTGGAGTTATGAAAGTGTTCGGTATTTTAGTATGCTTTTTCTCATTCAGATTAATCCAATTTTAATAAACATTTTAGACATTAAAAATATATATTGTCAACATCAGTATAAACACATATTTATTAGCCAAAGTGATCATTTTTTTCTGTTCTTTTTAATGATAAGATTAACATGAAATGAAGTATCTCTTAGAAACTGGTAATTTTGTGTCATAACATAGAAATTACATGACGTAAAATTATTTTATGCAATACTATGCCCTTGCTGGATCTTATCAGGTTTCAGTTTAGTAACAGAAAAATTTCCTAAAAACATATTTTCATGTAATTAGAACTTTAAGCAACTATATAATGTGGAAATAAATCTGGGTTACAAATATATTAAAACATGCAATTCTATTCCAACATCTAATACATTAGAGTAGAATTATTTCTTAACATAGTATGAATATCAGTGGAAAACCTTAATAACGATAGAAATACCAGCTGATTTATTTTTGATACTATGAATGCAAAACCCCCAAATTAACACTTTTATGTGTAGTTAATATCTTTATATGCAGTACGCAGAGAGAGAATAAATGTTGTCAAGAGGTAGGCAGGAGACCTTTCATTTATACAGCATTTACATTAGATTATTATTAATTTAATCTATATGAGTACAAACTGTTCACATGTAGAGCATCAAAAGCCTGAGGACCTGTTTAGCGCACATCCTTTTTAGGAAGAATATGTTAATGCCTGTTTTATTTTCCCTCCATCTTTGTCTAGGATAAAAGGAAAAAAAAAACCAATACCAAAAAACCCCCAAAAACTGACCAACCCCCGTAGCCTGCATTCGTAGAGGCTTGTGTTTACATTCAAGTTGACAGAATGTTGCAAGAAAAATTATGTTGAAAAGCTTCAGTTTATTGTCACTTTTATTGTCTATCACCACAGCAGAATTTGGCAGCTTGCCTGAAAGAATAAGGACCACACTTCCAGTACAACATGTGTTTACAGAAATAAGCTGTTGGTCTGTACAGCAAGTGTTTTGCTTTAGAGCAATGTCTGAGTATGGGTGGGTGGGTGTTTATTTTCTTGCTTGTTTGGGTTTGTTGTGGGTTTTTTTTAAAGAAAATCCTGCAGTCTCTGTTCCTTGAACACTCAATTACTCAGGGAAGAAAAAAACAGAGGGCAAGACAGAGGGAGAGTGGGGAAAAAGATGTCAAGTCTGTCATTCATAAGGATCCACATGATTGCTCTAACAAGTTACAGTGATGAGAGAAAAGGCAGAACGATTATGGGACCTTAAATGTCATGGAGATAAAATAGAAAGTTTGACCTACTAGTACCAATAGGATCATAGGATAATTTGGATTGGATAGGAGCTCAGCAGGTCTCTGTTCCAACCTTATGCTCAAAGAAAGGTTAGGTGTGAGGTTAGAACAAGTTATTCAGGGTTTGATCTAGATAGGTCTTGAAAACCCCCAAGAAAACTATAGCATGTGTTAGACAATCCAGAATGAAAAGGATATTCATCAGTTATTAATCTCTACCCCTGCCTGTATAGCAGAATACTTCAAAATAAAATACTAGTAAAAAGGAGCATGATATACTACATTAATTTTCTTCCATTTGCGAATTAAGTCCTCTATTATTGAAAAAGTCAGGCAAGTCATTTGCCTGTCTGCTTTTCACATAAATGAGTGTCCAGAAGATCTAGAACAAGGAGATGAGTTGTTCATACATACATAGCACAGCGAGGAATACCGGAGGTCAGATGTTGGCCAAATACACTGCAAGGAGCAGAGCTGAAGGCATGAATGAAAGTTAAGAAATAGTTGCATTGTCTGTTTAGATGCTGAAAATGGAGGAGCTTATGTACGTTTTTAAAAGTTTGTACAAGTGCATATTTTGGCAAGGATTTTAGTGTTTTCATTATGTTATGCTGTTACAACACTATTAGTATTATTTCTTTGTTCATTTTTACCTCACAGGACCTCAGCTGTATCTTATAATCAGGGAATGTGATTATTGTTTAATATGTTATCATTTTCCAAAAATAGGAGTTTTTGTTCAAAATTTATATATTATCAGATGGATCTGTGCATAATTAAGATCTGGGTTCTCTATTACCTTTTTTATTTTTTTATTTTTTTTAATATTGTCATTATAGTGATCATGATTAGGATAATTGCCTTTGTTAGATAGGAAAAGGAATTACAGATTTAGATATGAGAGAATTAAAAATTGCATTAAAAATTAAAACCAGATGTCTAATTAAGGAAAAGTTTTAAGAAAATAATATGCCATGCTTATATTTTAGAGTACATCTTTGTTCCCATCAACAGCAATTTATTATTGAAAAGTACTATTTAAGGTAATTTTTAATATGTATGGATTAGTAGTCAAATAAGAGGCAGCTTCTTAATAGGGTCAATATTTTAGCAGGTTTAAACAGTCTTTGTAAGTCTCTTTGCAGCAGGAAAATATTATTTCTGTCTTGTACATTAAAGGTAGAAATTAACATTACAGTTTTCCTAAGTGTTGAAGAACAAGAAAGCATTGTGTGGTTCTCACTAATTCCAATAAGAAATTAAAACTTGGAAAATCATTTATAATTTTTGTTTTGTTGGCCAGAATTTGTATTTTTATATTTTACTTATCTTCCCCTGATCAGCCTGATCTGTTAATTTTCTGTGGTGTACAGAGTACATAAGGAATACTATTATTGCACATCAAAATTATAACACTATTTTTAGAACTCTGATTTTTAAATTATATAAGTTCTAATAGGACTTGCAAAAATAATTTATAAAAAGTGAAAATATCTAGGGGTTTTTTTGTTGTTGTTTTTTTTTTTTTTTAATAAGGAAAAGACAAGCTTCTTATGGGATACTGAAATAAAATAAAGCCATGAAAATAGGATAAGTTATTCAGGAGATGCTCATTGTATAGTATTCCCAAAAGAAACCCTTTATGGCTCATAGTGCATTTAAAAAATATATATAATTTTTATGGGTATGTATATATACATATATATATTTCCCTTTGAGAAAATAAACAAGATCAAGTCAATGCCACAAACCTGGGTAGGTTATGGTGTTCATTAGAAGTGCAATTAAACTTAAATAAAAATACCAAGAACGCTCCCTCAATTGAATTAAATATATATTTACATAGACAGCATGAATAGATACCACAATGAAGTAAATGATCACAAAATTCTTATTATTGATTTAGGCTGTAAATCACTCTAGGGTAGAAGGATTTTGTTATGCACTTTTTTCTCCTGCTCCCTTTTCTGTAGGGAGAGGGATGAAAGGAAATGCAGAGCTGGTGTCCTACCTGTACCTGCTAAATGTAAAAGCATCAGGACCACCAGAGTTTGATGGACTAAATAGCCTTTGAGATCTGGCAGGCCTTTAAGTACAAATATTTTTCCACAAAACACTTGCATAAGATGCTTGGAGATTTTGTGCTTGTTATTCTGGTGAAGGCATTGAATTAGGGAAGGACTGCAAAGTCTTGTTTGTCATGTGGATGCAGTGGCAGATTTCTACTCTGCTAAATCAAGCTACTTCAGGAAAAATAGGTGAATATCCTGTCCCATTTGTCTGATTCCTTGAGAACAGAGCTGCAGCAATAGTATACACAGAACGGCTGAAGATGAGAAGTCGTACTGACAACTTCTTTATAGTTCAAAAGAAAACTCAGGACTGACAGAGCTGCCTTCCTTCAACCCACCACAAGATTTCATACAAATAGGGAAGAGACATGGGGCAGGGCGGGGGAATAAACACACAAAATGTGTGAACTTGAAAGTGAAATTATCTTAAGAGGAGGAAGGAACAAAAAAGTTTAGTTTCCTTTTAGGCACTAGCTAATTATTTGAAAACTATCTTCAGAATTGTAGTGATACAAATTGTATATATTTCAACATAAGGAATATCCTTAACAACTTCATCATACCTTTTTGACTTTTTTCTTTTGCTATACCTTACGCTTTTCTGTTGAATGTGTATATATATGTGTGGTTTGGGGTTTGGGTTTTTTTTGGTTTTTTTTTTCAATACCCTTTCATGTTTTTCATTTAACTTATGTAGTGCTACCTTGGAGAGTGGGAGGATGACAGAATAGAGGAAAAGGGTGGATTTAGGTGATGTATTAGCCATAATACATCAAAACTTAATTTCCTCCTACATATTTTAGATGAAAAAAGGCAAAATAGCATTTAATTTTGGTCTTCATCACAATAGACTCATTCTGCATAGATGTTTTCTTGCTTTGTCCAATTTCCAATTAATCTAGCTGTTGTATTCTTTTAATATCACTTATACATCATCATAGGTTCCCCAAGTCTTCAGAAAAATACTAAATTGTACTAAAAGATATTTTCCCTGATATTCCTATTTTAGTCTTATTTCATTCACTGGTTTTATTTATAGAACAATAAATTTACAATGTTTTTCACATTAACTCATTGCTTGATACACAATTTACCTTTCTAAAACCAAATCTCTGTTATTAGCTCTTTCTATCCCACTGAAAAAGAAGTTCCATAATAACTGTTGCTACCTTTGTGTGAACTTCACTAAATTTTCATTGTATTCCTACTGATAACAAACAAGAGCCATGATTTTAATAATTTCATTGACACTACTATATCATCATGTAATTACAACCCTTCAAAACTGCTTTTTTCTTATATGTTTCCTTGTTATCTAAAATTGTTTCACAGTTTTAGCCAATTCCTGCAAACTTAACTGTATGTATTTAAGACAGACTTGTAACAACCCAGTTTTCCCTCCCTTAAAGCTATATTTGAATTACTTTTCTTGGATCTTGGCCAGAGAATTTCTGCCAGCGTTTGGCAGGGTCTGGCCAACATAACCAAGACCTGATTTAATTTTATAATACCTCATAGGTTTTTATTCAGTGAAGTTTTTATTACTTCCATTGTCTTATTACTTGAAATTATGAAGTCCATCCTTCAGTAAAAATGTATACTCTGATAGATGGGTGAGACCTTCAGTAGTTCTGTAGGCATCGAAAGATCCTTTAAGAAGGGTCTATCAGTTGCATAGTCAGAGAGCAGAGCACAGCTGAGACATTGGTCCCCTGAGTGCTCACTCCATGTTCTTTAATAGTGCCAATGAAAGTTTAAAAAGATCATGGATTACTGAAAGAATCAATCTTAAAATTGTTTTTATAACAGATGATATTTCATACATACTTTATCAAGAAATCATCTAAAATATTAATGTAATTAATGTACATAGTGATAAACTTACAATTGTTTTTATAACAGATTATTTCATACATACTTTATCAAGAAATCATCTAAAAATATTAATATACATAGTGATAAACAATTAGAATGTAGTAAAAAAAGTTAAAGACCATAGATGTATTTCAAATCATGAATATATTCTCTCCCAACAGACATAGCTGGTAAATTAGAGTACTGTCTCCACAAAATGGGAGTTTTCTTTGTGACTTTATTAAAAGAGTACATTTGTTGTAATTAAGTGGGAGTACATTAATTTTCAAATATGAATTTAGAAAAAGAAATGTAAGTATAATTAATTTTGTGTAGATATACATTTTTGTTCCTAAATTGAATAGTAAAGCCTGTCCCTGAATCTTCTCAAGACTACATTTATTATTCATTTTCTTTTGCCCAGCTTTGGACATGTTCTCTTGGTGAACTTACAGGTGGAGATGGACCCTTGCCTGGACAGGTGGACAGTCTAATGAAGAAGAGCAGTTAGACTAAATTTTATTTGGATCTTGTTCTAAGGGCTGCTCAGAACAAATCCAGCTAGATAAGCTTTTCAGTGAAATTTTCCAAGGAAGATTGAGACTGCTATATCAGATGAAAGCTACAGTGCATTTAGGCCAGTGGCTCATTTCTTACAGTTGCAATAATGGAAAATATCTTCTGAAGAGTTAAAAATCTATTTGCTAAATAGACACAACATTTTAAAATAAGGGACAAAAACTGGAAAGGTACATGTGTAGATTTTCCTATCGAGTTCCAGTACTTTGAGGGGATAATTACAAGCCCAGATTTTGGTCAAATCACAAGCACATACATATTATTTTCTAAATTATTCTCTATTTTTGTTATAAAAATAGTAATCTGCTGTTTGGACCAAGTATTCTCTTAGAAAAGGTTAAGCAGAGTTTAAAAGCAAGCCTGATTAATTCTATCAGGAAATAAACTAACAATGCTTTTGAATTTCTTGATGCCTTAAGCAATACTTTGCAGACACTTATTAATTGTAGAAAAATAAAAGATTTTCCATGCACATGTCCATTGGTTAGAGCAAGTGTTGTTTGCATTTAATTATAAATGTCTGCTTTGCAAGAGGTGAGAAGGGACAGTGTTTAAACAATTAAACATTCAATTTCTGGTCTCCAAAGTAAGATTAGAGATGTTTGAATAATATTCTAAGAAGTGATGAAATTTAGTAATTTGTACTTCTTAAAAAAACCAAACAACTTTATTTGCCAGAAGCTTAGCCATTGACAGGGGTCAGTTCACTTAGTCTTGTAACTGATACATCATATGAAAAACATAAATTGGCAGTGTGCCATTGCAGCAGTAAGATAATGTTCTGTACTGCCTCAGCAAGATGAGAGTCAGATCAGTGGATGTAATTATCCCCATTCTACTCTACACTTGCTAAGCTACAGTTGATACTGTTTCAGGTTTTGGTTCTCCCAGTTCAAACGAGAAGCTGAAAAACTCAACAAGATTTTTTGAATGGCAGCTGAGATGACTGGTGGGTTGGAGAACATGATGTGTGAGGAAAGGTTGAAGGGATTTTCTTTGTTGAACTCACAAAACAGAACCCCAGAGGGATCTAATCACAGTCCTCCAGAACATAAAATCCAGCTGATTGTAGACCCTCTCGTTCCTAGTATTCTGCTTCTTAGAAGGTGTAGACATACCAGCTAAACATGGTAGCACCACGATTTACATCCATCAGTTCATGCTGTGTTTAAATACTGTTTTGCTTTATCCTCACATCTTCTAAAGGATGCCTTTGTAGTGCAGTTTTCTAGCTCCTCATATGTGGATGGCCAGCTATTGGTAATGAAAAAAACAACTAAATTCAATCTTTGTTTGAATTTCTCATTCAGTTCTAATAAGACTTTACTTGTGGATGTTCTGGATTAAAAAAATACCCAACAATCTTAGCATATAATAAATTGTGAGATACATTATTTCTGTGTGTGGGTGTGAGCATAATCTAAGAGAAGAAAGTATACACGCAGACATACACAGACACAGACACCCCAACACCCCCCACCCCCACCCACCCCCACCCCACATGTACATTCTAATTAGGT
>JAVJGJ010000001.1:28674639-28742509 GCA_035590215.1 Microhierax caerulescens
TTCCATCTGTCATAAGAGTCTTTCAAGGCAGGAAAGATGGTGTGTGGTTCCGGGTTGTTTCATGCTGAAGCCAGTTCTGATTTCATCACAGCTGAGCTAGTCTGGTTTCATAGAAGTCCATTCTTCATTAGAGTGGCAAATGGAAGGAAGTCAGGTTCAGATCCCCAAAGCTGGAGTAGCAGAGACAGGCGGCATGAGGTGCCCAGCGTATTGATGGGCACATGGCCACCATAGAAGTGATAATAATATACAGTGTTATGTTCCAATTAACATCACACAATTTAATTCATTGGGAATTCTTACCCGAAATCAAAGCCCCCTAAGACACACATCAGACTTCCCAGTTCTCCTGCATTACCTTCCAAGTGCATCAAGGTCTTTGAACAAAAGCAATCCCACAAATGAGTTTGCCTTTGCCTGAGGGAGGAATAACCCAGACTGCTTTTCCTAGAATAGTTTTTATGTGCACTACAGGAAATTTATCCCCTTCTATAGTATGCAGAAACTTTGACTGGGCAGGGTATCATTCAGTGTTGACAGCCAGGTGGCTTTTGATAAATGTGTATCCTGATGTTTGAAGGTCCCACTACCCATTGCTTTTGGTGTAGTCTTTAACAGTCCATTACATCATCTGATGTTGATGGATGTGATATATCCACTCAATACCGTGCTCTTTGGCCCAAGTGGCTGTGAGGTTTTTTTTTCAGAAATGAGTTCTGTTGTCTGATTCAATTCTTTCTTGGGTGCCACTTTGCCATAAGACTTGCTTTTCAAAGCCCAGGAGAGTGTTCCGTGCAGTGGCCTGGGGCACAGGATGCTTCTAGCCATCTGGTGGTTGCACCCACCATTGTAAGCACATGGTGCTTGCCTTGGGTGGGTTTGCAGGAGTGTGATTTAGTCAATCTTCCAGATGGGTAGCTTCCACCTCTGCAAACTGACTCAATTCACCTTCTCCTTCAGCAGTTTCTGTGAGTTTTCTTAGGGGGCTCCTGATGCCAAAACGGCCCAGAATAACTGCTCAGAGATTAATTTTGTCTTTAAGCAGCAAAGGTATTTATTTCGTGCAGCGTTGGGGAGCTGGCCGATTCTCACCGGACAAACTAGCTCCAAAGTTTTCAGTGAAAAGTTAGGTAATTTATATAGTTTTTGTGAGAGGTTACACAACATCTTTGCATACATACTCATTTGATTTTGACACCTGATCATTCCATTCACAATAGGTGGGATCTAGGTGGAGCAGACCTTTCAATTTTCTTTGTTCAAAGATTTCCTGACTTGATGGTCTCCTTATCTCCTTCAGGTGCCCACCTTATCTTTTCTAATTATTCAGAGCACATTCCTTTCTCAACACAAACAGAGCATCACCCAGAGCATTGTACCAAACTCATCCTGACTAATCTTTTTATTTTAAGACCTTGTTCTGTTTCACTCCATACAACCACTTTCCACCTCCAATGCTTTCCTACAATATGTCAGGACCCAGCAGTAAACAAGGCATACTGTTTCTCCTGTTCTGGCAATTCATTGTACAATGTGGTTTCTTCAGCATGTGTCACCTCCTCCTCTGGTGACCTTCCAAAATCTTTACCTTCTGGCCAATCCATGATCAAATCCAAGATTCCTGGATGACTGGAGTTTCCTATTCAAGCATTTTGTGTGAACAATGCAACTCACTTACTCCATGTAGTATCAGCTGCATGATGTGTAGAGACATCTAGCCCAGCACTGGCAAACAGAGCCAGAAGGAGATGCACTTCAGTACCAATCCTTTTGAAGCAGCTTGAACCTTTTCATAAACTGCCAGTATCTCTTTTTCGGTTGGATTATAGCAGCTTTAAGATCCTCTGTATCCCTAGCTCCAAAACCCTAGGGGTTGACCTTGAGTCTCCCCTGGTGCTCTCTGCCAGAGGCTGCAGTTAGGGCCATTGTTGCTGGCTGTGGTGTGTGTAGAGCACATTTCTCCTGTTTAATTTATTCAGAGGCTTTTTGTTGCTCAGGGCCCTGTTTGAAATTATTCTTTCAGGTCACTTAATAGAGGGGGTTTATATTCAGACTGTAATTTGGACTGTGAATTCTTCAAAAAAACACACCACCTAAGAAAACCTGAGTTTGCTTCTTACTAGTTGGTGGAGACAGATGTTATTTTGTTGATCACATCCTTTGAGATCTGACAATGTTCATCTTGCCATTTTATTCCTAAAAATACTGGATCCTGTGCAGGTCCCTTGACTTTGTTTTCTGGCAAAACCAGCTTTCAGAAGGATTTGGATTATTTTCTCCCCTTTCTCAAAAACTGCTGTTTTGTTCCACATGCTTTCGTCAATGTATTGTGGGTGTTCTGGAGCTTCACCCTGTTCCAGTGCAGCCTGGATCAGTCCATGGCAAATGTTCGGGCTGTTTCTACCCCTGGGACAATCAATCCCAGGTGTGTTGGACACCCATCCAAGTGAAAGTGAACCGTGGTCTGCACTCTGCTCCAAAATGATGAAGAAAAATTCATTCGCTTTATCAATTGTGGCATACTATTTGGTTGCTTTTGACTCCAGTTATATTGAAATTCTATCATGTCTGGTACAACAGCACTCCGTGGTGGCATGACTTAATTCAGGCCACAATAGTCTACTGTTAGTCTCTATTTTCCATTGGACTTCCACCGGTGCACCATTGTGAGAGCGATTGGCACCTGATCTTCAACCTTCAGCAACCCCACAATAAAAGGGTCCTCTGAGGGACTGCGCAAGGTAGACAGATGCTTAATTTCCTCTGTCTCCATGGCAGCTATATTGAGAGCTCATTGATACCCTTTCAGGTCCTTGAGATACCATCTCCTAAATTAGTCTATGCTGAGGATGCATGGAGCCTCTGGGCCAGTCACAATGGGGTGTTTTTGCCACTCACTACCAGTCAAGGTTTATTTCAGCCTCCAGTACAGTTACCTGTTGGGATGCCCCTGTCACTCCAGAATTACAAACGAATTCTGCCCCTGTATAGCTTGATGGCATTAGGGTACACTGTGTACCAGTGTTTACTAGAGCTTTATACTCCTGTGCGTATGATGTGCCATGTCAGCTATTCCACACAGCCCATTAAACCTGGTTGTCCCTCTCCTCCACCTGTTGGGAGGCAAAGCCCCTCTAGTCCTGGTCTTAGGATTCTCCACTTCTTGTAAAAAGGATTAGAATTCCTTTCCATAGATTGAGGAATAATATCAGCCCTTCAGCTCCTTCCAAGGAACAGCCCGTTGGGGACTGGAGCAGCAACCTTCCTGGAAGAACCTCCATTTGTGATTTGTTTTCCTTGGGATCCGTTTACCCGTGCCTCTAGGACCGAAATAAGTTTTTCATCCCAGTTCCTCATGTCCTCCCCATTGTACCACAAGTAAAACCACAGGGTACCCCATGGTGGCACTTTCTATATCCTCTCTCTTGAGCAAAAAAATCCTTACTTTTAATAACCAAGATGTGGATCCGTACAGGTGGGAAATAAATTCTATCCTCATCAGATCACTGGACCAGTATCTTCACAGCTGAGACGAGAGAGGAAGACAGATTGCCGGAGTTGGTGAGCCACTTCATCCACCATTGGTGCCTCTTCATCTCTCTAGCTCGTTACTGTCAGTGGGTTGGCATATGACATGTGGTTTGTACAAATTTTTACCACATGGGCTGTGTGCTTTGGACTTTGGATCTGTGTGTAACTGTGTGTTGTTCAGATCCTTACAAATAAACTCTAGCACAGCTAATTTTCTCAAGTACTGGTTTCCTCTCTTTGTTGTGGTTCACTTGCCTGGGCAACATAAAACATCTTCTTTGAATGGATACTTTTACTTCATGCTTGACAGGAGTCACCCCCAGAGGCAGAGGACTTGTGGAATCCTGAAAAGGTAAAACCAGCACACTTTAAAATAAAGATAATTCCTAACTGTTGTGAGACTTCTGCAAGAAGGTGAATTTTACCCTAGAGAAATGCCTTAGCACACTGCATCTTTCAAAGAGCAAATTCAAACCTAAACACACAGTGAAGAAATGCAAAACATGGAAAACTCCCAGAGATTTATTTCATAAAAGAGGAAATCTTTCATAGATTTCTGCAATCTGTACGCATCTTTCTCTCCTATAGAAGAAATCACAATATTTTTAATCAAGCTGAACATATTTGGACATTAGTAAGGATTTGTGAATTTGTGTTTTTTTCTGAAGTATTTTTAAATCAGCTTTGAAAACTAATTTTATTAAAAGATTATCTCATTTAAAAGTACTACATATAAGTGCACCTGTAACTCCATAAGACTGTTCCATGGAGAGCAGCCCTGCAGAGAAGGGCTTGGGGGTATTTGTGGATGAAAATTTGTTCGCAAGCCAGCAATGTGCGCTTGCAGCCCAGAAAGCCAACTGTATCCTGATCTGCATCAAAGTAAGTGTGGCCAGTAGGTTGTGTACCCCTCTACTGTGCTCTCATGAGACCCCCACCTGGAGTATTGTATCTCCACCTCTGGAGTCCTCAGTACAAGAGAGGCATGGACCTGTTGAGGTGGGTCCAGAGAAGTGCCACAAAAATGATCAGAGGGATGGAACACCTCTGCTATGAGGAAAGGCTGAGAGACTTGGCTTTGTTAATTCTGGAAAAGACTCCAGGGAGACCTTTTCACAGCCTCTCAATACTTTAAAGGGGCTTAAATGGAAGATGGGCACAGACTTTTTAGCAGGGCCTGTAGTGTTGGGGCAAGGAATAATGGTTTTAAAATAAAGGAGGATAGATTCAGACTAGTTATGATGAAGCTGGTCAACCAATGAAGCTGGTGAAACACTGGAACAGGTTGTCCAGAGAGGCTGTAGATGCCTTATCCCTGGAAGCATTCAAGGACAGTTTGGACAGGGCTTTGAGCAACCTGATCTAGCTGTAGATGTCTGCAATCATTGCAGGGGGGTTGGACTAGATGACCTGCAAGGTGCCTTCCAACACAAACCATTCTATGATTCTATGATATTATTTCTTGCCAATCTAATATCATGGTAGAAAGGTCATGTGTGTACAAAAAGAAAAAAAAAAAAGAACATTCCTCACTTCATATATTTTCATTCTTATAATAATTTTGCATTGTGGGAATGCTGTTTTTTAATCCTCTTTTGTACTTTGAAATGAATATCTCCTTGAACTTTCCACATAAAAAACTCTGTGTTCTAATTCTCTCTTTTTTCTTGTTTGTTTTTTTTTTCCTAGAAAAGAAACCAAAAGAACATTTCCCAGAGTAATCATAGAAAGTTAATTCAGTCCCCTTCTTATTCCACTTTTCCATGAGTGTCTCCAGCTAAAATTATATTGTTCTTTTTGGAAAGGATTTTTAATATATGTCAGTGAATAAAGAGCATAAATACCTGGTACTTAGAGCTTTTACGCTTCTTTTAAGATGTTCTACTATTCTGTCATTACAATTTCTCTGAAAGGGGAATAACTACTTTTTTCCTCCCAAAGACAATATTTAAATTAGTGGTACTGTGAGTTTGAGATAGAAAAGGAAATTCATCAGTCATTCTAAATATCACAGATTGTCTAAAAAAATGTCCAATTACTGTTTTTCTACAGGTTAAATGTAGTTTGATTAAATGCGGAGAAAACCTGTGGCTTCCCTTGTCCAGCTTCAGTGTATTTAACAGGGGCCTCATTAACCTGCAAGATATTTTCTAATGCAGTCACAGATGCAGTCATGAGTAGTCAGCTGGAAATGAGGTAATCGGGGTGTGACAGAACTCTTACTTAGCCTGTATCCATAATTCATAATAAAAGAAAACGCAAAGGTGTCCTGTGGAAGAAAGTTCTTATGGTAAATTAAATTTTGTAGAAGTTTATAAAATTGATTGCTTTTATGGTTTTGATATCAGTGCACCATCTTTCAATGTGGAGAACAAAGCTCACGTTTCAGCAATGCAAGGACCCAGGGACACACAGCCAGGTCAGCCTTGCTTGATCCCTGGGAAAGTGGCAGACCTAATCCTGCAAAACATTTCCAAGCACGTGAAGGCCAAGAAAATCATCAGTAGTAGTCAGCATGGATTCACAAAGGGGAAGTTATGCTTGCCCAGCTTGATAACATTTTATGATGAAACGGCCAGTGTTGTAGAGAGCAGTAGATAGTGCTTACCTAGACTTCAGGAAGGCTTTTGACACTGCCTCCCATAACATCCTCACAGAGAAGCTGATGAAGTTTTGGCTGGATGAACAGACAGTGGTGGACTGAAAACTGGTGAGTGGCTGAGCTTAGAGAGTGGTGATCAGTGGTGCGAAGTCTAGTGGAGGCAAATTTCATTTTTGAATGAGTGTAGAATGTCACTTTTACAGAATCTGACTATTACAAACCTTTGGAGATACTCAGCCAAAGAATGGTTTTCAGAAAGGAATGTAGTAGAGAGTTAGAAAAGTCCATTCTTGGCTTCTGCCAAAATTTGTTACTTCCTAGTTTATTGCCCAGCCAGATTTGAAATGGTTCAAGCAGAATGTGATGCTTCACCTCCAAAAAAGAAGCATTTCACTCACAAATATGGATGGCTGTCTCAGGGGTTTATTTTGTTACTTCTGACATTGTCTGGACTATTACATTATAGGGGTTTTAGAAGCCATGGTTGGGATTATTTCTTACTTTCATCTGCTATGTTTCTATTTGGAGAAAGCTGATTCTATTTTCACCACCAAGAAAAGATCTTAGAACATCTATTGCAGTTTCATTTCCCTTCATTTATAGAAGTGTAGAAAAGTGAAATGTTAACAAATTGCTATAGCCACATTATACACTGTACAGGTCTGTATCAGCTCACTGACAGGCCCTTCTCCATTTTTAGTTTATGTTATGATAACCACATTAATGACATTCACAGCTCTCAATACATAATGATTAGGAATACTGAACAGAAGTTGCTTCAAAAAGAGTAAAGAAATAGAAATGCTAAGTGCTGTACCATAGTGAGGCTGTTCTCAGGTGTACTTTTAGAAGAGCTATCTTCCTTTCTGCCTAATAAACAAGAGATTCCTTAGCAGTAGAGCTGAGTGGCAGAAGTGATAACAGAACAGTGGTAAAAGCATTAGGGATTGTGGAAGAAATTCAAATAAAATCATTACCTTTACTAGCTCTGCAGAAGTTTCAGTAAATGCTGAAGAGGAGAAAATTGCAGGTGCTGACTTCAGAGAGTTGTAAAAAATCTCTGTAGAAAATATCCTAAACTATACATTTTAAGTTTCTCATTGTTTTTCTCCTGTAATGCTTCCTGCTGCTGGAAGCCCACCTGGTTTCTGTTACATCTCCTATTCAGCATATTTAAAGTTTGCCAGAACTGCTTCAGGGTTGAATATTTAAATAATGTTAATATGGCAGAATTTGACATTCTGTTGTTCAAATGGCAATGATCTTTTCTCCTTTTTTTTATTTTATGAAATTTAAACTCCCTTCAGAGCAGAAGATGCTGAACTCTGGACTAAGAAGTCGCACAGCAACATTTTTTTTTTTTTTCCGCAGTTGCATCAAGTAGTGCAACAGAAGACTTTTCTGTTTAAATCAGCAGTCACATGAAAGAAAGAGCAACATCTGGCCAAATCCCTACAAAAATTATATTCATGAAAAACTACCACACTACAAAGCTATTATACTCTAGGGATAAATATTTAAATTCTAAGAGCTATGTTTCTCAGAGGTGCTCTTATAGGCAGCAAGTGAATGGTACAAGTCTCAGAGGTGTTGAGCATGTCTCAACTGCCTTAATATTTCATTCTCTATTCAAGCTCAAAACACATTTTTGATTGGCTGTAGCCTGCATACTCACTTAGAAACCCATCTTCAGACATCAGTGTTTTAAGAACTTTTCCATAGAGAAGAATTTGCTCCATAATACAAAATATTTAAGAGAAAAATATATTCAGGATGATTGACTTTCATAAAGTGGTAACAAACTTTTACATTTGGCTTAATATTTCAGTCAATATAGGTGTTCTTTTCATAAGAAATACAAAGAGAAATTGAATCTGTATTGAATATGGATTTTAAAAATCTCCAGAGGTAATTTGCTTTCAAGAAGACATTCTTAAACATGGGTTTTGTGTAGATAGGTCAACAGATGCAAATGATTTCAAGACTTTCTTTTTTGTCTTTACAATACAGTAAGAACATTACCTACATTCTGCAAGCTCCAGAAATGTTGCTGAAAGGGAGGGGAAATAACTGTTGAACTACTGTTTAACAGAGTAAGACTTGTTTTGCTATCAAAGCTGCACAGATGCTTTACAGGTCATTAGCAGTAAAGCTTTGCTTGGTCAGAGTTATCTGGCTATTAATGGTCTTTTGTTTTGTAAACAGTCAACTTTAAAACTCAATGCATTATGCAATACAATTATAAATATATTTTGAAACCCTTTACAAATGACAACAATTGACTAGGACACCACAGGAGGATATTTCTGAGTGTAAGTATCACCTTTCTCTGATCTGCCATGCAGATCTCTAACAAAATTAAAGACTGGTGTGAAGACTTAAGTGTTGCAGTTTACACTGGATAAATACATTAACATTTCTATGGAAAAAGCAAACTCTGAGGGAAGGAACTGGGATGTTCTAGTATTGAGTTAAGTAGTTGAAATCCAAGAAATTGCTGAAATGCCTGGGAAAAGTATTAATGAATTTTTGTTATAGCCAGTCTTACAATTTTGGCTGAGGAAAGATGTTTTCTAGTTGGGTTTTTTTACGTTTCAGATTTGTTAATGAAGTACAGTACAGTCATCTGATCAAACTGTGATTATTTCCATCACAGATTGATAACATATTTTAGGGAGTTTGTTGGTAACTTTGCTCAATTTGATAGAATTGGAGGGAATACCTTTGATTTTTTTTCAAAGACCTTTGAAATTTAAATAGGCTTTAAGATTGTGGAAGCATTCTCATTGATAGACCCACTGAGTGAAATGGTAGATACTGTCTAGCCCCATCACTGACATGCAAAGATTGCTCACAACAGGACCAAGAGACAGAACCAAAGGAGGTTCAGTGTACAGAAGCCCTGCCTTTCTTTTAAAATATCTGTTTTTTAAACTGTATTTGCTTACAGTTGAGGCTCACACATGCCAGTAAAGGTTTACTTCACAGAAAATAACTCAGCAGATGTTTATGATCAGCATCTTAAACAGTGCACATTGTCAGCAACATAAGTAGCAGCAGTGGATGTTATTAAAGAAGTTTACTGTCAATAGAAGTGTTATAATTCCTCCAAGCAGGCATACATTTTTTCTATAAAGGGAACACAACAGAAGACAATGAATTTTAATATTGTTAGAAAATAAGACTAAGAACAGAATTATGTGACTTTTTTAGTTAGCAACTGAAGTATAATTTTTCACTTTTTTACTAGATACGGTCATGACATCAGTAGGCATTTTTTTGTAGTCGTGGCTTTGATATGGATTTTGTCATTGACCATCAATGCTCACTATATTATGGAATTATACTTATTTGAGAAACTATGTCATATTACATGTACTTATACAATTGTACCTGAGTTTGACTATGCTTCTAAATGCTTTTATTTTACTTTGTGGATATTTTCAATTGATTTGTATTTATATTATTTTATTGTCATATTTACTTTTATGTTATATTTACTTATTGAACTGTTGGAAGTGATAAGTCATATGCTTTTGATCTGATACTTGATGGACAATCTGGTGTATCACATGCAATTGCCACAATTCATTGACAGGTTTATTATATTATCAACTTTGATGTAATCTACTGAAGGTATAGACAGCTTTATGATACAGCTGCAGCTGGCAAAATCACCCCTTTCATAGCAATGAAAAAAATTGAAAGAACCTCCTGATTCATGAAGTAGAACCATTAGCTCTCACAGAACAGTGCATCTTGTAACTTCCATTATCAATTTTATAAATCTCTGTCTTAAAATAATGTTTTCTTTTATTCCGCCTTAGCAATTAAAATTTAATTACAAGACTTTTTTTGCTTTAATTGCTTTTCCTATAACAGTTTAAATGCAATAATTCCATGCATCCCCTGATATTTTTGAAATGATTCTTCTAAAGAAAATTGCATTAAAATTTAATTATATGAAATGTTCAGTTTCACAGAAAATGTTTTCACCCAACTATATTTGTTATCTTCCTAATTTCAAATAGTTGAATGTAGATCCTGTAGTTGGCTCAGAATTGTAAGCAACACATAAAAGTGGGCTGTAAGTAGCCAGTATTTCAGAAGTTGATGTTTGTTATATTTTTTTTTACTGGGGCTTCAAATGAAGATGTCTTGATGTGTAATTTTGCAAGGCATTTGTTCTTCAAAAAAGTCAGTTAATAACAGCCATGATTCTGAACTGGATTCTTCTGTTAAAAGGTTGCTAAAAAATATAATCCAGACTAGTGGAACCAGTTCTTGGCAGATTCTTAGTAGCAGCTAGTATAATAACTTCAGAGAGAATTTCTGAGGTATTTGAACCGTTAGGGATCATACAACAGAAGTATTTGTTCCTACATTTAAAGGTAGAGTGTATTCTTACAAATAAACAGTTGTGCTGCTGAATGACTTTACAGAGATGATTAGTCTCATTTAAGCCAACAGGGCTATTTAAGTGCACAAGTGTTTGCAGGATCCTGAGCTGTTTGTTGATCCTGCATCAGCATACTTTTATATACGCAAGACATCAAAAAACCTACTTCATGTAACATATTAAACTATTAAAAATAATAATAAAAAAGTATTGAAAAAAGACTGTTGTCAGATTGCATATTAAAGCACCAGTTATGGAATATTCTTACTGAAGACTGACTATTCAAGTCAAACAATGAGGTTCCATTAATAATGCTGAGAAGAGCAGGAAAGCTAACAGATTAAAAAATGTTTTCCTTGAGAAACGTCTCACAACTGACTTTTAATAATTTGTAGAGAAAAAAATACGATTGTCACATAGATAGATGTATCCCAGTGAATATGATTGTTGCCATCACTAGCAAATGCCCACAGGCTTTGAACAGACCTGACTGCAGGGTCGTGAGGCAGGTCTGGGCCTGCTTTCCCCTGAGCTGGCATTAACTCCTCTGAACAATAGACTGGTGGCCAAGTGACCACTGGCTCACCCACTGGAGGCAAAGTTCTGTGAATGCTTCCTGTGAACCAACCCAGGGAGTCACAGCACAGCAAATCACTCTTCTTTCCGTCTGTTAAAGCTGGCTCTTGACTAGCCTTCAAACTTGACCCAAACTGGGAGCCAGTGAACGGGAAGCAGAGTGTGGTGAGAAAGCATGTGGGAGCAGCCTCCGTGGGCAGAGACTCGGGAGGAAGGTGGGACCTCCCTCCATGAACACTGACCTACCTCCCCCTGCAGAGCCCTGGGGATGCTGGCAGCTCGCTGAGACCTGCTGCCCAGTCGTCCCACCTCCACTGGCCCCAGATACTGGAGGGCTGCTGGAACAGGGAGCACAACTTGAGGGAAAAAGGGTAGATATTAGTCAGCCTTGTATCACACTTTAAAGGGTATTACCGCCAGCAATGTTTTTCTGTAGTAAATTATACTACAAGTATCTGGGTTATTGTAATTGGATTGAAGATAACTCTGCTGTATTTTGATTAAATTTTTAGTTAGTCTGACAAATAATTCTTGACTCTGCATGTGAGATGTGCCTCATTTTTGCCAATAAGAGGATTTGAAGTGCAACACGTTATATTAAATTCTCTAACCATTTCCTAGAAGCAGCTCAATATTTTTGGTAAAATTACTCTAGGAAGATTTAGCCTGAGGCAGAATCCTGACATAAAACTTTGACCTAAATAGCATATTTCTCATAGCTATTTTTCCTGAAAATGAAGGTTTACAGTGAAATTTCAGGTCAGCCTTTAAAATAAATAGTTTCATATAGTACAGAGCACATACAGTCTAATAGAATTTTTTTTCTGACGATGAAATTAAAGTGAGGTTAGAGTTGTTCCAATTGTGAAATAGGATTTTTTTCTTTTTCTTACCTAAAACAAAATTAAGAGAATAATTAACTTTTTAAAAGTGTATGTATTTTAGGCTGTAGTAGAACAGTCTATCATATTATCCTTTTTTATTTAATAATGAGTTCTATTTATAAATTAAGTAGAGCGTATTTTTATTTGCATATATGCAAGAAGACAGCCTTTTTTCTGTTGAATGACTTTCACATACATTTGTCTAACAAATTAATATGAAAAAAATTGAAATGTATCATTTCTATCATGAATGAAAGGCAGAAGAAAAATTCCCATTGTTTATTTACTCCTTACAGTTTAATATTAGCGGTAATATTGGGATTTTTGAGCCAGTTTAGAATCTTATGCTACAATAATGACATGCAAGTTAATTATTGAAAGGAAGCAAATATTCTTATAAATACATATTCTTATCATAATCTAAATGCATATTATTACTATTTGTAGCTGTAGGAAATAGACTGGACACACATTTAAAAACTTCTTAATGAATCATCAGAAAAGCAGCTGATTTTCTAAGAATGTGGAACATATTCCTATACTCACATAAATATTGTTTATTGGAAATTTACTAGCTCATAAGATCTGAGATGAGGTTAAGCCATCACTGTATCAATTGAGAATATAATCACCTAAAGAGTTCAAAAGAAATCATTTAAAAGGTTTGCAACACTCAGTTATATCTGTTGCACTTGTATTTACAATTCTGTTGTTTAATTTTGTTGACATATGCTATTACTGTAACTGGTTTAATTTATTTGATTAATAGGATAAAATACTACTAATAACTTACAAAATATAGTTCCTACAATTTTTTGTATAAAAAACTTGTATAAAGCTAAAAGCTCAAGCAAACTTACATTTTTATAATCTCTAAGACTTGGTAATTATTGTACATATTAAGGTTTTTTTCAGGGTTTATGTGCATTGAACACTTGGTGCTTGTTCTTTCCTTTTGGTAACATCAAATACTCGTAAAAGCAGATCAACATATCTATTTATGGATTCTTTTTCCATAACTAAATAAAGTTTAGAAATATAGTACAAGAAGTGTGTAGATAACAGTTACAGTAATACTGTTTCCATAATCTTGTAACCAGTAACTAATAATCTTGTAATTTTATAATATTTGAGTAAAAATATGAGAAAGAAACAAGGACAGTGTTGGAAGGCGAAATAAGTGTAACAAAATATAAGAAATTAATAAAATATTAAAGAAATTATATAAATAGTTCTTACAGTTCTTATGAAAATAAAGTCAAAATTACTCTCATAGCTTGCAAGGAACATAGCATAGGATTAATAAAATGCTTGCAAGTATGTCAGATAAAATCAGTTAAATTCACATTGTTAAGAAGAAGCAGCAGGTGTAAGATGGTATAGATGCTGAAGTACATGACTAAGACAGATGGGAATAGTATTAGATGATAAACAAGATCTTTTGGCCTTAATAAAATTTACAATGAACCTGTACAGATCAGCTGATTGCAGTTCTTAATTCTGTTATAACAATGACTGAATGATTTCCTTGGATGCTGAATTAAGCAGTCTATAATAAGTATAAAACAGATGATACATACAAAAAAAATATAATTTGGATTTATCAAAAAGGGCAGATTGTTTAAGAAAGAGGACATAAAATATACCTAACAGCAAATAATTTCTTATGAAAATTGCTGTCTTGGTCTTGTGATGATTGTTTGGTAAGTACTCTTCCCATAAATGCTGAATCTGCTCATCTAAGGCAGTCCTGTCTTCATTACTGCTGAGGCTTTGTTCTTCATTGGGTTCATCTTCAGGATTACAAGTTTCTTTAGTCAATGAAATTAAAAAAAAAAAAAAAGTTCAAACTGGTTGTCTGATGCTGCATATGAAATTTTTAATTGACTACAGTGCTAGTAATAAGCTATAGTATAGTGCTAGTATTAAACTAATAGAATCAGTATTTGTGGGAATTCTATCACATATTAAAAGAAAAAAGTAAGTTTTGAAATAATGTTATGTATTTTTTACTTTCAAAGTAATGCACTTGAAAGAAGAAATATTTGAATCTTATCACTGCCAAATGAAAAGAAGAAGAAAAAAAAAAAAAGAGGGAGGGTAAATCACTTTGATTTTTTTGTAACAGGATATAAACAAACACACTCTGTATGGTACCTTGCGAATTATGTACTTCTTAGGTCTGTAAAACAAAAACAGAAAAGTGTACTATAAAAACAATCCGTTGCTGGTTCATATGGAAGAAAAAAGTTTACTGATATCAAATTAGCTTATAATGAATAAGTGCAGGTCTGTTTTTAGTAGATACATTTGATCTACTATGAAAAAAAATACTTTCTCATGTACCAAGTCAAAAATATTTTGCAGGTGTATACATTTTAATACAACATTCAGTTCCTCTGTTTCTGGGGTGTGTGTGTGTGTAGATATCTAAGCTCTCTGTAAAAATTTGAGCATTGTTACTCCACTATTACAAAAGGAATAACTGAGAGGAGTCAAAATGCTTTACTAAAAATCATTACACAGACTAGTGATAGCCTATGATTATATTGCTGCTTTTGAAAGAATCCTAGACTTCTGCTCTGCTAACTTGGTAGAGTGGTTAGTAGTGTCTCCCACTCTAAAATATAAAACGTCCATGAACTATATGGACTGTTTGATATAGAGGAACACATTTCCCAAATGTCTAGCTCATTCTTTCAATAGCAATAGGGTTTAGTTAAGAAAACAAAAATAGATTTAATAATAATAATAATAATAGTTTTCAATGCCTGTCAAGATTAAGTGTACAATTTATGAGACTTCATTCTCTTATATAAGAACCATTCCAGTTAATAAATGTTTTTCATCTCAAGAAATAAATACATAGGTCACAACAGCCTGAGCTAAGCAGAAAAGGAGCTCTTCAGCAGAGAGCTGAAATGTAATTATAGATTGGCAGGTTGAGAATAGATGCAGGTCACAATTCGTGATGGCTTTGAGTTAAATTCCTTGACTAAAAGAAAGGATATTCTCCCTAAATGTCAAATAGTAATGGGCAACAAATCAAGCCTTAGAAAAAAAATTGCTGTTTGCAAAATAGTCACCTTCAAGCCACCCTCAATAGTTTACCTTCAAGAGTGATTTGAGGATGTCTAATATGCCAGTTGTCCCCACTGCAAAAAAAAACAAAGAAAGAAACAGAACACCACAGCCTTTAAAAGTTCTAAAAATGTACTAGAATATTTAGTCCAATAAACTGTAAGTTGGGGTGAAGACTAAGATATTTAAATAAAGTAGATTGTTCTTCCAGATGCTGAACTACATTTTTTATATAATTGACTACAAATTTAACTAAGATTAAATCTTTCAATTTAATTATTGATTAATGTAAGCATGTGAGGAACCTGAAAGACAGACAACTGGTGTGGTTCAGAATACCTAGTGAATAAATAGTTAATTCATAATAATTATCAATATTATTGCAAACAGATCCAATGTCAGCAAATCTTTTCTAAAAAGACTCTTATCTGAAGTAAATCATGCCTTTGTCTCATTCATTTTTCTGTATCCAGAGATTATGTCAGCTGCAAGAAACTTAGATGCTGTTTCCAAATCTAGAAGTGTGAAGGTCATGAAGGGTACCTCAATCCATCTATAAAACTAAGATATTTCCATCCTCTCTTCTCTCTACAACCAGGACCTAACCACCTTCCTCATTTTTAAATGTAGGTGGTACACAGTTGATGGCAGCATGAGTCTTCATGGATATTTACCCTTATCTTTGTGACAGCATGGTACTAAATATGGCTTTATCCCCTCAAAGTTAAATTTCTAAGCTGCTGAAGGCAGAGAAAAATCCAAAGAGCAGCCAGATGAAGGGGAGGTTTCTTTTCTGATCTCTAATGGGTATGTAGCTAAAAGGCAAAATACCTGAGAAAAAATAGGACGAACAGCTCTACCCTACCACGCTCCAGTGCCCATTAAGAAAATAAGGGATTCAATGTGAGATTGTATATGACACGAGGATTTCTCAGAACCTGGGAAGCTGTTTTTTGTTGCAGGTCTAAAGAAAAGAAACTGGTGGGCAATACTCCAGATCATTCCCTGCATTCTATTCAAGTTTCTGTGAAAGATAAGAAGTGTTACTGGGCTTCCATTTTTACAGAAGTCCAACACCATGGGGAAAGACTTCCCAATGATACATATCTGAAGATTTAGCAAGGACTCTGGTCTGCAAACAAATCTGGTGATAAAGGTAGATAGTACTTTTAAAACTACCTTGATACTAAAAGTCAAGTTTATAACTTCTGTATTCTCTTTCATTTCCCATTTTAAGCCAGCTACAAATGATAATGAGTAAACTGTAGAGGATAATTATTATGCATTAAAAGTGTAAAAAATATTTAGTAAATATTTTGGTAAAACTGATCTTATTAGTTAAATACCTAGATACTGAATGCGATATATTGGTTTGAGTCCCTTCTGTAACACAAGGTGGTGGTAGTGAATCTTTTTGACAGGACGCTATTATGATTAACTCCATTTCAGATAAGGTGTTTTCTGAATATTTAATAATCTGCTTTGGAAGTGAGCTAATGGGTCCTTTTTCTTTCTATAGAGCATATTTTATTTAAAATTTCCTTTGCATATACAAAAGTGAGGGGTGATTAAATATGCATGCAGCAGAAACTAGAAATAAAGAATTCAAAGGACAACCATGGGGAGATTTGATTGGGCTGAGCACTTCACAAGCATTTCTGTAGGGTACTGTAGGTACTCTTTTGGATTAGAAAAGTTTGTGACTAGGATATAATGACTTTTTATTTCCCATGAAACTCTCTCTCTTTTTGTCTTAGTCACTTTTTTCTTATACGACTAATGATACCATTCAAATGAAAGCCATGAATGTTTCACTCAATAAGTTACAAAAAGAAGAGTATTTCAAGCTTTGAAATACTAACAGTCTAAAGAAAAAGAAGGCATCAGAAAGAATGTGACCGCTTTGCTCTCTTCAGTGACCAAATAACCGTCTCAAAGTTAGTTATTCCAGTTATCTCAAAGGCTTCCTTCAAAGGGCTTTTTCTCTGAAGCTTGACTATTCTGTGACTTAGAACAGAATAGATATGTGGAGCCTACAGTCAGGATGAGGAAAAAATAGAAAATAGATGTCTGGACAGATTTCTTCTATCCAAAGATTTCATCGTTCTTACCTGGCTTCTTATTTTAGACTATTTTCTTTTTCATGTATATAAACAATGGATTTGGAAATCTAGATGTTTCATTTGAAAAGTGCATCCAACTTCTGTAGAACTAATACAAATAGCAATGTAATACTAAGAGTTTGTAGATCATATTAAGACAGCTTCAGTCAAGGTTAATGTTTTGTGCACGAGGTCTACCTTTTCTCTGTGATGTTGTGTATGATATATCTGATGTAATTATCACATAATGTACCAACATTTCAGGGATCTAGTAGTATTTACATCCCAGCTCCTTGATGCCATTAAATTCTAAAATATGAGTTTCTTACCCAGACTCCCCAGGCAATGAATCTGAGAAAGTCTATGCTGAACGTCTATGATTCTACGGCAGACAGATGAAATGAACTATGAGTATCAATGCGCTTGTTTTTATGAGATGAGTAACTCTTTCAGCCTTTCTCATAAGAGAGGTGTTCCAGCCCTCTGATAATTTTTCGTGGCCCTCCTCTGAACGCACTCTAGCAGGTCCATGTCTTTCTTGTTCTGGTAGCCCCAGAGCTGGATGCAGTACTCCAGATGGGTTCTCACAAGAGCAGAGGGGGAGAATTACCTCCCCTGACCTGCTGGCCAAAGAAGGAGAGCTAAGAAAATTCTCTTTCCCTTATCTGGAAGAAAGAGAAAATTATTATAACATCCAGGTTAAGGTCACAAACCTTGATATATTTAAAAAAATGAAAAAAATGGTATTTGTATATGTAAGAATGGTTTGTACAATCTGCATTTCCCAGCATAGTCAGATGTGGATTTAATTTCTGCTCCTACCTCCAAGGCATACCACAGTCTGAATGGGAATAGTCCTATGCTTACACTTCCAGTGGAAATCTGAAGTATTTGACAGTCTCCAATACCAAAAGTATGAGACACAATATTCTGGGCTGAATGGATGGTTACTTTGTTTCACCTTGATAAACATTATATACCAAATCTTTCATAGTCAACTTGTAAAAAGCTCTTCATTAAATATTTGCAGCATTTTCAAGCCAAACAGACTTGGAAATCTTCAGCCCAGAGGCTACCTCTAACCAATATCCTAATACTTGCCTCACTGAATACTTAAGCTATTGTGGACCTTGGAGGTATTTTTGTGTTTCAGCCCTAGTATGCAATGTTGGTGACATTTTAAAGGTTTAATTAAAGAGCACTTGTCATAGCAGAATTCCATAAGAAGTGTTGGATGACAAAACCTTAGTGTTAAATTAATTGCACCACTAATATGTAGCTGAAATCTTGAACACAAAGAAACAACTCATTAATCTTCAACCAGCTGTACCGTGGTAGGCGAATCACTTCCGTATTCACATCCAGTTATAAAAAACCCGAAACAAACAAACAAAACAACTAAGGCCTTTTTTTAAGCAATAAAAATGATTTTGCAGCCTAGAAATATAGAGTATAAAAATGTTTACCCCTGGAAAATATTTTCTGATTTCATTCATTAAAGCACTTAAAATTCAGTTTTAAGAATACATTATTTTCCTATATATTAATAAATAACAGAAAGCCTTTCTTTTCTCTTTCCTGTCTCAAAAACTATGTCTAGTGGGTGCCCCACCCCTGGCAGTGCTCAAGGCCAGGTTGAATGGGGCTTCGTGCAACCTGGTCTAGGGAAAGGTGTCCCTGCTCATGGCAGGGGAGTTGGAACTACATGATCTTTAAAGATCCTTCCAACTCAAACCATTCTATGATTCTATGATATCAAAGAAAAAAAAAATAAATTAAAACCAGGAAGGAGGTTCAAATGTTTGCCTTTGGGCATAGTGGTAAGAACTTAAGAAAAAAATCACAGATTTTGATAGTAGCTGATTGGTTTATGGATTAGATGATTTATACAGTACTTCCTGGAGAATTGCCAAATAAATTTCTTTGTCAGTATTTTAATACCGACATGTAATGGCATTTGTAAAGAATGCTATACCACCATCAGTGATAAGCCTGTGTTTTTTAATTTTGTTATTATTGCAGGTTCTAACATATTTTTCTTCCTTAAATGAGTAATGAATCAGTAAAAGCTCACAAACCAGTTAGACCTTGAACACACCGTATTCCACAACTCAGTTTAATATGGAAGATAAAAGAGGAAAAAGTTTATCAGTAGCTCATAGTTTTTCATGGTATGAAAAAAATGCCTTGACATTGCTCAAAAATCTCAAACATAACTCTTAGCAACTATAATTTTAGTTACTATCATGACCAATTGGTTATAATAACATCCTGAGGCCCATTTAGAACTGTGTCTCTGATGTGTTTCAAGAATGTAAATTTTTAAAAAGCCACTGCAGATTTTGTCTTTCAAGTTGAGAGATCTTAACAGATTTGAATTTCTGAGGCTGTTAAGACTCTCTATACTTTGAAGTACCACAGTTTGGACACCAAGGAAGAAGAAGTACAAAATCTCAAATGACTTTTTATAATTCCCATTCAGAAAATTAGCTCTCAGCCTTACAAAATTTGACCTCCTGTTTCAAAGTTCATATATAATATACAACAACAAACATAACAAATGGGGAATGGTAACGAGGGAGAGGATACAAGGAATAGCACTTGATGACTCCAGGCTGTCAGGAAGTTTTAAAAGCAACTTACCAGTTAATAAAAGAAGTCTATTCCCAACAACCATGCAGCCTTATGAGGACTGCTAGGAGAAGCAGTTCTTCAGGGCTCAGAGATCTGGATTTTATGTGTAGAAGGAGGATGAGGAGAAGCAGTGGCATTTTCAAGGAGGGAACCAATACATAGTATGACACTAATCACAGAAGAATCCTTAAAGCATGAATGTTTGTTGCTGCTCATGGATTGAATCAGATGCAGATGCTGCTGAACTTAGCTGGCTTTGGATGGATCTTTTGGAGCACCAGAACAGAAAAAGGCTGGGAGGAAATGTGGTGGCATTGAAAGGACAACAAAATTAAAGCAACTGCAGAACTAATCTTTAGCAGTGTTATCACTGAGCTGAGTGGGAAATAGGAATCAAACTGGAAGCTAATAAGAAAAAGCAAGATGCAAGGCAAGTGCATGGGCTTGAAGGACCTCAACAATGTGGCTCAAGCTGACTTAAGAGTTCTAAGATTCAACAACACAGCTCAAAGTGAGGACTGGAGTACAAGACTGATGGTTCGAGAATTCTGTTTTAGTATGTCCTCTGAATGAATTTTAAGTGATATTCTTGGAAGAAAAGAATTTATTATACTTCTTGAAAAAATTATTGAAAATCTTGACACATTATTTGTCTTCTCTCTTCCTCAGTGGTATAGCTGTCTTGCCCCTACAACAAGGGTCCTCAAACTTTTTAACCAGGGGGCCGGTGCACGGATGAAGTGGCAGGGTCATCTGCAGCTGCTTGGTTTCCCCCTGCCACCAACCCCCGGCGGGGGTGTGTGTCTGTAAATACTGGGGGGCTGGATTGAAGACCCTGGGGGGGCTGTTTGAGGACCCCTGCTCTACAGTAATCAGCATCTTATTGTTTAAAACTAATTAACAAGGACACTGACCTAAGAGTAGTTACATTTATTTGAAAATTAATACTGCTGCTGTTTCATTCCTCCTTTAGTCTGGACATTAGTACTTGTACTTTTACACATTTTTACACATTACTGTGGAGTACCCCAGTCAATATTCTGTCAAAATATAAAAGGCCATAGCCTTTTACTAGCAATGACCAGTCACACAGTTTTGGGGCAGGTCTGGGCTTGCTTTGCCTTGAGCTAGTTTTAGCTTGTTTGAACAGGCTGGCAGCCAAACAACCATGGTCTCGCTTGAGAAGAAGCGCTGTGAATGCCTCTGGTGATCAAGTGTGACCAACTGTGGGAGTCACCGCACAGCAAACTGTTGCTTCTTTCTGTCTGTTGAGGCTGGCTCTTGAATAGCTTCCAGACTTACTCTGGGAGCCAGTTGGTACCCTATGCAAGACCTCCAGACTCGGGAGGAAGGTGGGACCTCCCTCCATGAACACTGACCTACCTCCCCCTGCAGAGCCCTGGGGCTGCTGGCAGCTTGCTGAGACCTGGTACCCCGTTCTGCCTGGGGAGAGCTGCCTTGGTTATGTCATGTCCTGGAGGGCTGCTGGAATGGAGAGAGTAACTGGAGAGAAAAGGACTAGTTGGACTAAGGATAACCGTTTGCTATATTTTAATTAGGTTGTTAAGAATTTTAGTTAGGCTGACAACCAATAATTCTTGACTCCACATTTGAGATGTGTTCCATTTTTGCCAAAATGGGATTTGGGGGTTAAAAAATAGAAACAGACATAGATTTATGAAGGCTAAAAGTGGGGTATTTCAGGCAACTAGCTCAGACCTAAAGGAAAATGCAGATACCTGTGGTCTTCCAATGGATACTGCCATGTAGATGGAAGCACAAACAATGAAAAAGACCAAAATGTAATTGAAATACCTCTTTTCATTGTTTGGGGAGTGAGAAATAAACTGAGCTATAGCAGATGTTGAAGATTATTTTCTTTTATATTCATGATCACTTCAGAAGATGCACTATTTTTAATTCAAGCAAGAAAGCTCAATTCTCTCAAGCACTGTAAAAATGGAAGCAGAGCTGCATCTGACACACAAAAAGAAGTAGCTTTCCATACATTAGCACGTAGACTGAAGCAGTGTGTGACACTGAAAGGTAACAGTAACTAGAACTGAATTAGTAAGCCACAAGGCAAGTAGGAAAAGTGAGTGAGATGTTACCTGTTTCTCAGGTACAAAGCCTTATGTTTCTGCTAGCTTCCTTCCATTTTCCTAACATGCAAGTAAACACTTATCTTTAGACTTTAATATGGTAAGAATGCTTCTACATGACCATAAATTCAACTTTGAGGATAATAACTTGAGAAACTCACAGAACATACGTAGGAGGGGAAAACTGGTTGGCCAAACCTGACATGGGACTAAACTGGTAAGACAAAACCAGGAGAAACTATTAGACTTTACAGACAGTGAAGTGGAATCCTTGGGAGAAGGATGTGAAAAGGAGTTCGTGACTGATGCTAGGTGTAAAATCAGTAAAACAAAAGTCAGTGGACAAAGACAGGGTTAGCAGTTTATTTAGGACAGAGGGAAGGGAATATGTAAGGCAAAACAAACCATGTGACTGAGGCTGCTCTGTGCTTCCTCTCAGCACTTCTGCTTCTGATCATAGCAGCTCTGAGTGGCAAGAGAAATGTATTGCTGATCTGATATTTATATGGCTGACTTTATTCTGTGACCAGGATGGAGTTGGGGTGCTTTTCCTGCCACCAGTGAGAGATCGTTCAACAGAGACAAAGTAGGCAGCCTGACACCCTGACAGAATGCAGGTAATTCCACCAAATAGGAAAGGTTCAAATAAAACTAGATTTTCATCAGGTATAATACAATACGAATTGCCAACCACCTTTCATTTAAGGGATGACCTTTTATTTCTTTGAATTCTTAATGTAAATGACTGCTTGGTTGGTGTTATAAGGAATGTACTTTCTGTTATGTGTTTCTACTGAACATAAGAATTTGAACTAGGTCATGATGGTGTTGGTGAATCAGTCAAAACTTTGCAGAGCAATAATAGCTGTCAATAGACTTTTCAGTGTAGAATTCAGCCTGCTTAGCAAAAAATGAACCACAGTGTCCCAAATCTTTTTCTTCTGTATTTTTCTAACAAGGGGCTATTGAATTGCATACAAGAAGGACATGACTGGTGTTTCATGTTTGAGCTATGGACTTTTAAACTATATAAGGGCTGTAAGTTCACTATTGGCCTTTGAAACCAAGATAAAGGAATGCAAGAAATGGCTCACTAAAACAGCTGTGGTGGGTTGACCCTGGATGGATGCCACCTGCCCACCAAAGTCACTCTATCACTCCCCCTCCTCAGGTGGACAGGGTAGAGAAAATATAATGAAAGGCTCATGAGTTGAGATAAAGACAGAGAGAGATCGTTCACCAATTAGTGTCATGGGCAAAACAGACTTGACTTGGGGAAATTAATTTATTACTAACAAAATCAGACTAGGTTAATGAGAAATATGATTGTTTTGTGGGTCTCTAGAAAACAAGGTTGTTACTAAAGAATGTACTGTCAGTGCTATCTATACCCTCTCACACTGTTCAGTTAGATAGTAATGTAGTAAAAAAAGATTCTCTTTAAAAGGAGAAAAAGATAAGCATTTGACTGAAAAGATTTTTTTTTCCTCTGGCTATTGATGTTTAACAAGTGTAAACAGCATGGTGGTTTAATATTTTTCTTCCTTAAGAAAAAAAAATATATCTCCACATATAATCAATTAAGTGTTGGAGCAGTTTATTAATTCATTAATGGAACATAAATAACTGGCAGTCAGCAAACCACACATTCAGGATCAATTTCAATAATAGAACAGACAAACCAAAACACATGAAATGTTAATAGTGTGTTAAAAAAATTCCAAACTTCCTTCTATAATCATAAGAAATGGTTATTAACACATGCACAAACATACAGACATGTGTGCGTGCACATGCACACAGACACACTCACCAAACGTGGGCTACAAACAGACCCTCCCTTTTGTGTGGTGCCATAGTTTTACAATCTGTGTTAGAGATGTGGATGCTCCAGATTTCTGTGTACCTGTGTTGCTCCCCGTAAGAACCTAATGCACATGATGAGAAAGCTCCCCATGAGGCCACGTGCAGCCCCATAAGTAGCGCATTTTTTCCCAGTAAAAAATAGAAAATAAATATTTTATCATAGTAAATTCTAATGTCACTTATGTTTTATTACACAACAAATAACACTGTAATCTGTCATCTGATGTTAAAGTTTGTGCATTAGCATTTTTCATTGATTTTTTATTTGCTATGAAATTCTATGACTGAGGTGTTTCAGTCTGTCAATCCTGAATAATTAGAAATCTTAAAGCGTGCCCTCCAATACTAGCTGTCTCTATTAACAGTAGCTGAAAAAATCTGTGAGCAATTTTCATGCTTGAAAAGCTACTTCTGTATTAGCTCTAGATTGTACAATTACAATTTCAAAGATTTTAAGCTAGAGTGACAAAGAGATTTTCATTGATTTAAACTGTTTATAATGTTTCTCAACTTTCTTTGCTATATTTTTATATTAAAATTTTCTGATATTTTCACAAAGGGAAAGCTATTTAAATGAATTGATATAGTCATATGAAAGATTCAGAAAGGAGGTGACTGCAAATTATTTTGTCATACAAGTAAATCTTCTTTAGAAACACTCCACTGCAAAGCTGAAAAACTACATGCTGGTTTGTTGGGTCTGGCTGGGATAGAATGAGCTTTCTCCATTCACAGAAGCCGCTATGGTGCTGTGTTTGGGCTCTGTGACCAAAGCAGTGTTGCTAACACTCATAGTTTAGCAATGGCTGAGCAGTGCTTGCACAGCGTCAAGGGCTTCTCTGTTTCTCACCCTGTCCCCCTCCAACAGCAAGCGGGCTGGGGGTGGGCAAAGGGCTGTGAGGGAACACAGGACAGCTGATGCAAATTAGCCAAAGAGATATTCCATAACCTACGGAATCATGCTTAGCAATAAAACTGGGAATGTAGTCTTTCCAAGGTACCCATTGCACAGAGTGGCTGGACATGGGTCTGCTTGTGGGAGGTGGTGACTGATAGCCCACTGCCTCCCTTGTTTCCTCCTTCCTCATTCCTTCACTTTAATTGTCTTGTTGACTTACGAGTTTTTCTTGCTTTCATGATTTTGATTGTCCCTCCCATCTTGTTACACAGGAGAAGTGAGAGAACAGCTGAGTGGGGGTTTAACTGCTGGCCAGGGTCAACCTGCCACCACCGTGTAATTCTCCTTCAGCATAGTAAGCACAGTAGTGGGAATAGTTATTGCCCTCTATAAACCTCTACAGCTCTGTATAAAGCAATTAGAGCTTTTAAAGCTGAACTTCAAACTAATAGTAATTTTGATACTGTGAGCACATGTAAACATCCACCTAGACATATACCTGTATAGTATCTATATATTCATGTATATTTACACATATTCAGATGTAGAGTGATCCCTCATACTGCTAAGAAATGCCACTTAAAACCTGTACTGAATCAGAGGTGGTTTTGAATAGAGGCCAAATATAATTTTGGAAGAAAGATATGAACATCTTAGGAATATTTTCAATGTATTTCTTAGGCTAAAATGTTATCTGTTGTACTTATATGTAGATTGTCCTTCATTTTCATCAATAGAAGATGAACAGAACAACAAAGGTGTATTTAGGGCCTTTAGTCTCTTGCAAAGAACTCTAATGGATATGAAGAAGTGGTCAATGTCTAGAAGTTGTAGGACTGGACATTCAAAGAAAGGATGTTTCAAGACAGAACCAATTCAACAGGACTAGTTTACTGTCACCTGTTTGAGGTGCTGGTTTGGGGTGTTTTTTTTTTGAAAATATGATACAGAAAAAAAACCCTATGATTCTTTGAGAATCTTTTTTTATTGTTTTTACCCAGTTTCTGCTTAGTTATCACTGAAGGCAACTTGTAATCATTAAGCTTCTAATATTGCTAAAAAATTGTGGCAGGACATGTTTTCAATTCATGTCAGAAGTATTTTAATACATCCCATTTGAATATTAGAAATTTTGCTCTCTACTTTTCTAGGTTTGCTTCTCCTGCCTCAGCAACTTAAAATCTCTGTCAATGTGTCTTTAAAAATATATACTACAATTAGCACAACAGAGATTTTTGCATCAAGTATCAATGGAGCAGAAAGTATTAGAATACCATTTTAATAGTCTCTGCTATCAAAATAAAATTAGAAATCCTAGCAGCATTAAGCATTTTAATGCTTGTTCTTATCACTTCTGCCAAATATCATCAGGTTCAACAGACCAAAACAGTTCCATAAGGTGTTACCATAGAACTAACACCAAAATATATGGCTGCATTCTTCTGCAGATACATGGTGAGAAGACATTTCATGATGCAAAAATACAGAATATTGCATGGTTTTGAGGAGGGCTTTAAGAACACTAATTAAACAAGCAAAACAACTTATTTTTCATTGATCCCATGTTTACTTCATTTACTTCATTTAACGTTTAGACAGCAGTTCTTGTGCAAAACAGCCAGTGATATTGTATAGCTACTTTCATAGGGTTGTTTTTTTTTTTAATTTACTGCTCTGTAGTGTCCCTTCTCACTGAGCTTTTCTCTCAGTTTTTTTTCTCAGCTGTGAAGTGTTATATGTTGTGCATTTTGAAGTTATAAAATATTTAGTACAATTTTTTTTCATTGATTTGTAATCATTACCTCAAACCTTACAATAGCAGACATGTACGAATCTCAAGAAAAACATATTTTATATAAACAGCACACATCTGAGAAACAAATTTCCTTCCAGCTCATAAAAAGCATTCTGTGATATAAGACCACCACATATGCTTTTTCTTATAATTATTCTGGTAATTACTAGGGGTTTATGAGGTCACCTGGATTAAATGCTCTATCTGTTTTAGCAAAGATCTGTTGTGTGGCTCCTCTTCAGCAGCTCTGATCTAATCTCAGAACTAGCAAAGCCATCCTACATATCTACACTTCTCAGGTCATAATCAGAGTGAAACACAGATAATTCAAGATATCAAGGTGACCTCATGATATCAGTCCACATCAGGATGAATTTAACACATCCCTGCTCTGAAGTAAAATGTTTTTGTCAGAATTGCAGTATCTTGTCAATGGTGAAAAAGAAATTTCAGGGAAACATTCTACTGTTTTGAAAGCTGTAATAAACCGATTAAAAATGGTTTCCAGGAACATTAATGAGAAAAAAAATCATACTTGTAGAAGGTCCTTTTTGAACCTGGGACAGGAGATACCTTTTTAGCATCCTCTGGTTCCTGTTCATGCCATACACACTGACTAAATGTGTTAATTTTAATTACATGAACAGATCAATCTACACAATCTATGTCATGTGAGGTCCTCTATTTAAACTACAGTTTCTTAAATATCAAATATTAAAGAGAGATGATAAAAATAGAATTATATATATTTGTAGTGTCATCTGTTCTACTCTGTCAGTAGAGATGATGAGGAAAGTCTGTTTCAACAGCATAGTAACTGTCAAGACTTTAAGAAAGGAAATACCACTTCCTTATGTAAGAAACAGATTTATGTCATGTAGTTGCAGGCAACAAGAAGACTGACTGGCAGGGAATTATACTCCTGATGTCATTTGCAGAAACTGAACAGAAATTGTGGTTCATCTGAACCCACAGCAAAAGTTATTTGCCCTTAAGGTACCAGGCTGCACCCTACTTCTTTCTTTGGAAACTTTGTAAGCACACGTTTTATCAGAACTTATGAAAGACATTTTGGAAATATCTGCTTTTAGAAAGATCTCCTGCAGATATGGTGTTTGGAAGTACATTCTCCTGCCACAATTGGAAAGTATATTTGTAAGGGGATGTTTTGGTGTCCTTTTTCTTTAAAGGAGTGTCTCCTTTGGGATGTTAAAGTGATTATCCACCATGCAATAATCTAACCTTTTAATTTCTGATAAATTCTGTTTGGATAATTATTACAACTGAATAGAACTGATCAATAATGTGATTGATTTATCCATCTACAACACCCATAAGCTATTAATGGTCTGAATACAGCTTCTTCTTTCAATCACTTCCTTAGTCTTCTCTCCTGTAGCGTTTTTTTTTTTAAGGTATGAAATATTTACTTTCCTAGACCCTGTCTTCTGGTAATACCTAACTAGTGCATCTACTGCTATAATGTTGTTAGGCTTATTAGTTAGTTACTGCTTGATCTTCCTCAGCTCTCTTTTTCAGCTGACCAGGACAGTTACTACTATACATACACATCTATCTACAATGCCATTCTTCAAATAAGACTTTTACTGCAATGGATTATATACTGAAATTTTATATTATTAGATATTTTGAAAAGGAATGCAGTGACTTCTGTGTTGGCTATATATACATTTATACTCAGGTATTACAGTATAATTTCTTGACATTCTATGTTATTTCAGTAATGCCATTTATTTCAAGGCCTTCTCCATTGCTAGTTTGCCTATTTCTGACTTTAGTAACACTGTAAATTCAGAACAAATTTCCTCAAAAATACAGTTAGATACTCTCTCTCAATGACAGCTTGTTTTCATGTCACACTTGAAAACTCAGCCCTCAGCTGCATCAGATGAAATGTTTAAAAAAATAGTTTGTTTGGGTTTTTAAATGTAATATAAAAACAAATACATCACTTATCTGTTGCATGAAAAAAATATTGCCTTATATATTCATTCTCTTTTCAATATTTATTTAAATCAGAAGTAGTAGGAAATAAGTAGGGAAAACTAATGCTGTGTAAGAATCAGATCAAATAATGCATGCAATTCTACATTAATAATAGCTTGTTTTCATATGCATAAAAAAATACACCTGAAATCCTTTGTCACATCATTATGACCTGTAATATCTAAGATGCAATGTTCAGTCTTTCTGAAATGTGAAATTTTATAGATATATAATGTAACCATATACTATATCTCTTGCTGTAAAGGCAAGTAATAAAAATATTTATTATGCTTCCTTTGGTGAGCTCATTGTTACCTGTTCAATAGTTCAAAATATAATGTTTGCAATTCTGAATAGATTCTGATAGTAAATGTCAACTGGTCGTGACATTTTAGATCAGATGTATTTTCTACCATAGAGTGGCAAAACTACTTCAACACAAATTTATTAAATAAAAAAGTCTGGCCACTAGGCAATTATATTTAAGGTACACTATAATAAGATGTCCTGGTTTCAGCTGCAATGGAGTTAATTTTCTTCTTAGTGGATGGATCAATGTTGTGTTTTGGATTTAAAACACATTAAATATATAATAAAATTGTTATTATTATTTTCCTGGTTTAAGATTATTCCATGAAAAAACATGTTAGATTTAATGCAGAATATTATTTTTTTGCTTTTAAAAAAACCCCAACAACACAGCTTGCAGTTGTGACAATGTTCTTTCCAAATGTTATTCCATAAATTTGCTAATATTAAAGAAACCTTGGTGCTTATCGACATGAATTGCAGGATGGGAACTGATGGCAATGTCATCTTGTTATGCAAGCCCTACACATGTTCCTTATGCTTCTATTACCTATTAAAAAAGATTAAAAGTTGAATAGAAGTGATTCATATGTAGCACTGAGCTTCACAATTATGTTATTTGTTGAAGTACATGTAACTTTGAAAACAAGTACCACCTTGGGGAGATAAATGAGGTATTGAACAGGTAGAGTGGATATTCTATCTATACTCTTTTGTACACAGAGCTGAATTCTGAGCATCCGAAAAAAGAATTTCCTAGGTCCAATGACTACAAGGGAAAACTTCAAAGTTTACGTGAATACTTTAAACATTATATGTTTTTTTAAAATTATATTCAATCTTCTTCTGTTTTAAATTCTTCATTTTTTAATTACTCTTTGCTGGAGAATTACTAGGAAATGGAAGGAATCAAACAACTGACATTATTTGTGTGTCTTTATCTTCTGTTTTTTATATCTTTCTATGAGCAGTATGAGTCTAATAATCGATGTCTCTTCTTTTCTCCCAATTTTTTACTTTACTTAGTGACCCAAAACCATAGTAGTTATGCCATATATATTCACAAAAATAATTTAATGAATGTTGTGTTTATATTTTTTCAAGTGGCAATTTCAACTTATTGTAACGTGCAACATTTACAAAGTAATTTTGCAGGTACAAAAATGACACAATGTGTGATTTGGCATGTAACTTCAGATCAGCTCATGGATTAGGATGAGCTTTTGAACACAGTGATGACTATAAGCATTAAAATTGTATGACTTCTGGCAGCCATCCATAGGAACATACCTGTGCTGGTTTTTGAACTTATCTGACAGAGGATGAGGCAAAAATAAAGCAATAACTGTTAGTGGTTTGAGGGTTAGGTGACATATAATAAAAGCAGCAGTTCAGCATGTTCATTTTATCTCATATAGTCAGTTCTTGTTTCCATTACATTTTGAGGAATGTACTGTTAAACTAGAGGCCTGTCTACAGATCAGCATCACTTCTATGCTTCAAGCACTAATAATTTTAAACCTTACATCTTTGATATTGGTTCCCTGCTAAGTCTCTTCCCTTTCAATTATAATATTGACTTTTCTTTATAGTTTCTTGCAATCCTTCACGTTATGTTATTGCCACAAGTGTTCATTCCTATAAAGATAAAAGGAATACTGCAATGCACTTTTCAACCTTTACACAGGTGATTGTAAGCCTGTGAAAAGTGACACTTTTTTCTTTCTTCTTTTGAAAATAACAAAGGCACAAGACAATCTGTCTTCCTTTCCTAGATCCCGATTTTAACAAGTGTATTCAAAAGATATATTCAAAAGATATAGCTCTGTGTATTTGCTAAGTAGTCGTCTTCTTCATGGGCTAGTTATCTGCAAGCTGGATCATAGTAATGGCAGCTGGTAGAAGCTCATCATAAATGATGAGCATGTGCTTAAGATGGGTCTTTGCAAACATTGCAACTATGACTATTTTGAGACTATTTTTCTGAAAAAATTGTATCTTGTTCTTTATTAACATTTGAGATAAACTAGTTGATGTGTGTTTCTCTAGCACTGTCCCCTATCCTTTACTTCCCCAGAAATACTAGCTCCTCTGCACTGGTGAACCAATGGTTAATGCATAGCAGGTCAAAATGGAAAGAGCAGGTGATATACAAGGATTCCTGCAATACTATTGAGAAACTGAAACATGAGATAATTACAGTAAAACTAGTATTTTATGTTTTCAGACATCATCAGGAATTCATTATCTATTAAGCAGACCAAATCTGAGTTTCAGAAACAACTGAATACCAACCAGAAAGAGTTTGGCCTTGATGTTTCTCTTCAATTTTGTTACACCTGCTATGAAGTTGTCAAGGGATGCACATTAATTTGCTTTTGCACAGAACCAGCTGTTACCTTTTGTAGCAAGTCATTACATTTCAAAGTGGGTATTCCAAATGCAAAATTATTTTGTCTTTTGACTTCAACTTCTTTCTTTGTCTTCTTAGTGCTTTTGTTGTTTCATTGCTTCACCATCCACTGTTTTAAATAGCTTTTTATATTTTTAAGATTTTTCCTGTGTGTTTTCATTAGTAACTACATTCATGAGCACATATGAACAGGCAAATTTCTGGACAGGGCTAGATTGTAGCTTTACAATGTCTATTTTTAAAGAAGGGCATACATAACAGGACAATATGCTTTTCTCAGTGGTGCAAAGTGTGTATCATGGCATGGCATCTCCACAGCTGCAGGGAGAAAAATTTATTAACTCCAGCCACAGCTGGAGCAAAAGCTGACTCATATCCCTTTGCTCCCTCTCTTTCCAGCCTTTTTTGAAGCAAAGGTGTAGATGCAGTATTTCTCTCCTTTGAGAAAAATATAAATGAAATTTTTTTGATAAAATTATTATGCCTACTCTGTTTTTTTGTCTGATACTTCACTGTTTGAACATTACAAACCTGTTATTCACCTCAGCTTGTTTCTTTCTGTGCAGAGAGTGCACATAAGCTATTTCTCTGTTAATGTGATGATTGCTTATCTTGACTTGCACAGCTATGAAGATCACAAAATACTTCATATACTAGGCTATTGATAATTCAAATAGGAAAATAGGATAGCACTGGTAGTTTAGCATTTATACCATAAATATTTACATTAGCAGTTCTGATTTTATGTGTTAGATCTGGAACTTCCAGAACATTCCTTTTGGTGGGCTGATTAAATGGCTTTGTCATTTAAATAGTTCAAAATTTGAAAGGGTGTTTTAAAATCTTTCTATTCCCAAGTTTACGTATATTTCTACTGTAACAGGAGAAGCTGTAGGTTTGTAAACCAGGGTGCACAGTGCTGGCCCTTGAAAGGTGAGATGTAGGATGTAATGCAAGGGAGTACAGGCAAAGCATGGTAATAGGAGGGGTAAAGGATGACATTGGGTGACACTAGCAATATAAATAACTCATGAGCAGTCATTTAAAGAGATGAGATCTGGACAAAGTGGCTTTTAAGGGTAATAAAATGAACAAAGAGCAAGTATCTAACACATAAAATATACCACACTTAGTAACTTCAGCTGTAATGTGGACCTCTAGACTTATGAAGAAAAAGCAAGGTGTAAAATTGTGTTAGGAAACACACACAAATAATACCAAGTAAATCATGGACTGAGAAAAAAGAAAATGCCACCATCAAAGTCACATTCACCCTGGTGAAGAATTTGGGATGTTGACACCTTGATGTAATACCTCATCCTTTCTTCTTGAGGAGTACTGGTGCTTTGTATCCGGACAGGAAGCATAGCACCAAAGAAAAGGGATAGACTAGGATTTTTTGTATAAGAGCTTTTAATTGCATTATTACTAGTATTTATTTTGTATTATTAGGATAATTTGGATGGTGAATATCAGTAGTACTGTGCCAGACTAACTGTAATAAATGTTGTATTTTGTTCAGATTGTTCAGATTTTTATTATGCTGCCAGATTCTTGAATTCCTGTAAAATGTGTGCACCCCTTTTTCCCCATTACAAAATGTGAACAGCCATGTCACGAATGAGTGGTTTAGGTCACATAAAGAGTCACCATCAAAGACATTAGTGAAATAGTTTTAATAGGAATTTGTGAGAGTGTGACTTCACAAAGTTCAGTGGCAAGTTTTGGTCTATTATTTATTACATAGATAAATCACACAAAAAAAGAAACGCAGTTAAAATTAAGCTAAGATTTACACAGAGATAAAAGATATAAAAAGGTAAGGGAGATCCTCCCATTGAGTCACGAGGTTCAGAGTGGATCCCCTTGCTTTCTGAACTCTTAATAGATCTTAGGTGCGGCTAGATCCGATCTTAGTCTCAGAGCTAGACAACGGTTTATAACTCAAGAATGTCTAAGGTTTGTTCACTGTACAAGGTTGATCATAAGATTTTAGCAGCACTTAATCATTGACTCATTTATCATTTAAAAAGTGAATCAAATAGGATTTGTTATAAACACAAAAGTAACTTCATTACGGATCCAAGATGGTAATACTTATGCTATACTTACTATAACGTATACTTACTATACTTAATTCACACACACGTGCACACCAACAGAAAGGAATAGATGTATAGAGATAACATAAAAAGGTATATGCATTAAAAGTATCCTTGGAGTTCAATTAAATACTCACGTTGAATGTCTTTGCATTGAATAATTGAAAACTTGAGCCTTGAGAAGCAGGAAGATCAGCTCAGGCTCTATCATCAGCTTTGCACAACAGTCCCCCTAGTATTGCAGTCTTGGGAGTCCCGAGCTCCGAGAGGTGTCCCACTTGGAGGGAGATACTGTTTGCTTCCCACTGTGGTCCAGGAGAGTTCAAGGGGCCTCACTTAGGACTGCTGTTTGTAGAGTCAGAGATGATTGGCTTTAGTCAACAGTAATTTTCCATCCTGGCCAGAGTCTCAGCCAATAATTACTGTGATTTCAGTGATGGTGGTACCATACTATTCAGATTCAGACAAAGAGTGTTCCCAGGCTCATTAGGGGATGTTTGGGTTCAGATAAGGAATGCTCCAAGGCTCTCAAGTGTTGTGGTTCTGGTATAGCCTGTGCAGTTTCCCACCTCAGCTGTGCAAGAGAGGCTGGTACTTTCAAGGGACGCTTAAGCACTGAACTCATCACACAGAGGCTGAGGCCTAAACTGAGATTCCTGAGACCTGAGCAGCCCAGGGCAGGGGACGAGATGCACCACCACAAGCCAGTAGTCTTTAGGATGGATGCATCTTCCCAGAGCAGTTCAAAGAGACTCTACCCTGTTCCCTGCATCTCAAGAGTCAGCTGACTAGGGTGAAACACAGATAAGCACAACTGTGGCAGCTAAGAGACTAATGCACTGCAGTGGAGATGAATCCCTGCTCTGAACACCGAAACTCGTAATAGTATACATGTGCATGCCAAGAAGCAGGTTATAGAATATCTACCATTATAAACTGAGCTAGATTATTTAGCATATGTTTTATAATTAAATGACCTGATTTTACAGACAGGATCCAAACAGTCCATGTGAAATGCAAATCTTCAGTTAAGACATATGCTTCTGTTTTACCACATACACTTCTGGTTAGAAGTAAAAATCCATAAAGCGTAATCTGACAGACACAGTGCTCTGTAATGCACACATTTGACACTAAACATATGGTCTGCAGTCAAGCAGAGAAAGCCTCATATAAGGTGAAAGCCCAGGACAGCAAATTACAAAGACAGAATAACACATAAGATGAGAACTACTTCAGAGAACTATTTCTGGAAAACCATTTTATTTGTTTGCTTAATTTATTGCAAGCATCCTTCATAAATTTCTGTGCTACAAGCTGCTCTTCAGTAATAGGGTTTTGTTACCCTTGCAGAAACTAAACAGCAAAAACATACCTGTCCTTTTGTGTCTATGAGGTGAATAGATGAAAGAGAACATTACTTACACATCCCTGTTCAGCAGGGACACAGTAAAAAGAAAGAGTGAGTTAAAACCTACTCAAAATCCATTCTCTCTCTCTCTTTCTCTTTTTTTTTAAAGGCTTTCCTGTGTGTACTAATATAATTTAGTATTACTATTGGAATGTCTCAGACCTGGAGAACAACAACTAACAGCAGTCTGGGGCCTTGTCTAATAGGTTTGGTCAGTCAGATGAAAACCTTCCATTATAAGCATCTCCTAAATGTGATCTGTGAATGAAAGACACTAAAGCTCTTGCATTTCTTTGTCTGTGATAGCAAATGCATTATGTTTCTCCACAAATTATACACAAAAGAAGTTAGATAACTGTTTGTAAAACAAGCACGCCTGCTGGGTTTAGTCACCACAAGCAAAAGTCCCTTTAAATCTGCTGCTAACAGTACTTTGGCATCTCTTATTAGTGAGTGTATAAAAGCCTCTTTGATTTTTTTAAAATACACTGGAGCTCTTTTCATTAAAAGTGTTGGTACAACAACATTCCAGCTGAACTTCATCCTTGATATTACTTCTATGCTGTGCAGCTTCTCTTCTAATAGTTAAAAAATATGAACTCTGGCAACAAACTCAGATGATTTGCCACTTGCGTTTCATCTCTGGGGCCATAGTCAAATGTGCATTTGATAGAAGTATCTTGTTCTCTTCAGATCAGATGTCTGTAAATCTACAGTGTAATAGTTTTTGATGGTCTTGACTCCTAGGCCAAAAGAAAAGGCATTTTTCTTTTTTTTTCTCCTATGTATGTACTAATAATTTCTTGTTCTCCTACTTGATTAGAGGATGAAACCTTCTACTAGTTCAGAAACAGCAAAGAGTAGAAAACATGGCATTATACCTACCTTCATTTTACTTCACCTACACATAAGAAGCAACACTCTATATAATGATATATCAAATACCTTTAAAATTTTGAATCAACTACAAGCTGTTGTTATTTATATCTCTAGAACTAAAGAATGAATTTCCTTACACTAATTTTAACCAGAAAAAAGTATAATTAGGCATTGAGTGTGGAATTCAGCAGCATGCAGAAGAGCCTTACATCACAATTTAGAAGATCAAAGAGAGATGTTGTAATACCAGGAGCACAATACAGTCATGTATAGATGAACTATTACACAAGTTATAAAAAATAGCAAAGATCTTCCTGATATGGGAATAATAAATAATAATAATGGGAATAATAAAACTAAACTGTAAATAAAATTTACTTTGTTTAGAATTGCAAATAAAGAGTTTTTTTTTCCCCACAAATATGTGCCCATGTACTTGATTGTTTTCAATGGAAGTATTTGCTGCATGCTCATTTGAGAATCATCTCACTCAATATATATTAGTATTAGCTTCTAGCTATTGTTTCCATGCTATGAATATGTTTGGAGCTGAAACCTGGTGAAATACCCTCTTCAGATAGAGCAAGTGAATATTAGTGGTTATAATAGAGCTGCAGGGATATAAGTAAAAGGTTAATTACCTCATATTAGGTTCTTTACAACTGTGTATATGTCTAACATATGTCATATATTTTAGATTCAGACTGCATTGTTCCCTAAAACTCACGTAGGAAAATTTATGCATATTATATACACTAGTTACACTTAATTGTAAAGAACTGATCAATTGACTTCTGTTGCCTTATGTTAATTTTCAGTACTGACAACCTAATCAATAAGATGCAAAACCCCCCTCTCTTAAAAAACAAAATATCTGGCACATTATGTAAAGCATAATCACCCAAACAGCTGAAGTCTACAGATCTCATTTAATCTATTTTGTTACCCTGATTGTGACAGTAGTCCAGGAAAAATATAAATAACTCCAAAACACAAAACCAATTACACTGGGTTTTACTAAAGGTCCATCTAAGTGTGTACTCTGCCCTAGACTGTGACAAGCCACATAGCAAAATAAATTTAGCTGTCTGTTTTTCTTAGAAACCTGGGTACAGAACAGTCCTAACCATACTACACCTGTGCTGTTTTGGGGTTTTATTTGGTTGGTTTTGTCTGTACAATATCAAAAAACTAACACCTATTCTTTGACTGTCCAGGAATCCCATGAAATCTACACCCATATGCTCCTTTTAAATGGAAGCATGGCTGGCTGGCTTGTCCGATATGAACTTCCTGACTGTGGTGGTGCAGCTGGAAGACTGTTGTGTGAGGTGTTAGAGATCCACATACTTGCTTCCTTCTCATATATGCCAATGCACTGTGACTATTTACCCATCAGCTCCCAAGGGGAGATGGGGAGCTGGGGTCAGTTCGTACAGATCATCCCTGCTGCTCCCTTGCTCCATGCGTGGTCCCTCCCACAGAAGATGGTCTTTCACAAACCACTCCAACACAGGTCCTTCCCACAGGCTGCAGTTCTTCAAGAACAGCTCCAACATACGTCCTTTCTGTGGCACACAGTCCTTCAGGCACACCCTCCTCCAACGTGGATGATGCCCATGGGCCAAAAAACCTGCTTCTATGTGGGGTCCTCTCCATGGGCCACAGCTTTCTTCAGGACACATCCCCCTGCTCTGACATGGGGTACTCCATGCGCTGCCTTGTGGTTACCAGCACCAGCATCATCTTCTCCATGGACTGCAGGAACAAGCTGCTTTACCATGGTCCTCTCTAGAGGCTGCAGGGGAATCTCTTCTGAGGCACCTGGAGCACCTCCTCCCCCTTCTTCATGGACTTCACCTGGCTGTCTGCACAGCTGTTTCACGTGGGTTTTTTCTCACTCATCTTACAGCTGCTGCACAGTGGTTTTTTGCCCTTTCTTCAATATATTTCCACTGAATTACCATCAACATGGCTGATGGGTTCAGCTGTGTCCTGTGGTGGGACCATTGGAGGCAGTTGGAATTGGCTGGAACTGGCCGTGTGTGGCATGGGGCAGCCCCTGCTCCTCCTCACAGAGGCCATTCCTAGAGCCTGCAGTCAACCGCCAGTAAAACCTTTCTATTTAAATGCAATACAACCTTATTTTAAGTTTTCTGCTTATTCTGGAAGAACATATTTGAAGGCAAAAGAAGATATGATATGTTGTTAAATACTGGTTTTGTAGCACAGAAACAATCACACATTGATTATTTTGTTTTATGTATAGTGCATCAGACAGTAACTCAGATGCCTCTCCCTAAAGTTGTAAGAAGTCTGATTAATTGCAAAAATATAGCATGTAAACTATTTTATAGGCACAACTACAGATCAATGGTCTTTTGTTTTCATTTTTGTAGAATTATTTTCTTGTTTGTTTGAACAATATTTTTTTTCCTTCACTGATACCAACTGAACGCTAAGAAATCATGTGTTGAAAGTCAAACTCAGAGTGTCTGCAAAGAAAAGGAGTAAGTTACCTAAAATGCAGAGAAGAAATTTCCTGCTTGAAGCAGTTATTTAAATACACAGATGCCATATACATGGTTCTGTGATGCTATATTGGAGGTAGGACTTGCCTATAGGCAAACCAAGTAGAATTTCATGAGACAGGTAGTGGAAGCAAAAAAAGGCAAGAGTAAATAACAAAAACAATGTGTTGTGAATCATTTCATAAGGAACCAGGTCAAGTTTGTTATAAAAGTACCAGAGGGTTCAGATATTGGCTTCATTCTTAAGGCAGCATAACAACATTATTTGTTTAGATTATGCTGGTAGACTTCCTGATTCTTAAACATTATGCTTATATGTTACTAACACAATAATAATAACAACCTATTTATTTAACAATGAACAATAAAAAAAAGATAAATCAATAGTATCATCTTTTTAACAAATTAGCTATCTATCTATCTATCTATCTATCTATCTAGTTCCAGTGATGTAACATATCTTCATGACAGAACTATTTCCTAACATTGGCATATATTATAGGCATACAGAACATGAAGGAACTGTTTTACAGAGTCTTCCAAAACAAAGCTTTCTTGAAGCTACCAGCTCTATTTAACTTTGTAATATTTTGTCAGTAAAGAAAATAGCCCCTAAAAGAGAGAATGGGTGAAGAATCAATAAGTCAGCAGTTGTATTTTGTTTCTCTTAAAGCAAGAACTGAATCCTTTTTCTCCTTTCTGGGTTTTTGAAAAGGCAGAATTATTAGTGATACCTCATAATATAGTATAATGGACTCATCTGAAGATATAGCCACACTTTCATGACTCATTTGACAAGAAAGTGAGTTCAGTTAGGATCAAAGATGCAATAAACTGTTAGTATTTATCAGCCTTGGCGTTATCCTCTAACAATTAAAAAGCTGGAAGACATGCTTATTTAGTATGTTGTTCTGAATATCCTAGATCTTTAAGGTTCACTGGATAAATTCCAGTTCTTTTTAGATTTAAAGCCTTTTCTTATAATATGCGATCATAGCTAAAAGGTTCCTTTGCTAAAGATAGTGTTATGTCCTTCTATAAGGTTATTATTTATATGTTTATTCTTACAGTAAACTCTTCTTTCAGCTGAAATTGCAACATTTCATTTTCTAGACACTGAATCTGCTTGTACCTTTGACACAAATAAAAAATAGTTCAAATTTAATTTATCCACCTACATTGCTTAATCTACCTTACAGCTACCACTTTGTTAAGCTAAAAAGAATTAGTTCCCTAAGCCTCAACTTTTAAATACTTTTTGTCATGCTTTTATTTAGAATACATTAACTTTATTCTTGAGTTGAGGACATCAGAAACAGTCACAGAGCTCCAGTGGCAGTGTCACCTGCACTGAAAAAAAGACAAAATTTATTCTTAGTTCTGGATTGTTGAACAAAAGAAAATGGTTTAAATGTCTATTTTAATTTTTTAAAAATATTTAATAAGTTTCTTCATATAATATCAAGTACCAGTGCTTGGCTGCATAAAAGACACATTCATTCAGTAAAAAAGGCATGTTAATTAAACATTTTAAAATTTATTTAAGGTATATGTTGATTTTGCGTCATGCTTTTTTACAGTCTATATAAAATTTTCAACACGACCTTTGGCCACCAAGCCTGTTATGTCATTAAAATAAAAACAAGTAACAAAAATATAAAAGCAATTTAATAAGGTCCACTTCCTATCCTCCATATTGCTATTATATCCCCTTCATTTAAGACTAAATAAAAATCTCTTTTTCTTTACAAAGTTTTCCATTCTCTATTGTTTCTATAAATAATAGCTGTGCCAAGTAATAAAGTATACTACATTGTGACAAATGCAGCATGTTCTATCTAATTTTCAAAAAACAGACCCTGCAACTTCAACAGCAAATATTTGGGTGATTTGGATTTACATGGAAAGAATAACCAGTTAAGAGATGTGAGCTGGTACATTGAAATTTGAGAAAAGTAAGAAAAGCTATAGAAATATTTGTTACTGCAAATTGAAATCTGTGAAATCACGTTAAGATAATGTAAGTAGCAAACATGAGAACAGTCTCAGGAAATAAGACACGGAAGCTCTGTTGCATCCAGGTAACATAAGATGATATTAAGAATTGTCATTTGGTTAAATGTACAGCAGTACTAATAGAGGGAGAAAATTCAACTCTTTTTTCTTGTTTCTTTTTGTCCCTCCTGCCTAACTCTTATCTATACAGAGATAATAGCCAGGCTTTGACATAAATTCTTATAGTAGCCCTATTTCCCTCTCTTTAACAGTTCCTTTGTCATATGGAGTTAACAGAAGTGCCTTAAACTCAAAGCCTTAGGCTTAACTGGATCAGCACAAAGACATTCTGATATTATTCATACTCAAAACCCGGTAAGATGAAGTTGCTAGTATCACTTGTAAAGAAAAGTAGTGCTCAAAATGTGTGATTAAAATGCCATAGAAAATATATTCTTAGTGGCTTTGTCATCAGTGGGCTAACATTTAATATAATGTACTGCGGTTTCATTCTGTGTCCACAAGTGTCATTTCAATGATTTATATGTAATCTATGAGGCAAGATACTAATTTTATCTTATAGTTAGAAAATAATTGTAGTAGTTGATAATTGTAGCACAGAAACTGCTGCTGGGTACCTAGGAAGCTAATGTGATGTGATTGCCATTTCATAATGATAGATTAGCACAATGCCATTAACATGTCAGCGTAAAAGTCATTTCTAGGTGGTTGAGCCTTGTGACTTCTGAAGTTTTACTTCGGTCTCAAAATTTCTTATGATTTTTGCAGAGTCTGCAAAACGGATTAGATTGTTCAAAGTGTATTATATATAGTAACTGAAAGTTGGGTTACATTTCAAACTACTTTCAATATGAAGGAAGGCTTTCCTTATGAGTTAGCTAGAAATTTAAAGTGGATATTCTTACCCACAAGGTTTGTTGCAAATACATCGGAGAACTGAGTCAAGATAAGTATTCTTAAATGTAATCTATATATTTTCTCTTCACATTTTTTAGATTTTTACTGATGTTATTTTATGAGAAAAAAATATCCTCACAAATTATTAATTCCAGTGTAAAGGCTTTTTCATGCCATAGAAAAAAAAATGGTATCTTTAGAGGAAATCAGAATTCTCTTAAAACTGTTCCTTGGGGAGTGTATATCTACTAGAATTTTTAATAACCATTTAAATATTAAAAAAAATATATTTTAATGAATAGTCATCAAACATTCTTAAAAATTCAGATGTGCCTTAAAGCGTGCTAAGGTATTGAGCACAAAACCCCACCAGTCACTTATGTAAAGGTATGTCTGGAATATTCATATATCCCCTTTTAGTTCTTTTCACTGTGTTTTCCTATCTCTTGTTTGACTTTCATTCACAATTTTCGCATGCAGAAAAGAAACACAGTAATATATCAGTTGAATCTGGGATTATTAACTGTAGGAATTTTCGTCCAATATGATTATAAAAATACAATTTTAAGATTTCAAGCATTCACATAAATGGTTCCTCTTGACATAGTAAAATTTAGTAAGCATGCAAGAAGATTATCTCCTTCGTACTTCCTCAGCCTAGATACCATTTTTTATTGCAGACACAGTAAAATAATATCATGGAAGAATTCTTGTCTGCTACTTGAAGGCATTAAACAACACCTTAAGAATAAATTTAGATGTTGGCAAGTCCCATGATCACCACAATCTGTCACATTATGTTCTCTCTTAACTGAAAGTATTCTCACTTAAGACACACAGTGTCACTTGTTCATGGTGTGCACATTGGTGTGTGCATGTATATGTGTAGAATTATGTGTACCTATAGACACACACATATTGTCATGGACATACAAGTAGACAAAGTCAAATTTCAGGTTAAATGTAAGACATGCAGGCCTTATTCCTAAGACCAAAACTACGCATTTGTTAAGCTAAGGTAAAATGTTTAATAATTATAAAGTTTCTCCTTGTGATAACTACATTATAAAGAAAATTATTAAGAAAGATACCAAGCAGAACATGAGAACATGGTCCCTGCTATGTTTACCTTTACTATTGAGAGATATGAAAACAAATAATTGCAAGTAACGATGTTGGCTCTATTTGTACAAGTCATAGCGATACAAAACATCCCAAAATTCTTCACCTGCATTTTACTGAAATGGTGAGGAAATTCCATGAGCTAAACTGAAGAGGTACTGCTTTCTGCCTTTTTCTGCTTTCTTTTCAGCTTTTCTTACTGAGTGGGTGGAATTAATGAACAGCATGAGCATGATGACTGAAAGAAGATAAGTAGTCGAGAAAGAGAGATCACATGACACAAGAAATCTTAACACTCAGTGCTAGCTGAAAAGAATAAAACATAGCTTATAATCCCTGTTTTTTTCAGCACAGTATTGCTTCTATTTTGATACAGTTCTGGCTGTCAAAAAAATGATCTGACTGGGATCAAAACTCAAAAGAACAGTGTACCAGCACTTTAGAGATCAGAGCCACAGTCAGTGGGATTTTGCTACCAGCTATTAGAGATGGTAAAATGGAGAGAAGCAAAGGAGTAAAAGCTGATCTTTCTCACACTGAAATCAATACGAGATTTGCCACTGACTTCAAAAGAAGCAGCAGGGCAAAATACACAGCCAAGGAGAGAACACTTAGAAGAGTGTCTAGAAAGAAGAGGAAAGAAAAGAACAAAGCAAGATATTTAGGGAGAAAGAAAAATGGTCTGAGAAAAGGTAAAAATGCAAAAGGTTAGAAAATAGGGAAAAAAAACCCCTCTTGAATTATAACAGATTTCAGATTCTTAAAGTACCTCCTTATCATGTTTCAAATACCGCTTTCATCTCAAAACAACAGTTTCTTAAATCCAGTCTTGTATTTGTAGAACATTCCTTCAGTAAATTTATCTTGACTACTTAGCTGGCCTGAACTAGGCAAGCTGTTCCATGGGCTTAAAGGTCACTGATTCCTCCACAGCTGCCTAATGAGCATTGTGGGTTTTTTAAATACTGTTTAAAACGGAGTGAAAACCAAATTAGATTATTCCCATCTAGAACAGCCTAGAAGTGGCAGTGAACAGCTGGCTCCCAAAGCCACTTAAACAAGTGCCTTTATGTGTATACACACACATGCATACACACATATGAATGGTATGAATTTTTGTGCATTTGCTCAATATTTCGTTAGATTTTAATTCCAGATAATAGAAGAGTAAGTTCTTTGTATGTAAGCTGAGGTCAGGCTGCAACCACATTTAACCCAAAGAGAACCTGTAGAAATTTTGAGAGATCTTGGGCTGTTCCCCCAGTGCTTTCCATCCTGAGGCTTTATAGCAGGCTTGTATATTATTGCTTCATCTTTCATCAGTCAGTGTATCCTCTTCCCCAGTCTCACTTACATGTCTTTCAACATGATTTGTGCTATGAAGTAATAGAAAAACAAGGAAAAAGGAAAAGAGTCTGGATTTCTTTTGTAAAAATAATTTGATCCGATTTAATTCTTCTAACTGTTAGGACTCTAATCTGAGTTATTTGTTTAGACTATATATTCAAATGAGAAGTAAAGTTTCTATGACAGGCATATTTGATTCATCTTTTTTAGTATTATGACATTCTTTTCTCCAGATTTTTTTCATCAAGGGACTCCTCCTCCTGGGAGGATTCTTATTCCTCATTCACAATTCAGTGATAATTACTTATTTAGAATGAATGAAAAACTTCTAAGGTTAGAGTCAGATAACTGACTACATGATAGTCAACAATGCTGATTTTATATTAAAATTATTTATTATTCTAGGAAGCCCAGTTAAAGATAACAGCACTACAATTGAAGACAATATTTCAGATGAGCAAATTTATATATATTAATGATATGTCTTTAAAAATCTACTTATTTATTCCTGCAACTGGTAGCAATAATCATATAATATAACATAAAATAAACATACAAATGACATATTGAAGTATTTCTAAATGGCTAAAGTGGGAGCTTGGACGAATAAGGACCTCCTGGACAAATGCAAACACAAAAAGGAAGCCTACAGAGGGTGGAAGCAAGGACAGGTAGCCTGGGAGGACTACAGAGGAATTGTCTGAGCAGCCAGGGACCAGGTTAGGAAAGCTAAAGCCCCAATAGAATTAAATCTGGCCGGGGCATCAAGGGCAACAAGGAAAGCTTGTATAGGTACGTCAGTGATAAAAAGAAGACTAGGGAAAACGTGGGCCCTCTCCAGAAATAAATGGGAGACCCAGTTACCCAGGGTATAGAGAAAGCTGAGGGAATAAATTACTCTCTTCATGGTCAAGTGCTCCAGCCATAACGCCCAAGTCACAGAAGGCAAAGGCAGAGGCTGTGAGAATGAAGAACCAGCAGCTGTAGAAGATCAAGTTCGAGACCATGTAAGTAACCTAAAGGTGCACAGGTCCATTGGACCTGATGAGATGTATTCATGGGTCCTGAGGGAACTGGTAGATTAATTGGCTAAGCCACTAACCATCATATTTGAGAATTGTGGCAGTCCAGTGAACTCCCCACTAACTGAGAAAGGGGAAAAAATGCCCATTTTTAAAAAGGAAAAAAAAAGGAAGACCTGGGGAACTACAGGCTGGTCACTCACTTCTGTGCCTGGCAAGATCATGGAGCAGATCCTCTTGGAAACTAAGCTAAAGCACATGGAAAATAAGGAGGTGATTGGTGACAGCAACATGGCTTCACTAAGGGCAAATTGGGCCTGACAAGTTTGGTGGCCTTCCACAACGGGGTTACAGCATTGGTGAATAAAAGAAGGGCAACTGACATCATCTACCTGGACTTGTGCAAAACATTCAACACTGTCCCACATTACATGATTGTCTCAAAACTCAAGCAACATGGATTTGACAGATGGACCACTTGGTAGATAAGGAATTGGCTAGATAGTCACACTCAAAGGGTTATGGTCAATTTTTCAATGTCCAAGTGGTGAGTGGCATTCCTTAGCGGTCAGTATCTAGACTGGTGTTGTTCAATGTCTTTGTCAGAGACATGGACAATGGGATTGAGTGCACACTCAGCAAGTTTGGCAACAACAAGCTGTGTGGTTGCTGTCAAGATGCTGGAGGGAAGGTATACCATCCAGAGGGACTCTGATAGGCTGGTGAGGTGGACCCATGAGAACCTCATGAAGTTCAGCAAGGCCAAGTGCAAGGCCCTGCATGTGGGTTGGGGCCATCTCAAGCACAAATGCAGGTTGGGTGGACAATGTGTTGAGAGCAGCCCTGAGGAGAAGGCTTTGGGGCTGTTGGTGCGTGAGTAGATCAACATGCCCTGACTGCACTTCCAGTAGAGAAAGCCAACCATATCCTGGGCTGCATCAAAAGAAATGTGACCAGCAAGTCAAAGGAGATGATTCTGCCCCTCTACTCTTCTCTCATGAGGCCTCACCTGGAGTACTGCAACATAAGAAAGGCATGGACCCGATAGAGTGAGTCCAGAAGAGGGTCACAAAGTTGGTCAGAGGGCTGGAGCACCTCTCCTATGAAGACAGGCTGAGAGAGTTGGGGTTGTTCAGCCTGGAGCAGAGAAGGCTCTGGGGAGACTTTACAGCAGCTTTCCAGTACCTAAAGGGGGCCTCAAGAAAGCCGGAGAGGTGCTTTTACAAGGGCGTTTCGTGATAGAACAAGGGGTAATGGCTTTAAACTGGAAGAGGGTAGATTTAGATTAGGTTTTAGGAAGAAATTATTTACTGTGAGGGTGGTGAGACACTGGGACAGGTTGCCCAGAGAAGCTGTGGATGCTCCAGCCCTGGCAGTTATCAAGGCCAGATTACATGGGGCTTTAAATAACCTGATCTAGTGGAAAGTGTCCCTGCCCATGGCAGGGGTGTTGGAACTAGCTGATCTTTATTACCCCTTGCAACCAAAACCATTCTATGATTTTATGTTTCTATGATAAATGTAGAAAGCTGTTTATCCTTAGTAAGTTGTTTACATATAGTAAATAAAAATAAGATTAATAAATGTCTGTTTTTTAAATTCCTCCTGCATCACCTAAGCAACCTCAGAAAAGGATAGTATTACATTTAGGAAAAAAGAAATGGGTGTGTGGCTTTGTTTGTGTATGCATGTATTATTTGCTTTCCTTTGTGCATTATTTATTACCTGAAAAGTAAGATAAGTTGGCTCTGAAGAAACTGGTCATAAAGCGTCAACGCACCAGGTAACAAATCAATAATTGTTTAAATGACTCTGCTTTCCGGAGGAGAGTATATTTCAGTTTGGGGCCTTAAATTCATTATGCCTCAGTGCATACTGAGTGAAAAACACTATCTCTGTCATTAATGTGTTTATAAAAGGCTCTTGTCAACACCAAAGAGTCAGTTGCTTGCTTGCTATACGTTGTCTTTGATGTATTGTCTGACAGTAAAAGCTAATGCATACAGCAGTTTTCAAAGACTTTGAATTGATTTTAAAATTTAAGTAAATTTTTAAACAGGAACAAACTTAACTACATTATTAATTTTTATGAATTATTGCAATACCTCAGTGAGAAATTTAGATTAGTTCAATAAAAAGTAAATTTAAAAAAGTCTTCATGCTTCATCGTGTCCAATAATGGATTTTAATGATTTAGGTTTTCCACAGTGGTGATCTTCATCTGAACTTTTCACTCCTTGCTGAGTTTTTGTGTTTCTTTTATTTTTATTCTATGAAGATTTCTTCAGAAAGGACAAAAAGGAGAAGAAAGAATTCTAATCAGTTTTTAAGCCATGCATTACACAAACAAGCAAAGAAACCCAGGTCCATTCTCAGCAGATTTTCAGAGTACCATAAACCTGTTTTATTATTCCCCTCTAATGGTATGACAAAGAAGTATCATGAGAGAAGCTTTTCCTCTATAGAAATTTTATTGCCAAAAAATTATGTATTAGCCCTTTAGGAATACCAAACTGGCTTTGAAGTCATAATTAAATATGAATCATAATATAACTGCTAGTAGAAAAAAAATCTGATTTTTTTTTCCATATGTCAGGCTGTCACTCTGCTTCCTGTTTCTCTCTGTGTATCTCCCTAATCACAATGGGAACAAATGTAAAGCTTTTTGGGGCCATATTCAGGTAATCAAAGCCCTTAAGAGCAGAGGTTTTCTCCTCTACAGAAGACAAAGAGCAACAAATAGAACTGGGATCAGCTATGACTGTTCTGTTTCCCTAAGGTATTGTAGGGCAGGCAGTGCTTCTTTTGAAGCAGGGTAACTTTGACAATGTTTAGAATGTTCTTAAAGCTGTACATAGACTCCATTAAATAACTCTAATTATAATTTCTCACATAACAGAGTCTATCTTTACCCAAATGAATTGTGTGTTGACATAAAGCTTCTCTGCCTTATGGCTTATCTCTTGATATAGTGAAGGTTAGGGGTTTTTTTCCTGTTTGTTAGCTATCATGTTGTAATAAGGTTTCGTGAATAATTTTTGATCCCTCTTTTCCTGAGTTATGATTTTATTTCTTTCTACCCTTTGCCAGTAACAAACCAGAATTAAAGTTTGTTATTATTTTGATGATCCTTGATCTGGAAGCTGCAATGACCTTTACGTAAATAAAAGAAAGGGAAAGGTTTTGATCAACATTAAAAGAGAAAAATAATGGTTTAAGGTTTATTTATTTTTCTTTTTTCTGCAGACAATAATTTCTTAGTAATTTTGAAGACAGAAGTATGTCATACATGACTTTTTAAAAAGCTCTTTTTACAACTTCAGCTAATTTCCTGGAGAATTCATCTTCAATAAGAATTTTTCAGGACAGGGCACTGAATATTTCTTTCAATTTCTGCTCCTGACAGCTGCAGGTAAGAATATCTCTAGGTGGAGCAATGAGGTCTTCTGCATTCAGAGCACTCCCTGACAGATTCAAGTAGGATGTGAGGAGAAAATACATGAATCAAAGTTAACGGAAAAAATATTGGACGTCAAATAACTAGGCACTGAACAGGTAGATTTTCATAACGGCAGTATGAAAGTAGGGAGAGAAATCAGGAAACCCAGGGTGAGTGTGCTTAACCAAGTAACCTAGCAATTAAAAGCAAATAGGGGAAAGCAGGATTTGGGCTGGCTAGTCAGAGAACAGACAGAAAGGATTCCTCTCTTATTTGAGGACTTTTTGGACAGAGTAGTGACATTTTAGCATCTTTCAAACTAAAATCCTCCTAATTTAAATGAAAACATTTAAATGAAAATTGAAAAGATACCAAAGTGACAGAACTACGGTGGCAAATTGTCTTTTTCACACAAAGTAACATTTTTGATTTTTGAATCACTGAAAAGGGGTTTGCCCTCTTTGCAGGTTATGTGGTAGGAAAGGGTGCAGACTTTCAGCCAGCTAGAGGTTTTTTCAGATCATCATATCACTCATCCTAACCACCGAAGATACTAGAGAAAACCAAAGTTTTCTTCAACAGACTATTCTAGCCATAGCAGGCAAAAACAGAAGAAGCAGAGCTAAAGGGACCTGGGACAATGACTGATATTTGTCCTAGTCCTCTCTGTTGATCTACATCTGATGCATGTAAGAATAGCAAGGCTCAGCTTTGTGTTTAGTAAGTTATCAGATTTTTATCTTTCTTTTTCCTTTCTCCCATGAGTTCTACCATTGTACAATGCTGTACAAGGCAATGACCAGCTCCATCTACTGCAAATTCATTAGTTAAAACAGTGCAGATCTGCAGAATAATGACAGTCTCATGCTGAGATATGTAGTTACAGAATTATTGGACTGGTTTCAGACCCCACGACTAAATATTACGTGCTGGCTTGCATGTTTACACTTATCACAGAGAGAATGGCAGATGCTGTCAACTACATGTAGGAGAACGGTTCAGAGGGAGCTGCAGAATGCTAGTTTGCACGCACATGGCTTGAACAATAGCTAGAGATGCAACCCATCTGTAAAGAAGTACTTTCATAAAGGATCGGTTAATTTACATGCAAAGGCTCTTCTCAGGCTACATAAACACATTGAACAAGAACTTTGAGTGTAGCATACAAAGCCCAAAAAGAGCAAGAGAACGTGATTCCTAGTAAAAATAAGGTAGAAATTGCAAGCAGAATACAGAAACAAAGAATTCAACATATGGAAGTGTGACTTCAAGAATGTGGAATTTCCAGACAAAATCCTGGTAGCCCTAGGGAGGTAGTACAAACAAGAGATAGGATAAAAATAAGGAAAAAAATGAAAGGAGAAGGGGAAAAGAAGGATTCTTTTATATAGCTTTACTGGAGAAAAAGAATAATAAATTACTGATATAGTGATGGCATTAATAACACCACTAATACTGTAACTAACACCACTAATACTGTAACTTCTGTTAAATTTACTCTGTGACTATTGGATAAGGCAATAGAGATACACCATTTTTAGCCAAAACAAGGAAATAGAAAGAGAGGTATATATTTTTTCATATAATACAGGTAGTATCAAAAAATTCCATATTAACAAATGCGATGGTGGCTGGGGGTGTGTGATTTCTGCTTAAAGGAGAACTAGCAAGAAAAAAGTAAAATAAAGCTAAGCCTGAATAGCAAAGGTAACTGACCTCTAATGAAAGAGTCATATCAATAATATGTGCTGATGGAACAAGTAAAAATTAAAGCTGAAGAAGCTCAGGAATTAAGATACTAGTTGATCCAAGAGTGTGGGGGTGGCAGATGGCAATAGGGAAAGAATACAGCTGGAAAAATCATGCAAACCTTTTGGGCAGTAGAAGAAAGGCTGTGAAAAAACCACATCAGATCTGTGTCTCATTTTATAGGCCCTGGACATTTTGTAAGTAATATACAATGCTGTAGGCTGTGACAGGTGAAGAGCTGATATATATTAACTTCTGTCAGCTGGTGTGGAACTTCTACTAACCCTTAGCAAAGGCCTCGTGACCAGCTGAGGGAGGGGAGGGGTAGTCTTTTAACTGATCAGAACTTATTTGTAGCTTTCCTCAATAGTGTAGGATGAACGAAAATGTAGCTGCTGTTCTAAAAACTGGAAAAAAATGTTCTCAGTTTTTCATCTGTCATATTAGTAATTATATTACAAAAACACCCACTGGTTCTATTTCAGATCCATGATGGGGAGAGCTATATGATGGCCTCCCAGAAACACTATTCAACAGCAGAACAGACTGGAGAAACTACACTGTGAAAATAATGTCCTGTGAACTACTTACTATGATGCTGTAGAAAAATATAAGCTGTTGATGAGCATCACCTTCCCACAAGCTGAGAGTTTATGTTAGCTGATAAACAAACCCACTACCACTTCTGCATAGCTTCATTAGTCCGCAAAGCTTCTTTCCCCTTACACACTAATGCACATTACTGCTAGTGTTAAATATGAAATACATGTCAATGGGTTTCAATGTATTGTAAACAAAACCACTACCACTTCTGCATACACTTGGGTTGGATTGCACTGCAATACTGGACTGTTTAGAACATGAAGATAGCATGGTCTGTCTACTGCTTTTACAGAACAAAAGAACATTTCAATGAGGGGACTATCCAGAAGGCAAGCTAAAGTTACAAATACATCTCTCCTTGCAGTTGTAAACTGAATTCTATTAGTCCAGGTGGAATCATTGTAGATGGAAGAAGTAAGCCTGCAAAAAAGATTGAATACATGAACATAGTCCCTGAAATTAGTACAGAGTGAATGAATAGCCAAATAGTGCTAAGAAAGCCATCCAGGAAAGGAATTACCTGCTTTGATCCAAAACCCGCTTAACAGGACACTGAAGGGAGTCACAGACTAACAGCAGTGACTGAGGACATGCTGACCAGTTTATTCAGGGAAGGGTGTACACTGTGACATCAATAATGATTTTAGTTGTATTTGGATAAATGTGTTTTCCCTTCATGGTAGTAGTTTTCCAAAGAAAAGAGGCAATTGAATCCTGAGTAAAAAGAAAAACTCGAGCTATTGAATTTCAGTTATTCTTTAAAATACATGTACTTTCTATGTTTTGGGTTGGTTTGGTTTGACAAATAATTCAAGCACACCCTTTTCTCAGAGAAATTATAGTTATTTTCACTTGAAATAAGGAGTCATTCTGCAAAGTTGCAAAAACTTGAATAGTGCTATCTGTTGTTAGAATTACTGGGCATATGTAACTACAAGCTTAGTTCCTAGAAAACAGTCAGCGTTCTCCTCACAAATACAGTCTTTGTGGTAGAGTATTTCCCTGTGGTTTGGAAGGCGGAGGATATATACTTCAGAAAACAGAGAACAGCACAAAGAGAAAGCATGAATCTATGTTAGACGCTGACTACCATCCTGGAAAACTGTCTTTCTCTTTGCTAAACAGATCCTACATAGTGTTAAATAATGTAAATCAAACTGCTGCCATACATAAATATGTTCCTAAATTTAAGCACCCAAAAATACATCTTTCAATCCAATTTGGATATGAATTCGTAGTTGAAATTGAAAGTGTTAATTTGAGTATGTAAAAGGATGTTTACCATTAAATCTGCAACTTCAAATACTTGATGTCCTAAACTGGCTTCCAAGATAAATTTCCAAACTATTAAATTAGTATAGAACTGCCCTCCTTTGCATCCTTTTATAGTATACCTATATACTACGAATAGTACACTTCTATAGTATTATGGAAGTATGCTCATTAACAGTTGTCAGCCATTCCAATGATACAGTTATAACTATTACAGAAGAGTCCATGGAGATTGATTCTCTCTTCAGATTTTGATTTCATACTATACAGTAAATGAGGCCTAGCATCACACACATGAGCAAATGTTGCTTTTGATGAAAATCCACAGATCTATATTGAAAATGCATATTCATTTTTATCACTGTATGGGGTCTGGGTGGAATGGAACTTTCTTCTTAGCAGCTTATATGGTGCTGTAGTTTAGATTTTTGAATAAAAGAGTGCTGATAACATGGCAGTGTTTGGCTATGGCTGAATGGTTCTTGCACAGTGTTGAGGTGTTCTTTTTCCAGATCTGCTCCCACAACAAGTAGACTGTGGTTAGACAAGAAGTAGTGGAGTGACAAAGCTGGGACAGCTGACCCAAACTGCTCAAATGAGGAGGAAGGAAGGTTATTCATGGTTATGGCATTTGTTTTCCTAAGGAACCATTATGTGTGGTGAAGCCCAACTACCCAGGAAGTGATGGAATGTCTACTTGCCAATGGGAGGCAGTGAATATATTCCTTATTCTTCTTTGCTTATGCACACAGATTTTGCTTTGCCTACTAAATTTCCTTTATCTTGATCCACGTGTCTTCCCACTTTCCTTGTATTTTCTCCCCACCCCATGGGAGAGGAGAGTGAGCAAGCAGACATGTGGATGCTTGGCTGCTGGCCAGGGTCAACATACTGCAATCACTCATTCTATTAAATGAAAAATTATCTTCTGGAAAAAGTAGCAGGCACTTGTATAGTTAAAAGTTGTATTGGAATAAAAGATAATAAAGGCAAATAAAGTCAAACATTACAGGGAAACACATAGACACCTCCTTTGCTTTTCCAAAGTATTACAGACATCTCAGATACTGATTGAAAAGGAAATAGGAAGAAAGTTCATCCCAGGATATTAATGTATGGAAAAGAGGATATGAAAGTTTTAAAGAAAAAAAAAAATCTATACAGAATCCTAGATTTTTATTTTTTTTTTTTGTCAAAATAAAATAAAATAAATGCAACTGTTATATTGGGATTACACTGTATATAGGGCTTACAGCTGGTATGCCTTGTGCCTGATCTTTTTCCTGTTCTTCAAATAGCCATGGCAGAAACTACATCCTGGTCTATTTAAGAACAATAAAGGACTAAATATAGTAATAACTGTACAGAAATTTTCTTCTTTAGTTTGATTTGGTTAGGTTTTTGGTTTAGGGAGTTGTTTTCTTGTTTGGTTTTGGTTTTTTTTTTCTAGATTTCTGAATAGTTTTTTTTTAAGTGTAAGCAAGTAAGACGTGATCCAAGGAGTTTTCTAGCTCTTTTATCTACACTTCCTCTTTCAGACTGAATTTATAAGTGTTAAACTGTGCACCTGTTCCATGGTATTGGTATTTCTAATTTTAGTTTAGCTGAAATTTTTGACAGGTTAAATTAATTCTGTAACAAAAATCCTTTATTTTTGTTGTAAAGTAGTGGGAAAAAAATTATTTCTATCACCATACAAATATAATCATTGAAATGCAACTTTTTTTTTAATTGGAAAATGTAGTCTTAAACTAAATTCATTAAATTATATATGTTTTTCAATGTCTTCAATACTCAGTCTGATAAAAGTAACCAAAATACTTTCTTTGTTATGCTAGCTGGTTACATTATAGAGCAGGAGAAGTTGCTCAGCAAAAATTTTGTATGAACATCAATGAATTACATCAAAGAAAAAAATAATTTCATCAGAGATATTTTAGATTAATCACGACTTGAAATCTGTAAGATATGACTGGATATCTGAAGGATAGACTATACTACAATGAAAATGGATGAAACTGGATCCCATGGTAAAAATCTGTGAACAGTTCTCTACAGAAGTTAAAAATAAAGGATCATAATGACCCCTTCTGAATCCAGACATTGTAAACCTACTGTCACATCAAAGGAAAATTCAGTAGCTTTTCTTTTCTCTTTCTATGCCTTGTGAAAATGGATTTTATATTATTAAATCAATTTAAATACAGATTTAAATATTTATAGACTTGATATGAAGAAATTGAGACAGGTTATATTTTTGGGTGACCCCTAAAATGATCACCTCTCTCCAAGAACATGAATATTAACTTGGGGAAACACCTTAACCACATCTTATCCTTTCAAATTATTTCAGTTAAAACCAAATAAGAATAAAGCAAGAATCGGAACCTAGGAAATTTGTAAACTGTATGAAATAATGCAGTCTATACTTATAGTCCTCCAAGCCAAAAAAATCAGAATTCTGATAAAGTCTCAAGAAGTTTGTGTTCACCATATTACTAAACACAGTGTTAAGTATGAATCCATTGACATGTATTTCATATTTAACACTAGTAGTAATGTGCATTAGTGTGTAAGGGGAAAGAAGGTTTGTGGACTAATTAAATGCCTTCATGACATTGTGGAATAAGAAATAATCAAGACTTGATTTAGTTTTAAATCAGAAATAAGAAGAATGAAGTAATTTTATAATAGTAAATGTTTTTGTAAAAAAACTTTCTTTAGTAAGTGCAGTTGAAAGAATTACCTGCTGTGAGTGTAAATTTTGCCTTTAAAAATAGAAAAAAATAACCCCCAGAATCATCTCCACAGTTTGAATTTTAAGACCCCTGAACATGAAATCTGGTTTAAGTAAACCATAAGGGAGACAAATCAACAATTTTTTTCACCCTGGCAGTCATGGGTGGATATGAATTGAGTATGGGTGTGTGTGTGTCTGTATGTGTGTGTGTGTGTGAGCAGTGCAGGGAATCAATAAAGTAGAATAAAGAAAGCACATCAATGGTTATGCATAAATACAGGTGACAGCAGAAAATTCTGCAATGGATGATGTTTTATTATTATTATTATTATTATTATTATTCATTAGAGTTTAAGAAAGAAATAACAATTAGTCTTTAAAAAATGGAGGATCCTAACTACAGGAGCAATACCATGCTTTTTAACTTACTAGGACTGCTTATTTGTTTTAGTTTAGATCTTGCTTGTAAGAACTCTTGTGTAGAATTGTGGGGTTCTGAATCAAAATCTATGTAGAAACAGTATCTAACTTCATGAATGTAAAAGAAACACCCCATACAATAACACACAAACACTCTTCTATTTTTATGAAAGAGAGAAAGGGAGAACAAGAATGTGAACAAGAACATAAGGGAAGGAGGGAAGTAGGAAGACGGGAAAGGGAGGAAGGTAGGAGTGGCAGGAGGATGGGAATGCAAAATGGTTCCTGAGATGCACATATTACCAGGAGAAAAGCTAATAAAGAGGATATGCTGAAGAACAGAGGAACTGAAAGTCCCAACACAGTGAAAGACTTTAAAAATGTGGAGAACAAATTAATACACATAGCTGTATCTGAAATTTTTTAATGTAAATTGTCCTTGGAACATTAAGAAGTTACAAAACTTTGACACATACATTTGAGAATTACCACAGAAATAGGAAATATATGGTAAGGAATTTTTAGCATTTTGTGAGTATTGTGAAGAATGTGGACAGTGAGAGTGCCATTGATACCATTTGAGTCAGGGTAGTTCTTTTGTAGAAACAGCAGTAAATGTTGTATAAAACTGAGTGTCAGCAAGACTAAAATAAATAAATATTACTTTTTAAAAATGTCAGTGGTCAGCACAGCTCTAGCCAAAGTTTTCAAAAATTAATGCTAAGAATGATGAAAAGAAAGCCACCAAAAAAGAAGATAAGCAGAAAAAAAATCTCAGACTTTACAGATTTATTATAGGCAATAATATGCCAGTTTCCTTAGGAAAAAGAAACATAGTAAAGGCAGATTTTTCAGGAGTAGTAGGGGAAATACATCCTTCATGAGTTAAGAAATGTTTATTGCTTGGCTATATTATAAAGAAAAGGGGTAAAACCCAAAAGTAATAGAAAACATGAAAAAAAAAAGACCACAGCAAATGCTAGAAGTCCCCAGCTGCACATTCTTAGGAAATCGTTCCCTCTCAAAGTAGATGCTAAAGAAGGTACTCACTACAAGTATGTGAAACTGCAATACTCAAGAGTAGGAAGGAAAATGCAGTGAATAAAGTCAAGATAAAGCCTCTGGCTCATTCCAGCAGGCAATAGAAAATGGAAAGGGAACACCCTTTCCCCAAATTAAATAAGTAAAACAGAAAATATCACATTTCCATAGGGACAGATGTCTAAAAATTGTTGCTATGCTTTTTGAATAAGTAGGATTCTGAAAAGTGTACTGGAAGATGAGGTTCACATCTCAAACATTCTTTAAAGAAATCTTTATCACAACAATACAGCTGGGTATATTGGCCTTGTCCTTTGCCTGTAATAAACTTCCAGGATCTCAGTCAGTGCTGGATTCAATCCATTGTAATTACATCAGTACAGAATTGTGTCTGCCTGAGTATCTATCGTTTTCACTACATATTTTAAACCCAGCTAATTTAGTGAGCATAAATATAAGCAGTTTCAGGGTATTACAAAGCTTCATATACAACCATTATAATCTAGGATATTAGTGGAAAACAGTTCAAAATGTTTTAAAAATGTTATGTTTAACTGCTAAAGAAAAGCAAGCACTTCTAACCTATTCAGTTTAAATTGATTTTTTTATTATGCAGAGGCATATAATATATAATACTGATCGCATAAATGCAAAATGAGAGGGCAATCTTGGTTCTGAATGACAGCTAAACAATTCAGAGAGGAAATTGCTGGGATAAAATAAGCTTTGTGAAGGGGTATGATGGAGATTTCATTCTGTCTTTTTTGTGCAGGTAGATATGGAAAGATGACTGATCTCAGATCTTAAATATTTTGGTGATCTGAGAGAAGTCATTTGTATAACAGATTATTATCTTTCTTACATTGAAATCCTCGCAGCCTGGTTTAAATCCTTCCCTGGAACATTGCCATATAAAGCTTATGGCCACGTCAAAGCACATGACTTTTACAGTTACATTATATGAGGTAGGAATAAATCTTATGCATAGCTCCTATCAAATTTAAGATGATATATTTATCCAGTAATGTACAGTACAATAAGGTATGGAGAAATAGTTTTTCATTAATGAATAGCAGAAACATGACAATATGTATGTTGGTGACAAAAAAAAAAAGCAATAATTATGTTTATTGTCTCTTTTCATACATCAGACACTGTTATTCCTCTTTAAAAGGAATGGAAACTATATCCGAAGTGTCCATATTTCAAGAACCACTAAATAGAAAGACATTAGTTCCTTAAACAACAAACTGTTGGAGACTGGGAAGATATTCTGGGAATGTGTTAGCAAATCTTCACTCATGTTTTCTTCAGCATCTTAAGAAACTGGACAAAGTACTTTTGTATAACTCTTCTGGTACTTTTTTACCTTTTCTCTGAACCACAGTTGCAAAAATGGTGTAGAAGCTGCAGAACTTTGACTTGTAGTTTAGGTTAGATGTTAGTAGAAAGAGTACTCCAAATTTTTCTTATGTTTTCTAAAAAAAAAAAAAAGGTGGGAAAAACAAACAAACATTGATGTAATTTTTCAAAGGTCATTGGCAAAGCTGGGAGCAGGATGCAGTTTTCACACAGTGCAAAGTAATCTTTAGTAATATCAACACAGTTCCTTCTATCACATGGTAATACTAACAAGTTTTATTTACTACATTAGCATGTACAAAACCCAAGTTGTAATAATATTTGCATGTAAAAATGCTTCTTAAATAATCCATGAGAGTCCATTTAATTAGCCACTAAATTACCATCAGAAGACTCAAGTAATTATCAGTTTTACAATGTTTCTGGGGAAAACTATCATCTGATTCTCAGCTGATGTTATCGACTTGATTGCACTGACTTCACTGGAGTTAACAGTAATAGACACCAGAGAGATTCTCGGGTCTCAGGTTACCAAAACATTTAAATAGCTCCTTAATTTTAAGCAAATGAATAACTCTTTTGACTTTGTTATATCATGTCCCTATAGAACTTGGGGTTGTTGTCATGTTGGATATTAATTTCTTCCTGCACTCTACAGTCAGAAAATGTGGACTTTGTCACAGACATTAAGGGATGTTACAGGTAACTGCTCCAGCTTGGCACTTGCTAGAAAACACTCACACACTTCCCACAGGCACCCCCCACTTGTGGATCAGCCCTCAATACCAGCATGGGTTTTCTCCCCACTCAATAGCTCTGCCTGGACTCAGGGTCTCCTACTCTGGCTGGTGCAGCTTGAGGTTTGCTAGTGAATACACATGTATTCTCGCTTTGGGGAAGATACAGGCAATTCCCCCCCTAGCAGCTGGCACCAGGCACACAGGCTGTGACCCACGTCCCACGCCAGCCACCAGTGCTGAGCCCCTCACTTACCTCACTCAAACCAGTCTCATACAGCAGATGGTTTTGGGGGCACACGCTCTTCCTTCCCAGTCCAGTGGCTGTAGTGTTTAAGACTCCTGCTCACTGCATTAGCTTCCACAGAGATCTGACTTGCTCAGTTACTGTGGCTGACCAGGTTTGTTGTTGTCATTGTCTCCTCATTGTGTCCAGTTTAGCATTTTAGTAAGGTTTGTACATCTGTTTATTTGGCTTCCTCCTTTTCCTTATCATCCAATTTGACAAAGGCCTTGATCAGATACCCTTAAGGGAGAAGACATTCTCTCCTTCCACATACCCTTGCAACAAACCTAATAAAAAGAGTTAAAATCTGGTTTTACCTAAATTCTTCAAATATAAACTGATACCTGCTGCATGTTGTCACCAAAATTAGGTGGTTTACATTATTTGTCTGATAATTGTATTTGGTTTGGGAGCTTTTACAGATTACATACATGAAACAAGCAAAGTTTATATCTGACTATAGGGTCTGTCAGCAAATAGCTGGAGTAAAAAAAAAAAAAAGAAAAAAGTCATCTTTCTGAGAAATTTGAGCTTGGAATGTATTGATTTTATCTGTCCATTTATTTACCTGAATGAAATTAAATTTATGATTATGCTTGTCTTTGTTAAGAGGATCACCATCTATAACAACTCACCAGAGAACGAGCTACATGTCAAAAATATTTAGTAGTACACACCTTTTTGGAATGAAAATATAAAGCAATTACCTTAATGTCAGAAAGAAGTAACATATAGACTGATGTCCACACATAAACATTTTTCCATGTTCCAGAAGCTACACATGTACTTACAACTGCCTTTTAATCTTCAATTTTAAGAAGCAGAGATACAGCTTAAAAATTAAATTAAGATATTTGTTTTGACTACATTATCCTCTTCTTCCTCTGTTTTCATGCCCTCACTCTCATCCAAACCCAGGGAAACTTTAGGGAAATGCACCAGCTGATATCATGTGTCTTTGGATGAAACCACCTATCTATTCTGCTGTGTCACCAGCCTACTTGCCTGCTCTTGTTCAAATGCAACTTGTATTATACTAATTTCTCATAATCTTCTCCTTAAAATTCTTACATTTCTACTAAACTATTATCGACGTCTAGAAAGCGTTACATGTTATAAAACATTGCAAAGAATTAAGGGTAGTTATTTGGGGAGTTGTTAATTTGAATTTCTAGAAAGAAGATTATAGTTCTTACTTTTTCCTCATATCTAACATGACTCAATGTATCTCTCTTCAAAAGTAAAGGTTCCTTTATAGTTGCATAAACCTAAATGGTGGTTCTTGGATGATGAGGTTAATAAAAAAGACTGGCTGAATCTGAGATAATTAGACTATTATCAGAAACTAAATGTCAGCTTTTCAGTGTTTACATTTGTAGGTCTCAAACAGTGTCACAGCATTTTTTGAAGCTTACCTATGGATTTGCCTGGTTTAAACCTCATCAAGAGAGCTTTAAACTAGACTTAAAGGGGGGAGGGAGGATATAGGGCTTTGCCTATGACAAGCTGGAGGATGACACACCAAGGTTAGAGGGACAGGGTGCTAGCAAGAGCCCTTGGTCTGCTGCTCTGAGATGTGCTAGGTACACTGTAAAACGCTTGAAGTCTTACAGAGGTGAGCCAGGGGGTCCTGAGATAAATGGAGCCAACAGGGAAACACCAGTGAAATACCTCAATGGAATCAAGGGGTGTTCCTCTAAGAAGCTGACATGGCTGACAGCCCAGCTGAAGTGCCTCTACACCAATGCACACCGAATGCGCAGCAAACAGGAGTTGGAAGCCACTGTGCTGCTAAAAAGCTACAACCTAGTTGGCATCAATGAGACTTGGTGGAACAAATCCCATGACTGGAGTGTATCTATAGATAGCTACAGATCTATAGATAGCTACAGACTGTTCAGAAAGGACAGGAGAGGAAGGAGGAGTGGAGGGGTTGTCCTCTACATCAAGAAAAGGATAGATTGTGAAGAGCTGTCTCTGAATAGCCATGAGCAGGTTGAAAGCTGATGAGTCAGCATTAGAGACTGAGGCAACAAAGGGAACCTTGTGGCTGGTGTTTACTACAGGCCACCTGACCAAAAGAAGCCTATTGACAAAGCCTTCTTAGTCCAGCACCTGGGTCAGGGCAACCCCAAGTATCCATACAGGCTGGGGGGTGAAGGGATTGAGAGCGGCTCTGTAAGGAAGGACTTGGGGATACTGGTGGGTGAAAAGTTGGACATGAGCTTGAAATGTGCACTCGCAGCCCAGAAAGCCAGCTATATCCAGATCTGAATCAAAATAACTGTGGCCAGCAGGTCATGTGCCCCTCTACTCTGCTCTCATGAGACCCCAACCTGGAGTACTCTATCTCCACCTCTGGAGTCCTCAGCACAAGAAAGACGTGGACTTGTTGAGGCAGGTCCAGAGAAGTGCCACAAAAATGATCAGAGGGATGGAACACTTCTGCTATGAGGAAAGGCTGAGAGACTTAGGGATGTTCAACATGGAGGCGCCAGGGAGACCTTATTGTGGTCTTTCAGTAATTAATGGGGCCTTATAAGAAAGATAGGGACAAACTTTATAGTAGGACCTGTTGCAATAGGATGAGGAGTAATATTTTTAAACTAAAGCAGGTAAATTCAGACTAGATATAAGGAAGTCATTTTTTACATTGAGGGTGGAGAAACACTGGAACAGGTTTCCCAGAGACGTGGTAGATGCTCCATCCCTGGAAACATTCACGGTTATGTTGGACAGGGTTCTGAATAACTTCATCTAGTTGAAGATGTCCCTGCTTATTGCAGGGAGCATTATAAGATGACCTTGAAAGGCCTTTTCCAACCCCAAATATTGCATGATTCTATGATTCTATGATTTATTATCTTAATGATACTCAGTTTGTACTGTGTACTTTAAAACACTTACAGTTTAGATTCACTTCAGTGCAGTATGATAATGAGACAAAAATGGATAAAACCATGAAAAGAATAAACAGGATCCAAAATGAGATATCATAAGATAAAGGTGAAGATAGTAAGATAGAAAATTATTAATGTTACTGCATGAAATAAAGTTTGATAAGAATGCAATTGCAATTTGATATAAAATTCTAGTCACTTGCATTTATGAAAGATCTGTTCAAACTGAGCAAGTGCCAAGAATAACTATTAAGATTATCAGGGAAAAGAAAATTGACAACGTGAGAGGAAACTTAAAGCCATTGGCTTATTTAGTCTGGTAAAGGAAAGCTTAAGAAGAGATGCTACTGCCAGTCAGAAACAAAGTTTTAGGATACATTCCCTAGGATTCAGGCTAGGTATTCAAACTGGACCCCCCCACCCCCCCCAAAGAAACAAACAAAAACAGGTTATAATCATATTAATTGCTATATAATCAGCTAAACCAGGAATAAATAGCTACTGGAAGGGTGCTGTACTTTTATAAATTAGAATACAGATCTTAAAAGACTGAAGAACAAACTTGCAGTAAAGCTAATAAGAAAAAAAAAGTCAATTAGGTTGTAAAAGGGACTACATGTTCAAAAATATGTGTGCACAGCAGAAAACAGGCTTCAAACCTTTCAGTGCAGTTTCCACATCCCTATTTTGTCTTGATGGGCTTTACAAAATGAAGCAGTTTTTCCTTGAAAATTTGCCTGGATTGAGGATATCACCAGCCTTTCCAGTTTCCTAAAACCTAGTGCAAACATTCTTCCAGGCTTCATAATATTGAGAAGGCAAAAGTATTGAAATATTAATAACCACAGTCTAAATCATGTTTAAAAGTGTTTGCAATAGAACTTTTTAGACTCCTAGTTGGAGCAGAAAAGATCAGAATTTCCTGGCTCCCTCTCCAAGGCCAGAACTCAGAAACTGGAGACAGTAGAGAATAGAATAGAATAGAATAGAATAGAATAGAATAGAATAGAATAGAATAGAATAGAATAGAACAGAACAGAACAGAACAGAACAGAATAGAATAGAATAGAATAGAATAGAATAGAATAGAATAGAATAATTGAATAGAATAATTTCAGTTGGAAGGTACCTATGATGATCATCTAATCCAACTGCCTGACCAATTCAGGGCTTATCAAAAGTTCTTAATGTTATTAAGGCTATTGTTCTAATGCCTCTTAAACACTGACAGGCTTGGGGCATCAATGACCTCTCTAGAAAGCATGTACTAGTGTTTGATAACCCTTTCAGTAAAAAAATAATTCCTAATGTCCAGTCTAAATCTCTCCTGGCACAGTTCTGAACCATTCCCATGCATCTTATCACCGGATCCCAGGGAGCAGAGCTCAGCACCTCCCTCTCCATTTCCCTGCCTCAGGAAGCTCTAGAGAGCAATGAGGTTTCCCCTCAGCCTCCTTTTCTCCAAACCAGACAAACCCAGAGTCTTCAGCCACTCCTCACAGGACATTCCTTCCACCAGTTTTGTTGCTGTCCTCTGGATGCATTCAAGGAACTGAATGTCCTTCTTAAATTTTGAGGCCCAGAACTCCACAAAATGCTCAAGGTGAGGCTGCACCAACAAGGAATACAGCTGGATAATCACCTCTTAACTGGTCAGTTCTACTGTGTATGACACACCCCAGGATGCGATTCGCCCCCTTGGCTGCCAGAACACACTGCTGACTCATACTGACCCTGCCAGCAACCAGCACCCCAAGATCCCTTTCTGCAGGGCTGTTCTTGAGCCACTCCTCTCCCAATTTATACTTGTGTCCAGCATTACTCCATCACAGGAGCAGAATACAGCATTTAGTCTTGCTAAAGTTCATGCCACTGATGATTACCCAATGATTCAATCTACCTAGATCCCTCTGCAAGACCTCTTGACCCCCAAGAGAATCAACAGTACCTCCCAGTTTAGTAGCATCAGCAAACTTGCTAATGGTGCATTCAACACTTGCATCTAGATTATTGATAAAAATACTAAACAGAGGTCTTATGAAATCATGGGCCACTAGACAATTCTACCAGAATTCTGCCATCCAGTCATAAGAAACCCTTGAGCCTTCCAACCCTGCAATTAATATGAGTGGAAACTCTGTGGTCTTTATCAAGTTTTACTCGTATGACTGTGTTGCAGAACTGGATTGCTGGAAGCCATTGATCTTGCAGCACAGATGAACAGAATAAAAAAGAGTGCTGTCTTAAAACACAAAAATATTTCCAACCCAGATGAGCAGCTACAGCTAGAAAAAACTTTTTCTGAAAAAGGGAATCCATTGATAGTTCCTTATTTATGAAATGGAGTAAGTGCTAGATTTCCTTGATCATAGATCATAGAATTGTTTGGGTCAGAAGGGACCTTAAAGGTCAGCTAGTTCCAATGTTCCTGCCATGGGCAGGGACACCTTCCGCTAGACCAGGGTGCCCAAAGCCCCATCCAGCCTGGCCTTGAGCACTTCCAGGGATGGGGCATCTACAGCTTCTCTGGGCAACCTGTGCCAGTGTCTCACCACCTTCACAGTAAAGAATTTCTTCTGAATATCTAATCTAAATCTATCCTTTTCCAGCTTAAAGCCATTAACCCTTGTTCTATCATTACAAGCCCTTGCAAAAAGTCCCTCTCCAGCTTTCTTGTAGACCCTTTTTAGGTACTGGAAGGCTGCAAAAAGGTCTCCTTGGAGTCTTCTGTTCTCTAGGCTAAAAATTTCCAACTCTCACAGCTTGTCCTCATAGGGAAAGTAAGGTGCTCCATCCCTCTGATCATCTTCATGGCCCTCCTCTGGATCTGCTCAAGGAGGCCCATGCCTAGGTGGGGTCTCATGAGAACAGAGGGGCAGAATCACCTCCTTTGTCCTCCTGGCTGCTTTTGTTGTAGGATCTAACTGGCTTTCTGGGCTGCAAGCACGTATTGGTGTTTCATATTTGTTTTTTTTCAGTAAAGTTGCTATAATAATCAAATATTCAAAGATCTGAACCAGGGGTCGTCAAACTACAGCCCGCAGGCTGGATACAACCCCCCCAGGATCCTCAAACTGCCCCTCTGGTATTTACAGACCCCTCCACCCCCCGCCAAGGGTTGAGGGGGGAAACCAAGCAGCCGCAGATGACCCTGCCACTTCATCCACGCGCCAGCCCGCTGGTTAAAAGTTTGAGGACCCCTGATCTGAACACTCGGGTAGCAATGAATTTAAGTCTGCAGTCCATAAAAGAGGATGAAGAAATGTGACAAGCAATAAAGTATGAAATCAGCCCAAGAAAACCAACATTTTAAATGTTTTTTCTTTAACTACAAGAAGTGGGAATTGTCATTGTGTAGGGATGAACTCCTTCAGGTATTACTCTCTTCAGGATTTTTTTTTTTCTAGAATCACAACTGGTATGACTCTCAAGAATTTTAATTCTACAAAAGTCTGTGAGAGTTGCAATGTATATGTCATGTGTAGTTATTGTATGTAAAAACAATAAAGAAAAAGAGAAATAAAAAGAAACAATGTAAACATATTAGAAACCTCACACAAAAAAAGCAAAGAATGTGTTAATAATGATGGTACAAGTAACCATGGAGATAGTAAAGAAAATAATAGTGCAGCATTCAGCCCAAACAGGAAATGAGTAGGTAACAAACCAAATATTTGTAATGCAGTGCAAGAGCTCAAGCAATAAAATGGAAGAATTTGAACTACTGGTCAGGATATAAATCGGAGTAGTACATAGCATCAGAAATCTGCACATCAAAAATGTACTGGAAATTATAAATGGATTACAGGTATTTGAAAATACAAGTTGTTCAGAAAAGCTAAAGATGGTATTGATATAAAAATGTGTTAATAATATGCAGGTGGAATATGAGAACTTCATTGTGGAGGTAGGGAATCACCTGAATTGTTACAGGATTGTTGAAATCTTTATCCAATGCAACCTTAAAAAAAAAAAACCAAACAACATGCTGCAGAAATATACAGCCTCAGTGCTCAGCTACTACAGAAATGGTACTGGGAGTGAGCAGAGAGCCTACAGGGAAATGGAAAAGATATTGCCAAAACTTTTAACGATTTCATTAGGTTTGTGAATCACTTACTTTAATTCTGAGATTACACTTCATAATTGATGCAGGCTGATTTTTACAAATTATCAAATTCATTTAAAGCAAAAGCCCTAAATGCCAATTTAGTAACATTCTTAGGATCATGTGTAATTTTAAGGATTATGTGTAATTTTAGTCCTGTATGTACTTAATTATTAGTATATACCTTAGGGGTTTGAGGTTACAGTTAAATAATTTAAATTCTAAGATGTAAAATTTCCAGGAATTTAAACATAAATTTTAAACAATTTAATGTCTTGAGAACACTTATTTGAAACATCCATCAATCTCTGAACCATTTCCCCCTATGATATGCAATTATAAGCATCAGCTTTGATGTTACTTTTGCTGCAGATTCAAGGTTTTGACAAAGGTGAATGTCATCAGTCATATCAACTAGCTGTAGCTTGTGCATAAAATTATTTTTACAGAAAAAGTGATTTTCACAGTCACTACTGAAAATGTTATGGGGTTAATGTCTGTTTCTGATAGAATAGGTGAAAAGCCAGCTGTGAAGCTGTGACATAATGGCTTAGTTTACATGAATAGTTCGAATTCTGTCAATAAAATGGAAATAATCTAATATGCACATGACCTAAATCTTTGCAAATATGGCATGTTTCAGAACTAATACTATACAGGGCAAAAACTGTAAGTCAAAGAACCTTATCTTAGAAAGGTTCTATTATTACATTTTATTTATTAATGTTTTTAATCAGGAGATATTAACTGGGAGTATAAAAGCATATTTATCCATGAAAAATAAATTAATAAATTTATCAGAATAAAATAAAATAAATATTTTTAATCTGACAGACTTATACTTTTTACCTAAGAACTCTTTTATTTGTTAATACAATGAATTATAAAAATGAGAGTACAGTTAGTTAGTTAGTTAGTTAGTTAGTTTGTTAGTTAGTTAGTTAGTTAGTTAGTTAGTTAGAATAATGCACTACTTGGCTGAAGAACAGAAGTTTGGATTAGTTTCCTCAATTTTCATTGATTTTGTTCAATAGAAATTCCAAACAGCAATAGGTTGTTTCTGTATCTCTGCACATATAAGAATAGGAATAATTGCTTTCTAAGATACAAAATCTTAGAAATATAATCTGAGAAAATAAATAACAAGAACACCTCATCCCAGAATATAAATTATTCACTATTCTTAGAAATTTAGCAAGCATATGTGGTTTAATTTTTAGATGACCCCAACACATTATGGATGACAATGCTAGATAAATATTTTTGTTAAGAAGTCCATAAGAAAATGCCTTAGGGTTCAGCTGCATGGCTCACAAATCTGTTCAGGAGTAGGTTTTTTTAGTATGTTTGTTTTCTAATCTGCCTTTATTATATATTTATGTATATTTTAAAACCAGAAACTAATTTAAATAAGAAATTCAATATACAATATACTGTCTTTGTTCCTTTCTACAGTTGTCAGATAACATGTAGAGTCTGTTCTACCAGCTACTCAGTCCTTTGGTATCATGAAAAAATAATGTTGGTGGAATGATAAGGAAATAATTTCGTCTTTCTTGTTGCCATAACCCTTTAAAGAATATTGGGGTAGATGAAATCTCTTAGAACTTCACTGATAAAAAGTGGGTTTTGCTCAATGCAAGGTGTTTCAGTCAATTATTTATAACACTTGCTCATATACTTCCACCGAGTCCGTGCCACTACAAAAGTTTATCTGGATTATTAAATAGAAAGAAGTCTTGAAAGGAATAATGAAGTCTTGTTTTGTTTTTGTATTTTGCTAAACTATAGTTACAATTATATTTTGCAGAATGTGTTTCTTCGTAGTGAGGTTGGTGTTATGCAGCAGGGGGGGCTTTTTTTGTTTTTGTTGTCTGCTGTGTTTGTCTTTTTCATCAGGGTAAATAAGGGTAAAACAGCATTACCCTTACAGCATGCACATATTAACTGACCTGTACTTCTTATGAATGTTATAGATTTATCCCTACAGTTGCCAGGTATTAATATTTTTTTATTTCTCAGCATAATGCCTTACACAATGAATATACTAATTACAAAAGGGACAACAACGTTAGAAAGGTTTCTGAAGGAATGAAAGCTCCCCAACTCCAGACTGATGCTGAAAGCAATCAAGAAGAAGGAATAACATTCTCAAAGTCCAGAATGTCATGTGATCATCAACAAAACCAGTATGGAACTTGCACCTCTCAAGACACTTCTGATACATGCAATAACAACACAATGTTTTTTTGGGTAGCTCTAATTTCAAAATGTTCATGGCAGGAATAATACTATAAATATCTTAGGCTCACAGAAAAATTCCTCACAGGAACCTCAGGAGGTTGTCTAAATCCAAACAGGGCCAGCTCTGAGGTTGGACCAGCCTGCTTACAGTTTGATCTAGTCAGATCAATGTCTTGGAAAGCCCCAAGGATGGAGACGGCGTAGCCTAAGCAGTCTGTTCCAGTGCCTGATTATCCTTTTGGAGGAAAAGGGTTTCTTGGATATAATCAGATCCTCCTTGTTTTGATGTCTCCTTGATGACCTGGCTACAGGTGCTGGGGAGGGGTGAGGGGGGTGTGTGTCGCATGCCAGTCTGAGACCAGAGTGTGGTTCTGTTTGTAATCTCGGGCACAGAATTCAGATTCAAAATGGAGTCAAGAGACAAGGGACTTTATTTTCCCAAC
>JAVJGJ010000001.1:28742887-28799649 GCA_035590215.1 Microhierax caerulescens
CTCCCTTAACAATGTATAGATAAATCTATACTGCGGTGGCAGTGGTGTTACCTTCCTGCCTTAAATCTCTTCTGTGGTAGTAGTCATTCCCCCTGGTGATGGCATGAGTTTCCTGCCATAGCACTGTTGAGGCAACACACCTGCTGTGACGATGGTGGGTCTCACTGGCACAGTCTCTTACAGGGTGGCCTTCTGTGTAGGTCTCTCGAAGCCATCACTTGGCAAAGCTGAACAAGCCCAAGTACCTCAGCCTCTGAGCTCAGCCCACTCTATTGATGTCTTTCCTGAATAGAGGGGCCCAAAACCACACGGTGCCGTACACATGGTAAAATGAGTGCCAGGTAAAGAGGTGCAGTGGTTCCCCTTGACCTCCTAGCCATGCTTAGTGCAGCCCTGGCTGCTGCACACTGCTTGTTCATGCCTAGTTTACCATCTACGAGAACTCTGAGGTTCTTCTCAGCAGATCTGCTCCCCTGGAAGTCAGGCCCAGCCTATCACTGCAGGAGGATCTTCCTTCCCAAGTGCAGGACTTGGCATTGATCCTGATTGAATTTCATAAGGTTCCTGGGAGCCTGTTCTTTTAGCCTGTCCAGGTCCCTCTGAATAGTAATCATACTGACTGATTACCAGATTTGTAGTCAACTGAAACCTTGATAAACAAGCACTCCATTAGCTCCCCTAGGCCATTAAAAAATACGTGAAACAGGGCAGGCCTCAGGATAGACCCCTAGAGTACTTCAGCTGCTACTGTTCCCAAGGTAGAGTATGACCTTTTAATCACCATATTTTCAGCCTGGTATTCCAACGGGTTCTGCACCCTGTCTTGCCATCCTCATACCTAGACCATAAAATCCCAACCTGGATGTAAGAGGAGCTGAGGTAGCTGTTAAGGCTGTCATGTGAGCAGGGTGAGATGAAGATGTTTTAAATCAGTGACTACACTTCAGGTGAGGGTCTTTCAAATGATTTGTTTAGTTAGACAAAAATGAAGACTATAAAATTGGTATATTAATATCATCCAGTTAAGAAGTGTGTACAGTTAACAGTACTCTAAAATCTTATTCCCCTTAAAAATGTTCCATTGACTTCCACAACAATGAAGGTAAGGCACATCTGTAAATTCAAGGTTCTGGTTTTGGTAAGATGGATCTTTACAGAGGCTCTTAAAATAGGAATAATTCTAAAATGAGACTATTAGTGCTTCCAAGAGCTTTCAAGATATTAAACACTCTGGCCTCTATCCAACAAAGCACTTGAACTTTCTATTAATTTCAGTCTTACCATTTGGAGGCTTGAATTTAAGCTTCAGTGCTTGTTTGGACTTGGGTCAAACTGTTCAGCAGCATGCAGGAATGATCCTGCATTAAGCTTATTAAGGAAAAAAACATAGTGTGATCTTTGGCCACAAAATATAACATTAAGAAAAAGGTATTTTCTGTGCAGGAGACATGAAATGAGCAGATCAGTAAAGAAAATACATTATGATAGGTTACAAGAACAACATTATATATAAATACACAATTGACCTCTTGTTACTTGTAACGATTTCTATTAAACAAGAAATACTATCCCATAGGCTTTAATTCCTCCAGTTTCATTGATATTACTACATTAGCTCTTCCTTTCCCTGAGGTTTTTAATTTCACTCCAAAAGACACAAGAATACGTACTAATGAAAATGCTGCTGCAGTTGTACACCATTAAGTACAGACTTACACAATTTAAAATTGAAGACTGACAAGAATTTAGATATATGATTTTTGTTTCTTTGACATATATATGTGTGTTTACTTAATATAATATTGAAGCAGAGCAATAACAACAGTTTTCCCTGCTAACATGCAATACAGATAAAATGAAAATATATGGTCATAACATAACCTGCATTGAGACAAAACTGCATGAAGAGAGAAGATCAAAACTGTAATGTATTATGCCAGGTATAATGATTAATTAAATTCACTAATTTCTTTGTATTTGCAAAATACAAGTATGCCACTTGTACTCATTTGTACAAGTACTCCTGGCATCAAGAAGGAGCCACATTTAGATTTCAATGCCAAGATAAACAAGTAAACACATAATAAATATTAAAAGTTTGGCAGCAACAAATGTGTGCTTAGTTTTTCTTTTTGGCTCCCTAAGAACTGTGTCATTGGGGAAACCTGCTTAGGCCTGCAGTAAGGAGAAGCTGTATGTGAAAGACCTTCCTAAAGGTCTGAGTAAAGTAGGTGCAAGACCCCTCATTGATGATTAGTTGAGGCCTCAAACAGCTGTCAGTAAGAGAGGATACTAGCAATAACGCAGTTCTTTAGCATGACCTAATATGCTCACCATCCCAACTTTGTATTTTATAACTAAAGAAGAAAAAAGGTGATCGGGCTTCTATGCTAGAAATACACATAAAAGATCCAGTCTGTTCTGTGTACTGACAATTAGTTGAAAAATACTGAAACCTAAAACCAAGTAAGCTCCAAGCTTGGTGTACCATTCCGTCAACTGAAGCTAAGTTCTGCAGAGGTGTCATAGCTCAGATACATGGTCTTTCCAGTGATTGCTGCATTTTACCAAGTGGACGTATGAGTACATTCAGAGTTTACTTCAGAGGTCTTTCACTACCTAATTACTTGTCATAGCACTGGAAGGTGCTTCCCACAGACAGTTTTAGCAAATAATCTACATTTACTAAGAATTGTAAGGCATAGAATTCCTATAAAGTAATTGTTGGGGAGGACAGCAGGATGAAAACAGAGTAATGCAGAAAGTATCATTATTTTTTATTTTATTACAAGAAATGAAATACAGTGTATGGATTAAATAAGCAAGATGTTAATATTTAAGTTGCAGTCACATTCTGCCACAAATGTTCCTCATTACGAGTGGCAAACAATTTAGAAATTATATGTATCTGTATGGATGTGTGTATATATATACATAATATGTAATGCTGCTCTAGTACAAATTACAATTTTTGGAGTAATTTACTACATTTGTAATATTTTAAATAAAAAATATCCAATTTCTCTATTGTTTTTAAATAAAAGTTTAGCCAACATCAATACATAATGCACAGAAGAAAGATTAATAATGGAAATGAGCATTTTCAAGATAACACATTGTGAGTAAAATACTAAGGAAAAATCCACATTAATGTTGTCTGCAGAGAAGATGTATTATTGAAGAATAAGTCTCTGAATTCTCTAAATAACTTAAGCAGAATTGTGAAGACAAAATAAGAGAAAGAATGTACCATATCACAAAAAATCATTACTACCTAATAATTTAATTTACTCCTTAAATAAGAAATTATCAAATGCTAGAAAGAAGTGAAAAAGTCAAGGTTCCTTCCCCGTCTATCAGTTTGAAAGGAACATCAGCTTCTGGATAATTGCTTTGGTTTTGTTTTTCCAGGTGATGCACGTAACTCTATTTTATGTCAAAGAAAGCTTAAGGAGGTTTTCAGCAGACACCAGAATATTAAAAACCCAGAAATTGTTTGTACTGTTCAAAAAGGTTTTTCCCACCATTGTAATTTATTTTATTTCTCCCAGTCCTAAACAATTAAAATGTTTCAAATTACTGTTTTCAGGTGTAAAATTCCTAGACTGATCAGACCAACATACTTTACTATATTTAAATTCCAGACCTGGATCGCCAAACATCTATATTACGATTACTTGCATTCATCTTCCTGTTGTATTTGACTTCAAAAGGACTAAACATGAAAGTAAAATTAATCAAGTGCAATAATATTTGCAGACTCAGGCCCTTAGGGAACATGCTATCAGGCTAAAAGAGACAATAATGTAAATAATAGTATGCCTTTATGTGATCTATTTTGAAAAAAAATGAAATTGTGAGTTCTTTCAGTCTAGAGGATACTCTGAGCTAAACTGCATCTGCTGAAAATCTTGGCACAGAATATTTAAACTGTCAAAGGGAAACAGTCCTTTCTTCTCACATGATCATTTAATTGTATGTATGAAGTGGTGGTCTTTCAACAGAAGAGATTAACAGCTTACTCTACTTCAAGTGCAACTCCTTGATGGATAGAAGATAACTAGGCAATGAGAAATATAATTTATTTTGTAAATGTAGAAAATTTTATCAGATTTTTCCATGTTTTGAGTAAACACCTCTTGGTTTAGGGAAAGATGGTACTCTCCCACTTCCCTATCTGATGAACTTGGTCCTTTGATTTCCTTGCTTTTATAACAAGTTTTCATATTTATACCAGAATGAACTCTTTAAAATTTCTAGTTAACCAAAAGGTTGATCTAAATGAATATTTTTTTTTTTTTTCTGTTTCAGTTTGCCACTCAAAAATAGGTATTATTTACACCTTGGTCAGATGGAAAAATTAACTGGATCATATTTCTTTCATTTTTGCAGGTTTTTAAGATCATCTACTTTTTCCACTTAATGATATACTTTTCTTTTTTTTTTTTTAATATGTTATTGTCATCCTAAGTCTATATCTTATTGATTCATGTATTATCTGAAACAGTGGCTGACCGAGTTGCATGAGCTGGCCGTCAGGAGGCACTAGGAGAGCATACAGCTCCTCAGCTCACGACCCAGAATATAACATGTCATCCGTGTGGCCATCCTACTTTCAGATCCCCTTAAGTGTCTTATGCTTGAAGCTAGAAATCAATCTTGTAAGCAGTGAGGGTGTGCGCAGATCCCTGAAGGCAGGTTTTCAGAGACACAGTCAATGCCTACTTCAGCAACTTGGATTTACAGAAAATTTAAGCCTAAAGGCATCCAGTGCAAAAGCAAACAGAACAGCATAAACCAATAATATATTAGAACAACACTAATATAATTTCTGCTCTTTTGCAGACAGAAAAATGTGTTAGAAAACAGGTTCTAGATTAGACCCCTTTTTTCTTATTTGTACTTTATTGAATATTCTTTTTGCTTTTCATGTCTTTCATATTATAATCAAATATCGTCAAACGTTTTAATTTGAACTTCAATACACTCAGGTAACACTGGCAAAACTTCTTGGGAGCTGGAATAATGCAAAATAAAGCAGTTTTCTCACAAGATGTTCTGTTTATTGGAACAGATGTTAGATATTATGTCTTCACCCGGAAATATTTCTCTGTATTATGGATGCAGATTTTACTCTGAATATTGTCAACCTTTGTTTTATATTTCATAAAAAAGGCTTCTCAAAATAGCGGCATTTTACAGCAATGAAAGACATTTAATGAGAAGTAGAATTTTCACATGTATACAATACTTTTCAAAGGGATTGATTTTATTCATATGTTGATTTTGTTTGTTTCATGTCTGGCAATTTTGTTAGCATTTTACATGCAATGAGTATTGTCTTTGCTCCTGTTGAAAAATTATGTGGAATATGATATAAAACGTATCTTTGGAAGAAAGGAAAAAATGCACCAACAACTTCTGATCATAAATGTTAAATAAAAAACTCTAGGGAGAAAACATACTCAAATTTTTGAAACAATTATTTAAAAGCTTGTATCGCTTCACTGAAGTGAATATCCATTACTTGTGATCATGTTTTCTGAGTATCTGTAAAATGCAAGTTTAATTTGGTTCTCTGACATAGCACATATCATGTTAATACTTGGTAGAAAACCTGGAAGTTTATAACAGACCTAAGAAAGCAAATCTCAGAAAAGCCTTAGGTTTTACAAACAAACCTGGAGGCTTTGTTTTGATGCAGAAGTATGCTTTTCTGAGATTGCTGTAAACCAGCTGATCATCCACATAGAAACTCAGCCCATTGTGGGACTGTCATGAAAAAAAAGAAGATATTTTTGTTGTGATTTTCACTTTTAAAACTATGCTAAGGAGCACAGTGATCAAATCTCTTGATTTGTCAAAAGACATGCATAACTTGATAGTTCATTATTTTCTCTCAACTTTGCTCCTGGCTATTGTCTTTGTTTTAGATGGGAACATAACTTAAAATTGTTGCTGATAGAAAAGTCCCTAATAAGAAAAAATTAATCCATACATATTTTCAATAAATGACTTGTTTGTTTTTTATCTTCAGATTTTCTTGGAATGTATTAAGAATATTAAAAAGTATATTACCAGTAAGTATTTACTGTATTGAAAAAAAACTATGGTTGTTACTTTTTTTTTTTAATATTCATGCACATGAAAAGAAAATATTTAATTCCTGCTCAAATTCACAGCATTGCATATGTATGAAGATGCTATACTGTCTCAAAGGACATTCATTTGTGAATGAATGAAAAAAATCAGGAGGAAATATATAAAAAGAATGAAGCACATGGCTGATGTCCAGAGGTACTTCCTACCTTAAACTTCAGCTATGAACAAGATTCTTGCGGTAATTACCTGTATCAAGCAAAGACAATATATAACTCCTTCATTTGCAAAATTATAAAATCTTAGAGATTCTGCATTTTTCAGATTAAAATATATCTTTTAATAGGTATAAAAAATTTTGAAAACTGGACAACTTTTCCAGGAGCCTGAAGACAGCATTGTCTTCCACCTCTGATTTCCTCTTTCTATAGGGATTAAGCATAAAGAACACAGAGACAAAGTTTGGTGCTCTGCTGGTGATTTTAATAAAGCCATAGCATACAAAACAGTTTTTCACTACATATACACACAGATCCACTTGACTGGGCTGAATCATCCTCTGAAGGCTTCCTTCTCTTTTTACTAGGCATGAAGGAAGTAGAGTTTCATGACACCTAACATCAGTAACCTAAAACTTAAAGAGATAATTAAACTTTTTTATGCTGGTTTCCTCTATTGTCTCTATTGAGATTATTCATATCACCTATTTAAGATGCATTCCTGAGTAGACAGGAATCTTTTCTTATTGTGCAGCTCTGTGCATGGATCCTAGAGGAAAATAGATAACTGAAGCACATCGGATAGCATACATGCCATCTAACAACATTTGCCTGTATTTTATCCATAGTCAATAGGCAACAGTAGTTACATGGTGAATTCACCCAGCCTTTCGTAGGTAGTTATTTTGAGCTTGGATATGTTATAATTAACCTGTTTCTTGTTGTCAACAGACATAACCAAGCAATTTGCTTTAGATATATAACTAGAGTTATGTGATTAATACTCCAGACAGTTAAATTTTAGACAAGTGAGAAAAATCCCAATGAAAGATAAAAGAGTATTAGAGCACAGTAACTATAACATAGGACTAATTAAGAACAAACAAACAAGCTAAACAAATTCTGTTCATTTTTACTAGTTTTTCAAAATTTCCAGATAAAACCCTTTTCTATGTGGATTGAATTTAGAGATTTACATTTTACCAAACAGCATTATTGATTGAAACTCCTGCATTTCAGTATTTACATTTGGTATATTCAGATAGCTTGATTGGATATTTATGTATTATTGCACCATTTAAAATCTTTTTTTAAAAAAAATATTATTTGTTACCATTAAAATTTGGGCAGGGGGGAGGGATCAGGGATTCGGAGGGAAGCCACTATTTACTTATTATAATGCAAAAATCCCTCTATTTTAGTTTTGGATTTTATTATACCTGACTTAGAATAAATTTATGTACTTTAATACACTACATTACAGCCTAATCTGCAAACATCTGGAAACAAACTGTAACACATCATTAAATACACGGATTAGTTGAAATATGTTATAACACAGGAGCTGCCTTATCAAGTCAGTTTATTGCTTCCTTTACTCCAGCCTCTTGTTGCTGGATATGGCTAGTAGTATTTCTTAGCAAAACGGAAGCTCTTTGTGTATGAAGAATGTATTTCCTTTACTACTATAGAAGGTAAACATAGAGACTGATTTATGTTCATCCCTACTGCTATTCAGTAGTAATTAATAGTCTTGTGGCAGGCTGGCCAGTACTAGCAGAAGCACATAATGAAAGGTATTTTAGAATCACAGTGTTATCACTAAATGAGTGAAGATAAAAACTGATTAAACCCATATTTTATTCACAATTAACACATGTTTTTGTAGTTCAGGCAATTAAATCCTTTCTCAGTAAGAGTGATAGATCCAGCTTATATGGGAAAAATACATTTTTTTCATGTGCAATGCACAGTTTGTTTCTAAATTTATTATTTAGAGTGAGTGCATAATTATTCTTCTTTTCTTGTGTTCACTTTTGGATGTTTTTATTCCCTTTTTGGATCATGATTTCCAGCATAAGGAGTACTTATTCAAGTGAGTTACAAGAGAGAATCTGGGCAATTACATCTTATTAGAAGACAAAATCTATATGCAATATGTCACTCATAGTTAAGTGACTTTGAAGTTTAGAAATTTAAATTCATAATAATTTATTTCATCATACAGTTTGTCTAAAGATAAGTTTTTATGCAGTGTTTAAAACAGAAACAGAGACCTCAGTGGAAGGAAAAAAAAATATATCCAGACTCAGAAGTCTTTCAACAGAATAAGTGATAAGCTCATTAGACTTCTTTAGCTATACAGGTTAAATAAATTGTGGGAACATAAATTAGGACCCTGAATTTCTTATACAGCCACTCAAGTAAAGCATCTCAGTAGAAAGATTTTGGGGCAGTTCAGTAAGAAGGGTATTTCAGAACTTCTAAATTTAAAATATTGTAATTACCTTTTCATATGCCAACAGTTCTCTAATTGAAATGCTGAAAACAAAGGGCCCTGGATTTCATTAGATTCACTGTTGACCTTTGGTTATAAAGCTGAGCAAAAAAGGAAAAGTAATCACTTTTCATATTTCCTTCATAAGTTATTCAACTTCCCAAAATATTTTTTTCCCCTATTACTTTTTCTTTGTAACTTCTCATAGTATGTAAATCTTACCTTATCATTAATTGTTTTTGTTGCCTTTGCATGAATCTTATTAATTTTTGGTACATCTTTACTGAGATGAAGCAACTGAACTCAAAATGAGGTCATATGAGGATTTCATAAAACATTATACTTTCTATATATGTTTTTATTTCCATTAATCTGATTTATTTTATATTAAGAGGTTTCTTTGGAATAGTTTGATGCTATTTTTTGTAAGAAAAATGTTTATTTTTCTGTTTCTTCTAAATTTGCTTGAATAAAGAAATAAAAAGCTCTCCCTTAAATAACCTTTACTGACAGCCAACAAAGTACTTACTGATACATGATACATTTCAACATCTGTAAGCCCATACTATAAATAATACATGATACTGAATAGTAATTTTTGTGGTGTGATATAATTCAGCACAGTATTACATGAGATATTGTACAACCACACAAAACACTGTAATTTTAGGTGAAGCATTTTCTTTTCCTGAAAGTTTAGCACTTAAGAAATGACACAGTCAAAAGAAGTAGATAACAGAACCAAACTGTCAAACAGTTTATATTCTGTTCAAACATTTGAAGTGAAGGTAACAATAAGTTCTTCGTGACTGTAGATTTCTGTTGATATGAAAATCAAAATAATCTGAATAACAACTTTTTCATGACATGGAAGCAACATCTTAAATCAATTGTAACAATAATTATAATACATTACAATACTTAGTGTAGAATTTGCTTCCACATGCGCCCTCTGCCCCAAAAAGTATTTTGCACTCAGAGTGAACAACCTGTTTATGTCTATCTGATTTATTTTTAACAGTTACACTATTTTCTATTAACTAGTGGTGCAACAGATATCAAAGATCCATGGTTCCTTTTATTCCTATAATATCTGAGAAAATAGACATGCAAAGATAGTTTTTCCTTTTTGACCCTTACCCTCACGTAAGACACTGCCTTGGGTCCTTTTGTTTTCTTCATGAATCTTTCTTTTTTCCCTGTACTTTAATTTATTTATTTTTATCTTCTTTTCTGACAGTTGCTTTGCTTTCTTCCTCTTAGTTTGGTACTGCTTTTATCTGTATCTAAACCCAGGATTTACATTCTCTAAATAATTGTCAATTATAATGTTTCTCAATCACACTGTTTTCCCCTTTAAATTATCTTAAATCATTTAATTCTCAGCTATCTCAAAAATTACCTATGTGAAATAAGCTTCTTAAAACGTGAAGATTGCGTGCCTGTGCACAAGCATAGGACCATATTGATTTTGTTTTGAATGCAGGTCTATTTTTATCGACATTTCACCTTTTTCTATATTTTCCTTTGCCCACAAACTAAAAAGAATTGTCTGTGAAGATAGTTTTGACATCTTTTGCTCGACTGGGTTTTGTACCTGTGATGGTAATGAAGATATGGAAAAAGATGTAGAAGTAACTAGAAGATGGTAGAACTATTATCACAAAGTGTATTCTAACCAAATCTCCTTTGCAGACGGTGTGACATGTAGGTAGAAAAAAACTGGCTTATACAGTGTGGAAATTATTGTGTTAGTAAGGAATATGATTTGTGGATATAATTTTAAACCAACAATTTTAAAATTATTTTTTAGTGTACCCAAAGCCTGAGATGCTCTTGCAGAATTGCTTCACTGTTTTCTAGACTGAAGAGGTGAAACCCATCACACCAGAAGACGCTGGAGCCAAGTAAGGCAGTCCGACCTGCTCCCCATATAACAAGCAGCACAACTAACCAAAAGTTCTAGACGTAGAACCCCTGCAATAGCAGGCAATTGTAACTAGGTGAACTTTAAGGAGACCTTGCAGTCCAAGGTATTATGTGTATGAATGTATTTGATAATATGAAAATGATTGTTTAATGAAAATAATTATTAGTATAAATGAATATTGGTTTGGCCAATCAATGATATGATAGTTACGGATAAATATAGCATTCTTTGCAAAGGTGGAATACCTGCTGAAGTTTTCTGAAGACAATAGAGAACAGTTCTGTTCTCGGCTTTTAATGTGCACACATGCTTTATAATATTCAGTGAGGCTGAATATTTCTGTGGCAGCAAAATGAGCAGGAACCAGGGTTGATCATTGAGATGAACAAGCATGAAACAATTTCCCCCATGGTTTTCACATAGTGGGCCCAAGATATCAAGCCAGATCAAGTCAAATGGAGCCACTCAAATGATTCTGTAATGGATGGATCACAACCACAAGGTCAAAGGAGAACGTACTTATACACTTGAGTGAATTCAATAAGAAATTGCATAAAACTTGGTCTTGACTGTGCGACCTTGTCATAGGAATGAAAAAAGGAAGAAAACCTGACACTCTAATAGCAAAATATCACCATAAACAGCTTGATACAACAAATTATTTATTTCTATCTTGAATTAGTATTATTATTTTTTAATGGAAACCATTTCTATTTCATAAAGAAAGAGGAAAACAGTTATCTTACCTCCCCTCAAAACTCTGGCAAATGAGCAAGCAATTGAGGCATTAGATTTAAACAATGAAAATTAATAACAGCTGTGTTAATGTAAACATATCAGCCTCTTCATCAATAATAAAGACAGTATCTGAGAACTAAAAGCACACCTCTCAGTATAACAAAACAATTATCCCACTTTTTTTCAGCATTTACATCTGGGCAGGGTAAGCTTGCTTTCTTTAAGCTGTGTCATAAAGAGTAAGGGGAAGATTTCCTTCAGAACCCTGAAGGAATGCAGAGAGGTAGGCAATGAATCTTCCCAAACTGCTCTGACCCTTCAGATTTACTTAGATCCTTACCTGATGAGTTTCTTTCCCACATAGTTTACAGCTTTAATTTCATAAGTATTACTAAGTGTTCTTTTTTTTTACAGATTAATGCTTCTTGTGCCTACTTAATGCTCCAAGATAGTACCCTACAGGCTCTAGGTACAGTGGTTCAGTAGAAATACTTGAATAAATATTCTGCCAAATTGTATCAGTTGATACTCATGAGGGGACAGTGTCATGAGCTTGTATAACAGGCTTCATCTTGGTACCTTGCAGTCTGGTCTTCAGCAAAAAATTAAAAGTAAGGATCTGGCTTGTTCTAAGGATGCACATTGGCTGATGAATTTTTTTATTTTTTCTTTTCCATATTTAGGCTCTTTCAGCCCAACGTTCTGTCTTTGGGGTGACAGTTCTGTAAAAAACATTTAAAAATACTATGGTGAATACCACCTGCTCATTCAACTTGATGGCGCATTTACTTAGGTGTGCAAGATAAACATGTTTATTATTATGTAAGTTAAAAAAGAGCCAGTTTAGGATTTTTTTTTTTTTTCCTAAGGTGAACTAGGATCCTTACCAAACTAAGGTACAGAATTGCCAAGAAGTTAAAGCTGCAGCTGAAGAATTTTCCATATTTAAATTGCTGAGTAAAAACTGATGAGAAATCTGTAGGTAGCAGATTTGTATAAAATTCTGATATGTTCTTATGCTATTTCCATTATAAAAAAGTTTACTATGCCTAGGAACAGCTGAAATAGATTTTTCTATGACAGGTATAGTGCTGCAGGGGAGGCTGGGGGAGAGGGTGGGGTTTTTTTCAGGGATTTTTTTAGTATTTTCATAGCAAGTATTCCACTTGAACATCTAACTAGTCAGAAAAAAATAATTTTGACAAAAATGTTAATAGAAAGGGATAGTTCTGCTTCCTTATATTATAATGGGAACATTTTATAAATATGGTTGACTTCCATTTCATTGGACTATTTTTAAATTCATAGTATAAATAACCTACTTTTATTTATCTACGTTTTTTATATTACATTATACTGTTCTAATACTTTATTTGTATATTTTCATTTTCAGGAAAATATCAATTTAAATATTTTCTTCATAATGAATGTATGAAAATTTAGAATTCTCCTCAGGATCAGTTCTGATTGATTCTGTCTGTTCAGTGTGTAGGTATGAGCGCAGAGGTCTGAGTGACAACAACATGAGAAGGCGCCATGGGTTATAAGGACTGTCAGGCCTGGGTGCCAGCAACTGGAGAGACCAGGGTATGTATATGTTCCCCTAGAAAACCAGTTTTCTTCAAATTTCAGTGCTTGTGCATAGGTGTAAGTCACTACTGAATTCTACTGTTGAACTTTGAACCTCGGGAGCTCCTATGGCCAGGTGCCAGCAACTGTGTAGAGCAAGGGTGTGAGGTCAGCTGTTGGAGGGACAGATATCTGTCTAAGGTCAGCTATGGGAAGGATCCATACTGCCTCTATAAATCTATATCTTAGTAGCTAATTTCAGTCCTCGGCAGCCAGAGGAAGGACAAACCCATCCATGCTGTTCATGTTTGCAAGAGTTCTCTGTGCTTTTGCCCCTGCTAGTTTTTGTGGCCACCTATGTGTTTCCTTTTTTTTTGTTTATTTTCTTCTTGTGTGCCTGCTTGTGTGTGCTGCTAGGAAGACCTGGGGACACAGTGCTGCAGCAGCTTTGCCTCTATCAAACTGCATTTAGTAGCCTCTAACAATGTTGAAATTCCAATTGGTGTGACATAATGTACAGTAGTGCTGACTATGTTCACCATACAGTAACATTTCTGTTATATGTGTTATTTAAAGGACACTACCAGCTTTTAATGGCTTTGAACCTTTTCAGCCATCCAGTTTATTGCCAGGCAGTCTCAGATGCCTGGACATAAACTTCCATTCTCTCATTCCTTTGCATGAGCAAGTTATATTTTTCCAGATCTGAGTAAATCTAAAGGAGGAAAAGAGCAGAGAGAAATAAAAGACAACAATGTTGAGAACATCAACAGTATGACTTAAGCGTATGAAATAAGACAACAGTCTCATGAGACCATGACCTTTTGTCCAGCCTGCTTGGAGAACACATCAGATTTTTTTCCTATCAAGGCATCATTTCCTTTCTAAAATACTGGATTTTGTGAATGCCAGCAATGGGTTTTATCCATAATCTTTTTACTATGCTAAAGTTTGGCATACACACACATGCATATACATATACATACATATGCAGGTAAGTATATGCAGCAATCATAACTGTTTTCTCAATTAACACTCTGCTAAGAGTCATCTAATGAACTTTAGGTCATATGCTTGTTCTCTTTTCCCTTTCATATCTCCTAATTTCAAGGAAATAGTATATAAGATGCAACAGATATTATAGCTCATCGCATTTTATAATCAAATTGAAAAGTAAAAAATAAGAATTTCACAGAGCAAAAGTACTGTATATATTACGACTTTAATGTACTTATGAAGTTGTAGAAATTTTAATGTTGAATTATCAAGTTTTATAGTTCTGAATAACAGATACATGGTGACTAATGCTCACTGGAAAAAAAAATGGATTGCTTGTGAAAACTCTATGATTTCATTTAGTTTTGTTGAGTCTGACTCAATTACATGGTTCTGAATTACTTTGTAGGCTTTAGTTATTACTTGCTTAGAAATTACATTTCTGCAGATGCTCAAGTGGCAGCTAATACATGGCATAGCTTGTAACGTATATACTGCATTGAGCTGTGATAATTAAGGAGCTATAGCTCCTTTAATCTCTTTTAAATTCTTATCCTTTACTGTTTCAGAAAACATTTCTTTCTAATACATTTCACAAGTTAATAGCTGGAGACATGTAGCTGATTTGTTTAAAATACAGTTTCCTTTTGAGTAGAGACCACCTAAAGCAATACCTGCTCACTGTGTAGCCCAGCTGTCTGTGCCTATGTTGTTCACATACCTGCATTATTGCCTTCTATTTGATGTATTCAAAATGATTTTTTGTTTGTCTTTTTCAAACACCTGTGGGCTTCCAGTACTGATAGGTATTGTGGTAGGCAAGTGGTAAAGAAAACCTGTGCTCCAATTATTTTACAAGCTAAAGTTACTAATCAACATTTGTTTAAATTGTGTTGCTCATGCAATAAAGGAAACGGATTGTGCATTATTGGTGAAGATATTTAACTAAGATGCAATTGCATTTCCCTTTTGTCAGTATATGAGGGAAGTTTTGTAGAGCTCAGCTCTGTCTTTTCTATTGCAGCTGAGGGCACCGCTGAAGTACATGCCTTAACTAGCTTTTAATTAAATCCATACTTAGTTTAGAAGCTGCTCAGTTAGAGTGGGAGAGGGTTTCTCTCACTTTGCTGTTTTCAAGTTCTACTGCTTTTTTTCACTACCATTTGCCATTCTTTGCTTCTCTATGTCCAATGAATGCTTTTCTTCTCACTGCCATTTTCTCTGTACAAAGAACATGCAGAAACAGAATTCCTCAAAATTAGAGGAAAATGTAACATAAGCAACTATCTCAATTATGCCATCATTAAACAGAATTACACTACTGAGTTTTCAGTGCTGGAGTTGATGAAATATTATCTTGTGTATCAGCTTTGTCAAGCAATAATCTAGGACAAAGTCCTAGTACATGTACTGCAGGGTAAGCAAATAATGACACATTTATCCAGAGCTCTTCGTAAGAAACTACAAAGCTGATCTCTAATCAGGAATTAGAGGCTTTTTTGAAAAAGTTCATTAGCTATGTATTTGTAAATTGTCTTTTCACATCTCTTAAAGAAATGACTGGGGACAATCACAGAGGACAAAATCTTGATTTGGAACCATATTTTTTGGTACTCATGGTAGATAAAAGGAAAGTGCATAGTGGAGCTACAGCCAAAGGATTATTATTGGCATTCTCTTTGGCAGAGTGCCTTGATTTTGTATTTCTTTGTGTATCTACAAAATTCTCTTTCTCCAGGGAAAATGATGCTTATGATTTTTTTAATGATTCAATCAGTGATTTTCAGCCACAAGTTTGCTCTTTGTGAAGAAGGGTGGCAGATTCACTGCTAAGACTGGTATCATAATTGCGAATTGTTGTCTCTTTTTGGTATTTGGATGTTAAATTGCCCTTAAAATGAAAGTACTTTGTTGATAGCAGGCACGTACATGAATTCTCTTTAAAGTCCCACCTAACCACAACAAAAGCGATATATAAACCTCCATGCTTTTCCTTGTCATGTTTGAGAAAGAGCAAAAACTTAATTACAGATCTTCTTGGAAGCATCAAGATTAAGGCATTGTTTGGTTTTATAATGTTTCTCACTTGAAAATAAATTAATTTTCAAAGTGAAAAAATAGAAAAAGAAAAATGTCAGAATGTAAAAGTGAATCTTGAGCAGTAGATGGAAAAACATGAAGTGAAAATAGCAGAAAGCACAAATATGCGTGCGTTTAAATTTATTTAAAAGAATTAAAAAGTAATTAAAAAGTATTTTCCTTACTAACATTCACTCCAGAGATTTGTAAACTCAAACTTATATGACAATGCAGGATTTATGCAAATGTTTTCTCTGTAATCTGAACAATAAAGATAATTATTTTCTGGGTCAATGTGAAATACCTGATATTTGTGTAAGCACTTATTCTATTTTGTTTCATTTCTGACATATAACATTGGATCTAATTTCTGTTATTGCTTAATTTACATAATTTACATCAAATCGCTGATCACAAATATTTCTGCAGGCTACACAGTATGCATTGTGTGATATGAGTTTGTAGTGAATCAAAATTAAGGCAGTGTTTTCTTCAAAAGCAAGATCACAACTAAATGGACTTCATTTCCCAAGAGGAGGAAGTCATCAGGGAAATATTTGCATTTTACAGGTTATGTAAACTACTTTATAAATCAGAGAAAGCAAAGCACTCTCCCTCCCTGAAAGTCTTTGAGATTTCAATATGCAACACCCTGTAATTTGAGAAAGAATAGATCATTGACAGTCATCATTCATCAGTGTATGTATCATTCAGCATCACAGCTCATCAAAATTTATTTCCCAATTTTACATGGAGTTGAAATTAATTGCAAGTGTCTTATGCTTCCATGATTAAAAATCGTGGTTATCCTGTGTTTTTCATCAATATTATGAAGGGAGAAAATACGAATATCACTTTAAACTATAAAATACTTGAGTAGACTAACTTGCTTTTTTGAATTTTCACACACAAATAACAATTTATCAGTCATGTATGTAGGGGTTAAGATGACTTGCATAAGAAGGATCAGGATTGATTGTGGAAATGTAGTATCTAATTGATTTCATTTGACTGAAAAATTAACATTGAAAAGAAAGCAATCAACAATGAATGCTGTGAATTCAATGAACTCATTGAAGAACAAAGTTATAGTAAACCATAGTAGCATGTGCTTAATATTTTAGGTTATTTACTGTATTTATTAGGAATAGCTACGGACTTTTCATTTCTTCAGGTAATAACATATATACTACATAAAAGTAGTATGAGTAACCTATTGATTTGAAACAGGTTAAACCTTCTGCCACAGTTTATTAAAAAAAAGGTTTTGAATCATACAAAATAGCTCTTTTCTTATTTTTAAGTGATTAGCAATTTCATTAATGTATATTGTTTTACAACCAATATTTTAAAGTGAAAAAAGAATCAGGTACAACCTACTTGTCTTCTGTTGAAGAACTTGCTATACATATATATAAACTTGCTTTCTCTCTATCCTTTACTTATATTCTCTCTCTTTAGCCTTATAATCTGAGACAGAAGAAAATATATCAATGACAATTTAGTAATATTTCAATAAAAGTTTTTATTTTCATTAGCTCAGAATTGTAACTTTAACCATTTAAGCTGTACGCCTTTTGAGGATAAGCGATTTTTTTCCAGAGAAGTAAAACTACTGGTCCCCAGAAAAATCCATTGTTTTGACAGTATTAAAAATATTTAACAAGATGATCTAATTGCAGATGTCTATACAGACGTTCTATTAATGCCATTTACAGGAGCAGAGAAATAAACTGCGTTTGGCATTTGTATCCCTAAGTCTGATTGATGCACACAAGCACCCAAGTGTTTGATAACTCACCAAGTATGCAGCAATCATTAAAAGGTCATTGAACATGGTCCAGCCCGGGTGGTAACTAATTTTTTCACAATATTGTTCCTCCTAGGAGGACAGCATGTCTCCCTGGGCACAAGAGAGTCTTCTGTGGTTGGATGTTGATAAAACAGCCTCTGAAATAGTTTCTGAAATGGGAGCAGTTTTAATATAAAGTTGAAGGATAGACAGGTGGCAGAAGGCTCATGAAAGAAACAAAACTAAGCTATTTAAGGGATAAGTTTAAGCGACAGGGGAAAATGTAAAGATAAGAGAAAAATAATCCAAAACCACAGCAAAGATAAATAGATTTTGCCAGCAAGTGTTCTGTGCAGCATTTCAAAGGCGCTGATTTCCTGATGGTCTAAATAAGAAACTTATCCAAAGTATGAGGTGGCTTCTTTGGGGTTTTCTTCCTATAGAAACAAGGGTGTAGGAGGAATGGTTTAGACTTATGAATTATTTTGACACAAAGCCAAGATAAAGCTGGGGTGCATTTTGAAATTGCACAGTGTCATCGCTACAAACTCATATTTTCAGTTTGTTCAACATGAAAAGACCAGTTGTGGCTGAAAAGAAAACAATTTTGTAGAAAATATCCAGCTAAGTCCACTTAGAATCCGTTCTTTTGCTGTCAACAGATACTCAAGAAGGCCTTTCAGAAGACATTAATGTCATCTCTCATGTATATTTTAGCCTAGTTTTTTTCTGAGTTATTTTTGTTATATAAATAAATTACATGGTGTTTAAAAACTGTCAATACAAGCAGCCCATTGCTTTCTCTAGATTTTAATTTGCACATATTGCCTAACAGTGCTGACTTTTGGTTTCTTTGGATCTGAAAGAATCACTTTGTGACTGATCTAACATGGAACAGTTATTCTCTCTTGACTCTGTCAGGTAAGATAAATAAAGTACAAAAAGAATGCTACACCAAAATAACTGTCATTTTCATTACTCAAATTGTTTAAGTCAGCTGACAATGGCTGCAGCCATCATTTACATCAGCAACTACTAAGTACGACTGTAGTAAGTAGTTAGAAACCAGTGATACAGTATTAAGAATACAGTGGCCAGCTATTATTGAGATGTTAAAATAATGAAAACAAACAGTAATAATCTGTGGCCATCTAACCAACTATTTTGAAATATTTTATAAGATTAATCTGGGTCTTTTGTTTACAATATGGTGTATAGCTGCTTATTGGATTTGGATTTAAATCTGAATTCATACCTTCACACTTTATTTTGCTAGCTGACAGGTTTTCTGAGTGTTTGTAAGTGGCTTTCCCACTTATTTTGACCAGGAAGCATCCCAGAAAGATGAAGCTTTATTTTGTTTGCTTTGTGGCAGCAACTTTTAAAATCTCTTGCTCTGTTCCTGTAGCATAAGGAGAACAGGGCAACAACCTGATAGAAAGGCTAGGAAGAGTTTAAGAATGAGGGATTTTGATAAAGAAACTGCATTTGCTGACTCTTTTGGAGGAACTGATTTTTCATAAAGGGAAAATGTCATTGGTCTGTTCAATTAAGGCCTCAGATCACCATAACCACGTAATTTCAATCTGTGGCCTTTAGCTTGCCAAGAAAGGTCATGATGCTGAGATCAAGCAGCAGAAAGACAATAAAAGTATTGTAACTACCTTGTAAAATATAAAATAAGTCTGTAAGATACTGGCTGAAAGGAAAATAAGTAAAATAAATGAAAGTGGTTATATCTATATTTCAATAAAGTGAAAAAAGTATTATTTCCTCTTTGAAAAAAAATATTGTTAATGATTTTGCTTGAGTGAGTTTTATGTGAAAATTATCAATATCATAAAAAATAAATTACAGCACTGATTAGAACCCTTTAATACTCCTTCTTTATATTGGTATAGCACAGAAAATTAAACAGGATGTCTCTTTTCAGAATTATTGGTTTTCAGCTTTCCGTCAGATTTATCTGAAAATCTTTGAGCCTTCACAAATTAATGTAGCAATATGCACTTATAGGTATGTGTAGAAAGAAAAAGAAACACAGTGGAGAAGGAAATGGCATAGGAAACTGGGAGTAAGTTTCCCATGTATGGGAGCCATATACAATAGTATATAATTTTGGTAGTTGTAGCCAGGGAGAAACAGATTCACAAGACCTGTCTCAGTACACTATTTCTGCCTCTTCCTAATGAGGAGTAACAAAACTTAATTTGTCCGACTCCTTGTTATATAGTTGGTATATATAATTTTAGATTTTGCTGTCACTTTCCAATTTCACCTTTTACAGATACTAAAGGTTATTAGAAAATATTACTAATATTTTTTATTTTAATTTTCTTTCTTTAGTAATATACAGTCTTACTAGGCTGGAGCATTTTTGTCAAAAAGCAATTTAAAAATACACAGTAAGAAATATATACTTTTGTATTATGAACAAGAGGATGTAATTTTCAACACATGTTCTGTTTCTTTCAACGATTTAAAATAAATTTTAAAGGAGTATGTAATGAGGCATTACAGTAATTTCCATATCAGAGGGGGAAAAAAGTGGGGAAAAATATTGACTTGGTAATTATAAATTGAGACATAATGCCAAAAGGTCAAATAAAATTCAGTGTGACTCTTTATCCTGTGATATTTATCCCAGTGTGCCTACAAATTACAACAGCATCTTGATCCAGCTTGCAGTGAAATGAAAGATGGACAGAACATGACTTACAACAGGTTGGGAGGGGGTGGGGAAGGGGTAGGGGCTGTGCATGTGTTTAGATTTTATTTTGTTATTCATTTAATAATATTTTTTTCTTTTCAGCTAGCCTGGTAGAACTTTAAGTTTAAAAGGACAGATAAAAAGAACATTGGGGGTGTTTTTTATGCAGTGTTAAAGAGTGTATGTTTTCTCTATAATTTTTTATTTTTCTTAAATATTAATTTTCTAGATCATCCAGGATACTTTTCAAAGTAATTGCATTGTTTTCTGTCTAATCTTCAGAATTTAGCTTGGTTTCTGAGTGACCAAATAAGTTTTCATCATGATTAGGTCTATTTTGTAAAGTAGCAGAAAAGGTCTAATAGAGCTGCTTGCAGAAGGACACATGTACACATCTGTAATGCATATTTGCAATGCTAAAAGAACAGAATGGTTTAGGAATGCAAAAACAATTATCTAATTTGTTATGTTCTAACAAATATCAATTGAATTATTTAGAGTAGCCCTGTAACTGATTTAAATGAGTGAAATCACTGGGACAAGTATTTTATTTCAGATTTTAATCATAGAATCCCAAGATGGAGTACAGTTTTGGAATTTATTATTCAGGCCCTTTCTGAGCCCTCAGAGGAATCTTGTCATGTTAGATTTAATCTAAAAGACATACTACAGCTGAAGTACTTTTGGTCCTGTAATGCTTGTGGAAACATTACCTTATACTAACATGGCTTCTTAGCAGTCAGGGCATAGAATACACCCACTTTAAATTAGTTTTCAATATATAATGACAGATTACTTTCCCTTCCTTTTTTTTTTTTTTTTTTTTTTGCCGTAATATTTTGTTTATAAATTGAAATATAGAAAAATAGAGGCTGAACTTCCTACCTGGCTCATAAAAGATAATTCCATCAGAAGTTTGATAGATCTAAAAAGTCTTAATACTGCTCAAAGACACTGAATTAGAAGGGAAAGAAATGACCAAAGGTAGATAAGAAACCAGGCAGTCAAGGGAAGGCATGGAATAGGACTAAAAAGAGGGATGGAGGGAAAAAACATGCTGTGGCTTTGAAATAAAAATTACTTAACTGAAAAGAATATAATGACATAGCGTTAATTATGAAAGAATATGCTTGTATTGACTGAAATATAGTTCTAACCTTAGTAAACATAGTGTGTTATGACTTAATGTCAAACCACATTTCAATAATAAATTTCAGCACTACAGATGTCAGAAATTCCTATTCGCTGGGGTCACCACCTAGCAGGCACATGTCCTGTCCAGTAAATTGCTTTAGCATTGATTCCTTGTGGCTCTTAGCACAGTAACCTGATAAAGTTCTTTTTTTTTTTTTTCTCTTTCCTTTTTTTTTTTTTTTTTAACTGAAATCATGAAGCATAAACTCTCCTGTGTCAATCTCCACTTTCACTTTGTTCTCAGTAACGATAGAGGTTGTTTTGAGTGGGTATGTCTTTCCGGTAAAAAGCAAACCAAAATACTGCAAACAAAGAGTGACCATTTTTAAATTCAGAGTAACTCAAATGCCTTTGCTTACTGAATGGCTCCTTGTTTTGAAACTTGAACTGCCTTTTGAACAGAAATACTTTTTAGAATGACCCATTTTGTTACTGACATGTCACTTAGCCTCTTTGAAATGTCAGTTTTTATATGCCTTTCATACTACAGTGATTGCAAAGCCCTTTTATTTTATTCATAGCCCCCATCATTGTTTTGATTCATTTTTATTACTGCTGGCCATGTCTGTCAAAGCTTCCTTGGCCTAAAAGAAACCTTAAAAGGACTGGCATAAGTAAGGTTTGAGTCTCATTTTTGTTCAATTTTGTTCTTCAACTTTGTTCAAATTGAACAATTTTGTTCTTCACTTTAGAATATTAAGTGATCTGCTTGATATGTGCTATTAACTAAAATTCTGCGTGTAAATATAGACTAAATTCAGAGTAGCTGGTATTTTCAAATTTATTACAGAGCCGCTTTCTCGGGGAACATACAGAATGGTGTAAGAAAAAGGAAAAATGAATATTTTGTAGAATTTTAGTTGCGTAGAAGTCTAATTATTTTATTGAAGATATTTCTACTGTCATGAAACACATAAAACATTCAATGAAGTATCAAATACATTGTATGTGCGCATGCAAATATTTTCCTTTTATATACTTAAATATTTTTAACTGTCTGCCGATGAATGTTATAGTACATAGTAGTGTATCAGGAATATCTTCATATTTTAAAACTTCCTAGCCTGAAGGAAAAATTTCAGAAAACATCTGAAAATGGTATTCATCCAAGAAGCCCAAGTACATTTCCGTGATGTGAGAAGCTATGATAACAATCCTTAGTAGGAAGAAAAACATGTGAAAGTGCAAGATATTCACAGTTCATGAGTAGTATTATGATGAAGTCACATGCTAACAACACACAAAAAAAGGAAAAAAAAAAAAGACTCAAAATGTAGGTTTTAATCTTGCTAGTGATGCTGCTGCCACTCTCCATATTCCTCACACATACACACACAAGAATCAAGAAAAATGTCTCACTCAGAAAGCCACCAAGAACCTGATTAATTTCAAGTATATGTGTAATTCCCAGTTTGCATGCTTGCCCAAACGTGTAAAACAAACATAACTTGTTCATTAAAAGAAAAGGTGGGTTGTTGTTTTTTTTTTAATGTAAAGACGTCAGGTCAATCAAAAAAGAGCATTTTAACGCATCTAAGTACTTATTCTGTTTTAGATATGAAGCATTAGATATACTAGGAAATACCACCAAGAAAAGATTAATATTTTGTTAAAATACATTACAAATTTCCATTGAAATATTATAAAGTAGTTAGATACTGTGTATAACTGTTAATGAGACAAGTCTTTTATCAAACTGCCAGAAAAAAATACAGACTTCTAAGTAACAGTTTTCACGTCTAACTTTTTTCTCCTAACAATTACTTTAAGATTTCTTACCTTCTGTACTCATCCTTTTAGATCAATGATGTGGAAAAAAAAAATGTATTGAATGTGGCATCTCTTCATCTGTTTTGAACTAATAATGCCTTCACAACACACAGTTGTTTTGGTACATGCTGGATACTGATGTAGAATAACAATGGATGAAAACATATGGACTAGTTACCTAATGTGCATGCTCATTTTCTGACATAATCAGGTCATCCTTGCAAGGTTTCCAGAATAAATTAATTCAGAGGGAAGCTATCAAATTAATTTTAAATAAGAATGTTTGCTCTGTAAACCTGGAAATAAGTATAGAATATTTAGTTTCTTTGAATAAAATGGTCACAGTCCATACGAGTTGAATGATACATTAGTCTTTTTATTACTGTCAGTTTAACTTTCTCTGCTGTAGAAACAAATTCTCAGTAGAAAGCAGCACCCGGTATTCTACGAAAACTAACAAAAAACCTATCCAGTTCCTGAATATGAAATGATGTCTAAGTTTGGCCTGTAAGTCTCCACCTGGATGGGAAGGGCTCTGTGGAACATCGCCTCCATTCCTGTGCTGCCTCACAGAGTTTCTGGGTCCGTCCACACAAGTCTGCTCGCTGTGCTCCTGTGCACCAGCTCTGCAGAGGTGCTCTCCTCAGCAACGCGTAAGAGCCCGACGCTTCCCAATCAGCAGTCCAAGAATAGAAGTACTTGCTTGTTGGAGAAAGACTGATGGCTCTTCCTCCTAAAGGCACACCTCATAACGACCTCTGTCCATAAGGTGGGCACACATGCACAGACAGCGCCATGCTGACGCTACTCAGGACACGCGAACATGTGAATCCAGACGAAGCTAATGCGGAAGTTCAGAGCTTCTTAATACTGTCAGGATTCAGACAGCTGTATATAAAACTAGAAGATTTTAACATTTTTTTTTGCATTAAGAAATGTAATACTCTGCTCTAAAGCCGAGGAGTGTAACAGTAAACTTATTTTCCTCAAAGAGAGGTCACAAACTTTCCAAGGAACCTAGGTATATATTCAGTGTATTCTTAAGGATTAAAAAAATATTGTAAAATTAAAAATTAATCTTGAATCCACATTTATGCAAATTAAAAAATTTGTTAAATGTAAAGACAAATATTCCAGTTTTTTTAGTAGTTAAACTTATGAAATTAATTTAGTTCTAACAAACAGAAATGTAAGAAAACTTATTTCTGTAGTAAATTTATTTTTAATTATTTTTGTTAAACAGCATAAAAGGTGCAATAAATATATCATAAATAGGGTAAAGATATCTTTATCTTTAAAAAAGATATCTATCAAAACTAGATAGCCAGAAGAAATGCACTGGTCTAAAAATGTCAAGCTCTAGATCCAAAATAAAAAAATAAAACCACAGTGATAACTTTGAAACATCAATATGAAGCTAAAGAAATTTTGATGCATAGACACATTATTATTATTATCTGTCTCTCCCCCTTTCTCCCCCTCTTTTGAACCAGCCAGTTTGGGGTTTCATAACCATGTTGTTATAAAACATTACCAGATAATGATCATCAGCAAAGAAAAAGAATTGTCATTATACCATTTCAAATGAATATATGTATGTATATCTGTACATAAACACGCATATATCAGTTAGGGAATTCTAAATCTGTGATAGAAGTTTTTAGAAGATTAATTTTCCAATTTAGTAAGGCCAGTTTTAAACTTTAAAAACTAACTTCAGTAAATGCCTTCATTAAAAACACATCATTCTAATGGTTAAGTCTTACACAGTTTTAATCATTTTCACTATGTAGTCAAAGCTATTGATCCTTAACAGTTGTTCCTTAAATTAGCTAAATTAACACTATTAGTACAATGGGTACATCAGCCCACTACATTCTGGGGAAATGGAAACAAACCCTTGGATAGCAAATAACAAGTCATCCAGGCCAGAAATCATTTTGTAGAAAAGTGTTACTTTTAAATGTTTGAATCAATTTTTCTCCATACTTAGAAATAATTCCCTGAAGTGTTTGAGAAGGACCCAGCTACTGATTTTATCTGCTGGTAAAAGACAAAGAAGACTAACTGTTTATCTCTACAAGTATGACAGAAAGGGATTGGTTTTTTAAATTATTTTCTAATTCAAGTATGAGAAATAAACATTGACCAAAAACCAAAAACAACAAACCAACCAGATAAATAAAACACAAACACACAAAAAAATAAACAAAAAAAGAAAACAAACAAACAAACAAAAGCAAAGAAAAAACAAACACACCACACTAGAGAGAGGAATAGTTCAGGATCTGCTGCCTGTACTTTTGGCTGGAATCAGAAGTTTTCCAGATAATATGGTAACTAAGTTTCAAAATTCAGAGCAGAAATTGTGCAAGCATGTTCACTACAGCTTCTTTCCCAAACAGGAAAATTCCTGAAATCTTTATTAATAATGTTCATAATACCAGATTTCATGTAAATTTAATACTTTTTTTTTTGTCACTGTTTTGAGTAAAGGGGTGGTTTGTTTTTTTTTTTGGTCCCCGCTGCTTTTTAACCATTCCTATTTTACTATTGATAAATTATTTATAGAATATGCTTCCAATAATCTATAAGACGCCTATTACTGCTACCAAAGTAAGGAGACAAAAACATATGCATCTATCTTAAAGGCTGAAAGAATGTTCTTATTTTCATAATGAATATTAATTAATGAAGCATTTAATATAAAATTGTAGACAAACAGGAAAAAATGAAGATGTTACATGTTATTGTCATATTTGTCTATCATTCACAGTACAAAAAAACCTGTAAACTTTGTCATATATATACTTTTATAGTCATTCTATGAAATAGCTTTATGAAGTAAAGATGTCTCATGATAACATTATGTTCAACTAAAGTTATCCACTTCTTGAGCTACTGTGTAATCAATAATTAATGAGATCTCTGGATGTTTAACTCATTGAATACTTTGTTTGTTCATTTAAATTCCAGACAGACAGATTTTGAGGTAGATGTCCTACATTTGCACTTTTGGGTGTAAAATACTAATGCAATTTAAAAGGAAATATATGCCAGAGACTGCAGGCAAAATTATCATAATATAATTTGAAGTAAAAAATGGTCCCAAATTGTATATCCTTAATAAATAGATGAGAAAATAATGTGATAACTAGCAGCAAGAAATGACAGTTTAACTTATATTAAAGTAATTAAATATAAACTTGTTTCTACATGAAGGTATTCGATGTTTCTTCGGGCTGCAGAAGTGTACTAATTTCTAAGGTCATCCATCAAAGCAGACTTAATTTGCTAGGAAAGTCAATTTTTTTTTTTTTTTTTTTGAGTTTCACTCTCTTTAAGTCATAAAACAAAATAATAACAAAATTAAAACTTAACAAAGTTGGAAAACTTTGATAGCCAAACCTTTGAATTCGTAAGATTGTATCTAGGAGACATATTTATAAAGATAGCAAGAGTAATGTGGAGCGGTAATTTATTATTCGTTTAATCATAAAATAATTTTGCTGTTTTGTCCTGCTATAAGAAAGGTTTCCCTTACTTTGCCTTACTCTTCATCAGGTTTGGAAACTGACAGATTGATGGCTCGTTTAATGGCAAACTTAAATATGTATTTTGCCAAAAAACTTAAATAAGAAAAAACCCTTACAGAAGTTCTGTGTTTTTAAGTTACCTTCGTGGGTATTACGTGAATTGTTCTGTCAGCCCTATTTGAAATTAGCAGCCTAGGTTTATACTTACATAGAGCAGGTAGTAGAATAGTTTTAACAGCCACAATTGTCTGCCTATTATTTACCAACACAATCCTAAATCTCCTCTCCTTCCAAGTGCTTTAGAATTGCTGATATGAAAAAGCTATTCTAATGTTTCTGTTCTGAGGGACTAGTTTACCAATATAAAGTATTGGGAATATTTGTTTAATATTCTTCTCCCAATTTTCTGTTCTAGTATATAAAAACAGATTGTCTTGCAGTGTGAAGTCTTCAATCAGCAGATAACTGGTAGAATTATATAAAACATTTGTTATTGTTTTCTGTTTATTTTCCCTTTTGTAATTTAGACTGTAACCTAAAACTTGAATACATTTCAACTGAGGGTGGTGAGACACTGGAACAGGTTGCCCAGAGAAGTTGTGGGTGCCCTTTTCCTGGCATTTTTCAAGGCCAGGCTGAAAAAAACTTGGCAAGGGAATGGGAACAAGATGGTCTTAAAGTCACTTCCAACCCAAACCATGCTATGATTCCATGATTTTTCACATTGAGCAGTTCTATGAAAGTTCATCAAATCTGTCAGTACACAAGAAAAAGCATGCAAACGTCCATCAGCATAGAACATAAGTAAAATGCAGGTCAACTGACTCAAGTATTTCTAGAAAATATTATGGAATTTGTATTTTTTTATTAAATTAGTTAAGTGAGAATTAATACTGACAAGATATCAGAAGTATATGAAAACACTATTTAAGAAAAAGTATTGTCTATCTTCATTTGACAGTTCAATTTTTAACTAGCAGGTTTTATGATATCTTTCTTATTACAAATTGAAAAGAGTTAACGGGGGAACCTTTCCTGTCTTGAAGACTACTAGATCATTACATTAAAAGTTTTATAACACATATTATGCTTATACTTTCCTGAGAAGAGGAACTCAAGTACAAAACCAGATCACTATCAAATACCCAAATGATTTAGTTAACACATCTAAAGCATTAACTTGCGTGTAATTACATAGTTGCTTTCATACTCCAGTGACACTTTGTCACAACACTCTCCATGCCATCAAGCTGCAACAAGGTCTTTCACCATCTCATACTGGCACACTCTTCATGCCAGTCCCTCTGCTGTCTTCCCCTCATCTCTCCTCCTCACTCAGGACATCCTCTCTCCTCTTGCTTCTTCCCCCACTACTCCCTCTCCACTGGCTCTCAACCCCTTAACAGAACCAGCCACAGCTGCACCTTATCTATATCGACCAACCCACCGCCCCTGCAGCCAGCCCACAGCTGTATGTTATCAATGCTAATTAGCCCAGCTTCATTCTTCTACAACACTTTACAGAACACCCTAGGTACTGGTGTTTGGTTTTTTCCCCAGCTACTTAGGAAGGTTTTTTATTTTGTTTTGCGCCTAAGAGGTAATTGTTTATTATACCGGAAGTGAATTTGAATTTTATTCAAATGTTTTTTTCTTTGGTCTTCTTGTGTTTGTTTGTTTAATCATATAGTTAATACCTGTGAATCATTTAACAGTAAATTCTGCTTTAATATGCAATAAAGAAAATACATTATATCTGACTTTTTTAGATTTAAGCATTCTTCATGTAAAGAAAATGTTTAATGAGAAATTATCACTTTCTTAAAACTTTTCTTCTTTTGGAAAAAAGATAAACAAAAAAACAACGTAAGGCATTGTTCATGGCAATGGCAAAGACAAAAAATTGTCTTATCATTTTAACAAAGCATTGTAGCACTCACTGGTTTTTTATGGACGTGGACATCAACAAACATCTCCCCTTTTAGAAAAGGTGATAAAAAAATATTAGTGCAAATTAAACTGTTACCGTTTAGTCTTTTGCCAGTTGTTAATGTCAAACAGTTATATGCATGTAAAATTTGCAGAGAGTATGTAAGTTATTTATTTAGGTCTTGATTTTCTACATACACCCCTTCTTTTTTTTCCTTTTCTTTTTCTTTCTTAACAATGTATAGGTTATGTATAATGTCTAACAGAAAGGTTAGCTTTTCTCTCCTGGAAATTTTTTTCTCTCAGTCCTTATTTACTTACTTCTCATGATGAAAAATATTAAAACTTGTAGACTTGGCCTTATTGAAATCCTACAGTTATTTTGTTCTATATAAGTGGCTAGGGTAATTCAAGGATAATTTATGCCCATTAGAAGCTACTTTGAGACAGAGCAACCCTTTGTGTATATATAGATATATTTATCACCTTTTTTATTATTTCCTAGTCTAAGAAATCACCATGTATTCATTACTTGTAGAAATAAGCTTCTATCTTTGCTAACTTTTGTTTTTAGAAGATACACATCATTTTAGAAGTATATAAATACAATGTACATAACAGAAACACATGAATAAAGAGAAAAATGTTTGCAGATGTGAGTACTCAGAACATAAAAAAAATCTCAAAACTGAGATTCCTTTGTGACCTCGGTTTGTCCTGACATGACTATGCACTTTAATTTAGTTATCTATCTATAGGGGTGTGTGTGAATATATATATATATAAAAATATAACCACATAATGATTTTGCACTGAAGTCCTGAATCATTCAGTGCACCAAAGAATTTACATCTCTCTGACATTTTTCTTTAAAGTAATTTTTCATTATATGCCTCTATGCAGATTTACTGTGTGTTATTCAAACAGTGAAAATGTAAGCTTTGCATATGTTAATTATTTTATTTTACAAAATCTATCTGGTATGCAAGTGATTTCATTTCCACTATACACTTTGTAAATAATAATGACAATAATGATGATGATAATAATAATAATAATAGTAGTAGTAGTAATAATGGTAATAATAATAGGATAAATAAATAAAACCAGAGATAGGTTGAAATAATACAATTTAGTCTTTTGATCTGCCAATTTTAAAAGCAGAATGATCAGATGACTTGCTTTCCTTTCTATGTGTATATATGTGTAGAACATACAGTGAAAACATATCCCATCACTTACACGTGCTGTGAATTTCCACGATCAGGTTGCAAGTTACAGATGCTTGTAACTTTTCACAGGCAGAAAGCTATAGAAAAAACACAGTGATTTGGATTAAAAACAACAGTTTGACAGCTTTAGGTATATTTGAACATGCACTCAAAACTATAATCCTACAAATAAATTTTTGTGTAGTATTTGAGATGCCTAATTACATAAATGTTACTTTTTATGTCTTATTTTCAAATTTCTAAGGCTTCTAGATGCTATCTAAATTTTTCCAGGAACAGTATCCTAGAATGTCCAGTCAGGAAGTAATTTATGCTTAAGTATTAAGCACGAATATCACTATTTAATAGTAGGTATGCTGCCTTCTGTGGTTTTAAGTCTCATCTACTTGAATATTTTTTTCTTGTAGTGGTGCTGTGGTGGTGTTACCCAGTGCTGTTGATGGTAATGAGTCTTATATGATATGGTAGAGAACTTAAATTTTTATTGGTCTGAAATGCAATGTTTAGGTTCCAAGTCAAGAATATCATAATTGCTTGACTGTTTATCAGTGTTCGTCATTAATTGTCACGGTAGTAGGCATGATTTACATCCAGACAGGTGGTGAGACATATTCACTGTGCAAATGAATGCAAAAATTACAGAATAGTAAGGACAATTTCTATCCTATTAATATAGCAAACAACAAGTCATTCAACACAGAATTAACAAAGATATTTAACGTTACTCTTCTATTGTCCTGGCTTCAGGTGGAATCGTCTTAATTGTCTTCATAGGAGCTAGTACAGTGTTTGTTGTGTTTTGGCTTTGATGTGAGACTTTTCAGTTCCTTAGGCCCTGTTAGCAAAAAGCCTGGAGGGCACAAGAAATTGGGAGGGGACACAGCCAGGCCAGCTGATCCGAACTACCCAAAGGGATATTACACACCATGGGACCTCATGCCTGGTATATATACCTGGGGGGTTGGCCAGGGCGGGCAGGTCGTTGCTCAGGGTCTGGCTGGGCATCGGTCAGCAGGTGGTGAGCAGTTGTGTGATGCACCACGTGTTCCCTTCTTCCTTTCCCTCTGGATGTTATTTTTTTCCTTCCCCTTTTCATTATAACTGTTATTGTCATCATTGATATTATTGTTCTTCCATTTTAATTCTGTTTTGATTATTAAATTATTCTTATCTCAACCCTTGAGTTTTACATTCCTTTCCAGCTCTCCTCCCCATCCCTCTGGGTGAGGGGGAGTGAGGAGCTGCACAGTGCTTAATTACCAGCTGGGGATAAACCATGACATCTGTCGTAAAGAAGTTTGGGATAGAAGAATAACAGAAAGTCCATAACTGCACATTTTTGATACAGCATGTACAGACTAAAGCTGGTGAGAATGTTTGATTACTTCAGAATTTAATTGAAATGTACTTTTTCGTGAGTTCAAAGTATTTCACAGGTCAGTGATGTTTTCACGTACGAATTTTTTGAATGTCTAATGCTTTCTGGTCACTTCTGATGTGTGTGGGTGTATGAAGAAAGAAATAGATATATATGAAGTGCTGTCTTACCATGACTATACTTCACCTAAATACTCAGAAGTTTTACTTCTAGTTTGCTGAATAAAAAATAACTATCAAACTTCCAAAGCTGTCATGAATTGAAATTATATTCTAAAATTACATATACAGCTTTTTTGTGACACAAGGGGAGAGACACGGAAGTGAAACGGAAAGGACACTAGACATTTTGTAAGTATATTGAAGGAATTAGTGTCTCTAGGGTTGGAAGATACTGGTAAACTGTAAAATTGAAGTATCTCAGCGGTTATTTGAACCTTTTATTGCATCTATGAAGGGAAGAGTCTTATGATATATTAGCAGTGCTGAATTTAAAGGAAGTTAAAAGTAGCCCTAGGCTATGCCTAGAGCCTGTAATACCACAGACACACCTGTAGAGCAACCACAAAGTTTCTAGACCTCAGAATTGTGAAGAAAGTTTTTCAAATGTTAAATGACTGCAAAGCAATGTTACACTGGGTCAGCTGCAGACTGAGAGCCTGAGGCTTGGTTTATATTACAAAGTTCTGCTGCCGCAGCTATATCAGTCTGCACTACAAAAATGACAAAAGAAACAGCAAAAACCCTCCATGACACCTGTGTACTTGCAAGCCCTCCACATAGACTTGACTGTGTCCACAGAAGTTGTTTTTTTTTTAATTTACCACTGTCCATACTAGTGCTTACTAATGAGGTGTGTAAGAAGGAGGTAGTTGTGATGTAGTTTAGTGATAGGAAGGTAGCAATGGTTCTTTCAGTGTGAATGTATAGAAAAAGTCTAGGTAAAAGAACTAGAATCCAGCCCTTCTTGCCATTAGACTATGGACTCCCACTGCTGCCTATGTTCTTTTTTCGGTCCTTACTTACTCCATCTCATACAATAAGAAAAACATCAGAGGAAAGCATTTTATCATGTGGTTTGAAGAAACTTTGTCAGAATACTAAAGTTGAGAAAGCAACTTGTCTGTTTCATGCCAAGTAGACACTTTAAATTGTATGTTTAAATATTAAATATATTTTATATGTTTAAATTAGCAGGGAAAGTGTAGAGCAGCACCACAGCTAAGTCCAGCTTTACATTTCTGTTTTAAGCAAAGAATAATCTCTGATCAGCTTTTGAAAAACAGACACATCTCTATATGTGGAATTAATGGAGCTGAATAATGGACTTGAATCAAGGAATTGTTCAGTGTTTTCCTTGGACTGTTTCAAGAAACCTTTCTGATTTGCTTGTCAGTGAATTAATTGTTCTGCATCCTTTCTGAAGCATCTATCTCATTTCATTTACTGTATACGGAACCTAGCCTTCCATTTCATGGCTGTGAAATTTATTGCAATGCTAATTTCTAGAAATACTGAAGATACCATAGGATTTTACTGAAACTCCACCCTACAATGTTTAAAATCTTTTTTTTCCTTTCCCCTGAAAACTTGTTTGACCCTATAGGAACACGTCTAGTATTTCTAAAACAAATTGTGCTATACCGATATCACAGTTACTGAATGGAGCTATTATCCAAATGAAAACTCCGGAACTTGTATTTCAGAATCTTTTACAGATCTGGAGATGATTATAGTCAAAACCCATGGTTTTATTTTTTGTTAGTTTTCAATACACCCTTAGCTTAATAACAAACTTGATTTTAGCTGCTTTGCAGTAATTGTGCTATAAGCAGAGTCCCTGATACTGTGATAACTTCCATCTATAAAACATTAAAATACATCTATGTCAACTTAAAAGTTTAACAATAATAGAAGTAAACACTAGAAAAGGGAATAAAAAAAGATATAAATCTTCAATTACCTTCATAACTTACATTGATTCCTAAGAAGTCAAAGTGTCATTTACTACTATCATAAGAAATAAAGTCCATGGGTATAAAGAAAGAATTAAGAAATTAATTAGACTAATACATCATAAAGAACTAAAGATATTATAGAAGAGAGAGGATTTTTTGAAGAATAATTGTGTTTTCTAGGGTTGGAATTTGTTGGGGGGGGGATTCTTTGGAGAAATCATGTTTCATTAGATCTTTTAAAATGTTTCTTTCCCTATACAGCTGTAGTGTTCCTAATCAGAAGATCATTGTACATGATGAGTTACTGATCCCCATAATGGTGAACCTGAACCAGCACAGGCCTATGCTGTGCATATGTAGATCTTGGCAATCAGAGCCGTGTAGCTCTTGTCTGCAAGCTAAGCCCAACCAGCAAATCCTGATGGAGCAGCCTGTAGCTATTCCCACTGGGTACCAGTGATTATGCCACCTGTGTATCTATCGTTATCTCAAAACAAAGCAGCATTTTCTCATGTGAACATTCTTTTGCTTGACAGTAGAAATTAGTAATAAAATTCTTTAGTACCAAGAAAGTTCTATAAGAGCTCTAAGTACCAAAATGCTCATGAACCTCTCCACAGAGAGGATCTGGGCAGCATGCCTTGCCCTGGTCAGAGATGCCTTGCCACATGATGCTGCCCAACTCAGAGTTTCCAGCACATGAAACAACATAGGAATATCTATGCTATTTCTTTTTTTCCCTTCTGGTGTCAACTCCAATAAATGGTATCTTAATATCTTGTGGAATTTGGTTGTCGTAATACTGGGATCATAAACACTAACCACAGTGCATTACAATAATGATAGAGAATCCATTCATAGATAACGTAACTCTGTACAGCCAAAAGAAATGAGATGATCTGGTTAGTACATTTTATTGTACAAATAAACATATAGTATATAAATTATAGTGATAATTAAAAAAAATTAATTACGGTTTACAATTTTAAGTTTTGATTCATGTATCTTATAAGATGTGATTTAAAGTATATTGATAACGATCAGTTCATTATCATTCTTACTTTCCTGATAGTTGGGGATGAGTGGGAGATACAACATAATTCTTGGTTGATCAGATATGGGAAAATCTCTCATTCCTCAAAGATAAGTTTTCTGGTCATATTCACTTTCCTAAGAACACAATTTCAATATCACTCCAAGGTATTTAAAATGTTACTTTTCATACCGTCTTCTAGGCTCCAGGCAGAAGATATTGTTCAGCCATATTTTTCATGATATAATAAACATGAAAAGTTATTTCAGCCTAATTTTCAAGCGGATAGTCATGTGAACTTGATGGTGAGATGAGCATTTTATTTTAGCTTTAGTGTTCACATAGCAACATTAATGACATCAACTCAAACCTATAGTTCAGAAAAAACAAATACACAGAAAACCTAACTGAAATGCAAATTAACAATTTTTTTTTTAGTAGGATAGATGACTATTAATTGCCGTTAGCTGAACTTTGAAAGTTGTGTCTTGAATAAAACCAACTGAAACCAGCCAAGGTTGTGCAGTATAAGTTCAATATCTTGAGAGATCTAGAGAAGCCTAAAATGTAAATGAAGAATGACATGCTTCTTCCCCATTAGTTAGAACAGGGATTTTCCACTCTACCTATAGTTAGTAGATTTGCAAAAATACAAACTATAGTAAACTTTATGATTCTTGTCTAGGAAACTTAAAATAAACACACCATATTAACGCATTTCAGTTGTCAGATCATCACTACTTCTATTTGGAAAATGAATGAGAAACTCAGCAAATCTGATGCCCTGTTTGAGGAGAAGCATTATTTCTTTTTAGCTTCCTTGTCTGCAACAGTTTAAAAACAGCTATCTCAAGCCCTGAGTATCTGTGATGCAACAATACCCCTTCAAACCTGTACGAAATAAAAATAAAAGCCAATCTAAGATTTCATGAAAAATCAAGAAGATAATATAGCCAGAATATTTCACAATTAGCTAATATTACTTCATAATAATTTTCCTAAATATCACTAATATATGATGGAAGAGTTGTGCTCCTGTTTTGCAGTTCCAAGCTGGCCAGACAGTTTGGTCCAGGAGCCTTATAACTTAGTGGCATAGTATTCTGCTGATGTTACTTTTTATCTTGGGTTTTTGTTCATTGAGATATAAAAGAGACAATTCAATATAAAAATGTCTCTGCCTGCAGAAGTAATAAAGAACTTCTGCCTGGAAGAAATGCCAAAATATATTCTAGGTCAGGCTGAGCGAGCATGCCTGCCTTCTACCTGCACATCATGTAATTATGTTAGTAATTGTCACAGATGACAGTATAAATGCTAATACTATAAGATGACATTCTCAACAAATACTATAAGAAAGGAAGAGTAATAAAAAAATGTCAAAAATCTTTGACTTGTAAAACCATGGAAGAATTAAGTGAGGAAATAGGATGTAACTCTTAATGCTTTGTAATATATTAGGGTAATGAAATAATTGCTAAGATTTAGCCTATCTACTTTTTAGTCTCTGTATTTTTGAAAATGAGATATGAGATGTAAGGCAACATGGAAAACAGCTCGGATTTGCAGACATGTCAGACAGAGACTTTCCAACAGGGAGGATTAAAATGAAGTTGATGGGGAAGCTAGATAGGGGAAAAAATAATATTAATGTTTAAAAAAATAGAAAGTAGAATTGAAATATCTGTCTGAATCAAATAAAGAATGAAGATTTTAGAACTAAGTTCAGAGAAATTGAAAGCAGAGTTAAGTTACAGCTCAGAGTACAACAGTGAACCATTAAAAACTCTATTGTTTGAGTTCTTTGAGAAAATACTGTCTGAATAAACCTTTGGTAGGAGTCATACATATAATGATTGTTCAGAGAATAAAGGACATCTAGAACTTACCTACTTGATATGGAATTCTGTTGAATTATCTACCAACTTAAGGATGTGGTAAAGGCGCAGATTGTCCAGTAAGTTGTCAAACATGTTTATATGGATTTGTATATATACGAACATATACTTCTGTTTACTCATATCCATTACATATTTTCTCAACAAATTAGATGGCCAGCTTCAGTCTACATGTCTAACATCAGTCTGATGTCAAAGTTTACAGATAAAGGAACAATCATCTTGAGGAAATCTATAAGTAGTTTTCTGATTGCTAATTGTAAGCATGCTCCCCACCCCATGGCTCCTCTAATAAATTGAGAGTAATCGATGAGGAGCATAGCGTACATATCAGAACAGATCATATAACTTATTTTACTCCTGGCAAGAACAATGTCCCTGAGAAAAGTTGATATTAATTAAAGTATTCTGTAAAATTCAAGTAAAAAAATAAGGACAAATATAGACATGTTTATCTAAACTGTTCTATTTATGAAAACAATTTTCCCACAGTTCCAGATACAGATTTTGATGCATTTCTTTTAAATGAAATTGTGTGCAAAGTTGACAGGGATATCTTAGGCAATTTGTTTTAAAACAAATACTTAATAATAAAAAAATAATATAAATTTAATGGAAACAGACCATGCTAAACCAAATTGTTTCTGATGTAATGAAAGACCTACTAGGTAAGGAGGAAGCAATAAATATGTGACTTTTTACTTTAAGAAGGCTTTTAACATTGTCTCAAAATGTGATCCAGATGAAATTGCTCCAAGTTTTTGATATTTATGAATAAAATGAAAAAGCAGAAAAAAACATATGAAATATAGGGGATCGTAAACTGGGATGTATTATTTAAAAGACTAGTCACATTTTAAGATGCGTCAACGGAAGCATCAAATATAAGATATAGGAGGCAAATACACTGCTATGTTATGTACTGTTGAGGTTGTTCTCCAGTATAAAACTTTTCAAAAGATGTAAAAATTAGAGGTTAAAATTACTAAAAAAGGTTACAAAATGCAATGCATGGTGAAAAGGTAAAGAAGGAGAGTTTGACATGGGAAAGAAAGAAAGGTGACAGATTTTGAAGCATAAACAATTTTTACAAAGGATGTGGTGATCAATTGTTCATCATGCCCACAGCGTTTAATCTGCAGAAAAAGAAAGTTCATGTTAGTAATTCCAACTATAAGAAATGTTTTTCTATGTAGGGAGGCTGGGGAATCCCCCATATGATATATTTTTTAAAATATGCCAGGCAATATCTTCCATTGATTTTTAGTGTAAAGTACTGAAATAGTTCCCGCAAAGACTAAGACATTTCTTCTCAGAAAATATGTAACCAGTCAGGTCACTCTTTTTTTTTCTTTTAGTTGTACTTTGTTTCACATCAAGGAGAATGGGTATTTATCACCTCTCTATAAGCTGTCATTTAGCCGTGAGAGGGTGTTCTTGGAAATGTGTTATGAAATTAGTATTGGCTTCATGCTGATCTCTTAGTTCCAGTGAAAGTTGCCTGCCCAATTCATTACAGCATAAAATATGTTCCTCCCCAATGACTATGCTTGCAAAGAACGTGATCATACACTCATTCATATACAGAGAGTTCAGAAGAGTCAATACTCATCTGTACGATCAGTACTGCTAAAGCACAGGAAAGAAGCTCCAGGAAGAAAACCAAACCAAAACAAAAAACAAAAAAATCCCCAAAAACCCAAAAAACAACCACCCAACCAAAACCAAAAACAAAACCCCAACAACCTAAACTCAAAAATAAAATAAAAAAAAAAGCAAAACCACCCTATGTTTGGGCATCCCCAAGCTGAGGCTTCAAATGAGTGGAAGAAAGATCATAAATTTGTGTTTGATACCTAGAATTGTACATCTCTTATGCTACTCATCTTTTATAAGATCGAGACCTCACTTTTTGGTGTTGTAGAGAACATATAGGATTTTTTTTCCTCCTGAAAATTTAATGGTAGCAGCCAACTAAGTTTAATTTTAACCAAAAAACCCAAAAGCCAAAACCTGCTCAGCTGCATGACTTCTTACTAAATTCCATTCCTAGGTGTTCTCCTTGTTGAGGGACTCCCTATTCTGTGTGCTTGAGTGCATATAAGGGTCTGAGTGCCAGTAACTGCATTGGAACTGTTGGCTGTAGTACCCATGCACCTGCATCCCAGCAGCTGGGGGGACTGGAGTGAGTGAAATTCAAGCGCCAGCAACTGTGACCTTGGATCATAGGAGCCCATGTATCTGTAGTGCCCGAAACTGGAGCAAGTGCAGGTGTGCAAGTGAAGGTGTGTTTGCTGCTGAAGATTAAGCATGATTAGCTCCCTAGTAGACAAAGTGACCTGGGGGTTGGGTGGGTGGTGGCATCTCTGAGGGTGGGAGAAGCTGGAGGGACCAGGGGATTCCCAGTGAACAGGTGGAGAGACCATTTGGTCTGGGGTTTCTAAGCACAAGACCCATGTATGTACTTGCATGAAGGGGGGCTGGCTACTGAGGGTCAGGGAAGAACTGACCAGCTGCTAGTCACCTTTGTGTGCAGGGGGTGTGTGTGCAGTGGGAGAGTAAGGGAGTCTTGATATCAGCATCTGGAGTGGGGCTGCAGCCCTGGGGGTTTGTATATGCAAGTGGCACCCAGTGGAGAGCCTAGGATCCAAAGGCAGCTGCTGGCCAGACTGGGTGTCTGAGCCCAGCTCCTAGAGGGACCCACATTTTACATATACACATATATTTCCACTAACAGGCGCCATCCTGCTCTGCCAGAGAGGTGGACAGGACGAGGCGGTTGTTCTCTGTGTTCATGTGAATGCGTTGTGGCCACCAGCTATATGTGTGTATGTGTTGTATATCTGTATGTGTGTTCCTATAGGAACTACGTGCTCAGCCTTACTACTGGTTGGACCTGGGATCACAGACCTACAGCAGCCTTGCCTCTGTCAGGCTGCTGGATTTGCCATCCCCTAACACTCAGTATAAATGAAATGTTGAAAATCTAATCAAATAATTGGTATTAATTTCAAATTAAATTATTGCAAGGAAATAAAGAAGATGTGAATACAGGTATGTGGTTGCTTGGTTTTTTTTTTTCTCTGATAATACTACTTTGCTTGGGTACTGAGCCCTGTTTTGGGCACTATGGTCTGAGAAAGATGGGACACTGAGAGTTCAGACTGCAGGCTTAGAAGCTGTCATGTTTTCTAGGAGAAAAGTTTGAATTACCTACAGTGGTTTAACTCAAAAGCCAGAAGATTTTAGAAAGATAGCAAAAGAGAATTTTATCCATGAAAGACACAAAAAAAAAAATAAAAATTGTTTATTTCAGCCAAGGCAATAGAAGAAACATTTCTGAAGGTAGAATCAGTCCAGTGATGAAATGAATTGTCTATGAGAAAGTTTTTGAATACATTAATCAAAGATCTGCTAAGAATAATGCAGACATAACTGATTTTTCTGCAGGGCAAAGATTAGACATAACTTTGCACTGTTTTTTTATGATTTTTCAGTGATTGCATAGGAAACCAGTTTCAGGCTTAGAAATGGTACAGAAGTTGCCCAACAGGCATCCTGCAGGACTTTTGGAAACTGGACTCCAAACTTAATACAAAAAATGTTTTTCTCCTCTTTGGGCAGTTCCTGACTGGAGTAGTAGAATCCCCACAGGGGTCTGAAGTAGCAACTTTTCTGCATAGTTAGGTGCTTAGTAAGGTGTAGAAACAGGAAACTGATAATTCTGAAAGGAAAATGGCAATAGAAATAATACAACTAAACCTTTTTCAAAGGGATGGGGCAGAGCAGATGCTGAGTAGCTGCCGAAAGTTACAGCCTTAAGCTCTCACGAGAATTCTAAAGAGCACAGGGCTTCTGGGGGAAAACAACAAAAACTCCTCCCCAAACCCCAACAACAACAACAAAAACCCACTGGTTTTGGCTGGGATGGAGTTGTTTTCATCATAGCAACTTGTATGGTGCTATGTTTGAGTTTGTGATGAAAACAGTCTTGATAATATGGTTGATAATATGTTGATAAAAAAATAATAATATTTTTTTAGCTATGGCTGAGCAGTGCTTGCACAGTGTCAAAGGCTTCTCAGTCTCTCACACCGCTCTGCCAGCAAGCAGGATAGGGGTGCCCAAGAAGTCGGGAGGGGACACAGCTAGGACAGCCAACCCAAACTGATCAAAGTGATATCCCATATCATATGACATCATGCTTAGAAATAAAACTGGGGGGAAGAAGGAGGAATGGAATGACATTCAGAGTTACTGATACCAAAAGGTCGGAAACAGAACTCCCTCAAACTCAGTTTGGAGTGTTAGAAAGGAGGCGTTCTTTATTTTCAGTGCTGAATACACAGGGGATAAGTTCCACCCAATGTGCATATTGACTTTTCTGTTTATCTTTATATGGCCAATCTATACCTATTAATTACATTTCTGAGAAACTATTAGCATACTTATTACAGTTCCAAGAAGTACTTATCATATCTACACTCTTACTATGCATGTGTGGTCTAATGGGTCAGGGGTCCTCTGGTGGTCGTTTGGGACATCTTCATCCTTTCTTCATCCTCTTCTTCGTCATCTTCCTCTTATTATTATCCTTTTTGTGACTTTCTCTTCTCCTGGTCCTGCTTCAGCACTCTTGGCTCATGTCTTGGTTTCAGACTGGTTCTTACCTACTTAGTAGCTAAACTATACTGTGCAGCATTCTATTAGTAGCTAAACTACATAATAAAGTGTTGTAGAGCTCGGCAATGTCATGGATATGTAGTTCCAACATTTACAGTTAAGCACACTGGTAAAATTCCTTGGTATAATTATGACATTTGTTTACCCAAGTAACCATTTCATGTGATGGAGCCCTGCTTTCCTGGATAAGGCTGAACATCTGTCTGCTGATGGGAAGCAATGACTGAATGCCTTATTTTGCTTTGCTTGCAAGCACAGCCTTCGCTTTACCTATTAAAAGGCCTTTATCTCAAGCTGTGAGTTTTCTCACTTTTAACCATCTGATTCTCTTCACCATCCTACTGAGGTGTGTGTCAGAGAGCACCTGTGTGGTGCTTAACTGCCAGCCAGGGTTAACCCAGAACACCTCCAAACCAAAAACCCCTGTGACTTACACAGTCTTGCATTGGTGAAAAGATACACCCTTTCCCCTTCTTTCCAGTGTTGTATTAACATCCAGAAGGATGCTACACTATCAGTACTACAACTGACAGCAACTTCATGAGCCCTGTAGACATGGAAGAAGCTTTAAGATTTTACGCCAACAGTAGTTTGCCGAAGAAAAGTAACAGTTAAGAGACTTGTTATGCCCCCTTAGCATCTCAACGATTAAAAAAATAATTCAATTTCTTACATAATTTTAAAGTTAATTTCTTTCCTTTTGACACAGATGTATGGGAAACTGAAAAGCAGATTCCATATGAGTCATCTGTTTCAGCCTTCTCTAAACAAGAGGCAACTCTATTAAAACAGGAAAACGATGGTTTCTTCCCTAATTTTAGGAACTCTTATTCCTTCTGGTTTTAATAAATTAGCCTTAGCTTTACTATCAAACACAGTAGTAGAGACCTGCAAGCTCATGCAATAATACAAAGAGATTGATGAAAATTTAAATTACACAACAGACTGACTTAGTGGAGTCCAATGCAGAACCAAAGTCTACATGCCTGTAACTTTTAATAGCCACAGATTAACAGAGAGGAGCATTTTCCCATCATTCTGCTGAATACAGGAATTCATCGTTTTAATTATCTCAACACTATTTGTATTCTAATTATATGTAACATTTTATAAACATAAAGCAGAGATTCACAAACTCTTTAGAGATGGTAGTTAAACGAACAGAACTGGGAAACATCCTATACCATAGAATTATTTAAACTTGAAAATTCATAAAATCAACTTCATGTATCATTGTAGAGAAAGAAATTAATTTTTATACTAGCTAGTATGTAATAGATTTTTTCTTGAAATTGAAAGACTATTATGTTTATCAACATGCAATGGTGTTTGTTCATTACATTGATTTTTATTACGGGTTCCCACAATTTGAAATAATTATGAAAGAAACAACAGAAATAGATTTTTGATTGTTCATTGTTTGTGGCATCTGTAGGAAATATGTTGGCTTGACATCAACTGTTAACAGGCTTTATTCAAAATTAAGGGGAAACAGTTGTGAATTATAAACATTGTCTATAATGGAGCTTTGTAGTTTACATAATTATATTTTGTAAAAGAAAGGAGGCAAGCTTGGTCTGACTTCATTTTTTCCATTAGAAAAGATTCAACTGTCTTCATCCCACGATACCAGCTGCACTGTGCTTTGTATGAGATCATTGTGATTAATTTCAATAGCCTGCAGAGAGAGTTTATTTTCTAAGTGCTGTCTTTTGCAGATGTGCCAAGGGAAAAATAATTTTGGTCTCTGCAATCATATGCAGAAAGCTAGTCCTGTTCTGAAGCTTTACTTCACATGGTTCTTCCAGAATAGCCCTGTATAGAAATCATAGTTTCAAATTAAAGTACATTTTAAGTCAGTCTGTTTCCCATATGGTTCCTCTAAAAGTATTTAGAGTTTGTACTAACTAGGAATATTTTGTTACTCAAGGGTACACTAAATGCTACTTGAAAAGAACATGTGTATAAAGACTTTGCAAATATAAGACCAATATTTAAAAAAATGATCTTAAAGGATGATGACAGGAACATAAAATTTGTCTCAACAGAACTTTTAGATAGAAAAACCCTTGTACCTTCATCAAAAACTCTGGGCACTGAGCCCAGCTCTAAAGTGAATATGACAGAACAAATTCTCCTTTTCTAAAGTAAGCTCTCACCCTCCTATTTTAACTTAGGCTAAGTGCCTACGTAATAAGTCTAAGAATTGGTAAACCTTGACACCACCTTGCTTATCTGAAGGAATAGTGCATATATTTCCCTCATCACAGATGCTCAAGAAAAAGCCCAAAGTTTGATTTCTTGTTTCCATTAGAACAAGGGACAGTCTTTAAAGTAATGACTCTTGGAACTACTAGTCTATCCTGTGAATTTTGGACAGAGATTTTAAATTTCTGCCTTGGCCATACAGATGTTCAATGAAATAATTTTTGCTCCCAAACTTTACTCAATTTAAACTTAAAATCTCCTTATTAAACTGAAAATCAATTTTAGATTAGCTATTTCAAAAAATTTTGGGGAAATAATTGGGAAAACATTAATTAATTAAATTGCCCAACTGGCAAAGTATTTTAGATATTCAAGCTATGACTATCAGATTTTATTTGGATAAAATAAAGATTAATAAAAAAAAATGTTAAATGTACTAAGATTAAAATAATTCTTGTGTGAATTTTTTTCTTATTCCAAATAATAATTTCTGATTTTATCCTTATGTTTTCAATGGCAAATTAGTTTCTGATTTTATTAATGACAGTAATACTCTTGTGGAGTGCATAGGAATTTGCATGGAAAGGATTTGAAATGATCGGGTTAGGGTAATGAAAAGAGATTAGGCTAAAGAAAGGGACAGCAATGGAAGAGTCAATCAATTTTGTTGTATGGATCAGACAGCAAGACAGACGTGCACCTAGTGGCAAAAAACCCCAAACCAAAATCATTCACAACATAAGTATAAAGAGCAGCAGTAAATATGACTATATATAAAATGCACTGTAATCATAAAACTATGTGAAACTAGTTTGTGCAACATGAATGGCAGAAGACAAAGTAAGCTTTCTAATCTTCAAATATTATTTGTGCCTTGAAATGAAGGAGCAGAGAAATAATGAGACTATTTCTTAATGTTAATCCTTTCTTAGAGGATTACAAAGTAAAACTAGCAGAGCAGATCCTGACTATTTCTTAGAGCAAGCCTTTAATCACATAATAATGCAGCTGAACGTAGCTTGGTCTGGTGCTTATTTAATTATAATTAAATGCTTGCAACACATGTGTCAGTGACAATATTCTTATTGCTAGACATCAATGCTAGGATATATGGCTAATGATGATGCCAGACTGAAGCACTGAAGCAGCTGGGAAGTGCCCTGAACATAGTCTCTGTTGGGTGCTATCTGAGAAAACAGAATGCAGAGAAGTGGGACACCCCCCCCCCCAAAAAAAAAAAAACAAAAAACCAAAAAACAAAACAAAAAAACCAAAACAACTGATATTTTATTACCTATAATTGGGGAAAGTGCTGGAATCACAGAGCTGAAACATCTGCTGACTTTGATGATACATAGATTTATCACTGAGAAATTTTGTGTAAACTGAAGTGTCCTCTGCATCTTAGGTTATTACTTTTCAAAAGGAAGTGCTGGATGAGAAACACATAATTCAGCAACAAGCTTACCTCCCAAACAGTATAATGTGGAAAAAACTTGTACCATTATTTATAACTAGTAATTGGGAACCTTTCCTCCAAAACCTTTTTTTTATCATTATTTAACTGGTGATTGTAAATCTTTTCTCCAAATCCTTGTTTTCCTTGTCAAATATGGACTCTGTGAAACCTGTACCATTTTAATTAAACCTCAGTTGCGAGAAAAAAATTCAGTCTAAGAATCTTGTTATAATGTTGTAACCACATAACAATAGGTAAGTGATCAGGTCAGTCTTGACAGCTGAGAAGATTTGAGTTCAAAGCCCTAGTCTACTTTAGGCAGAACAGGTATTTAAAACTGAATCCTATAGAAATGCCCCATTTACTGTTGGGTTATCCACTATCCTACAGTATAGTCCATCCATTATCATTCAGAAAAATGTTTGAATTATCTTAGTTTAAGCCAAGTATTAAATATTAATATTTTAAGTCTTGCAAATGATTCTCTCTCAGCTTGAGCAATAACCTGGGGTTGTTCTTATAAAATTAATTCACTTCTCCCTCTGTTCTAAACTGTTAGTGTCACAAGGCGACCATTGATTTCAAAGGGTTTGGTAGCGACATAAGTAAAGGGTTAGTGAAACAGCTAAAAGATGCCATGAAACCTTGCAGGTCAGATGGTGTGTGTGTAAGGGGGTGATATATATCACCTGTAATCAATATACAGAGCTATTTGAATCAACTGGCTATGCACCATCATCACTTAATGTAGCTCAATGCCAAATTGTCTACTGGTGTAGACAGTTCGTTCAGAAGAGTCTAAGCAGAACTTCGTGCAGGCTAGAAGATATGTTAAGTAATTTAAGTAATATGTAAGTCTCACTCTGAAGGGTGACATCTGGCACTCACTGATCTACAGCAGTTAAAGACCTGCTGTGGAATGCTGGATGTCCACTAATCATCACATGACTGACACTGTAAATAGCGTGTGTGCCTCCTTCAGATAAACAAGACATTCTGAGGGACTTAAAGTCTCTTTTGATATTTCTGAGTCACCGTGTTGCAGCGTCATTCGACCTTTTTTAGAATAGCAGGAATGAATGATAGTCTGCAGGCTTTACCAGGCTTGGCAGCACCTCTGTTGACTAAACATACGTGAATTCTCAGCAGGCAGCAAATTTCTCTAGAGATACCGTCTTTAGTGCCTTTTAGCAAGGAGTGAGTGCTACTCATGCACGCTTCATTCTCCAGTCTCAGGTCATCATACCTGCTATGTAGTGGCACTTCAGGGGAAGATTCCTTCTCCTGCCCCATGCAGAGACAAAATTCTAGTCTTGTTTGTCTTCCACCTCTTGTGCACTTTGAGTGTCTGAATTCAGTCAGGAGCTATTTTCTCATCCATGAACACCTTCTGCCATCTTTCTTTGATTTCCTACTTTTTGGTAAGGATCTTTCTTAAGCTTGGAGGGGGCCATCCTTGAATATCAAGCAATGAGTACTTTATAATTAGTTTAATTTCCACAAATGAAAATTAATATTTTTAATAGTTTTTCATTTGTTTAAATACAGATAAATCTGACATTATTGAGATCCATCAGTTTTCTACTTTCATGACCCAGCTGCCTTTAGTAACAATGTTATGGTGCATAAGAGGGAAGACTCTACTCTTCAAAATTTAGAAGACAGACAGATTTAGAGGCTCTCTCATAGCGATGCAAGTGTAATGAAGAAAAAACATAAACAATCATGGCTCATTCAACACTTTCCTTCCTCAGACTTTTTGTAGCTTTGACTGAAAGTTTTGAGGATAGAATATGTTCTTATTTTATTGAACTATTACCAAAGCTCTTAAATGAGGCAAGAAACTTGTTTTTACTACGGCAATATGTGTGTTTAAGTATAAATAGAAAATCCCTCATATTCTGCAGTTTTGACATTCAAATTGATCTTTTACATTAATAACATATACTGAAGTTAGTTTTAAACAAATAACATTTTCTTGTGGAAGAAGTTATAGTTTTAATGTTCAAAGTTTAATTTTGAAGAAGTTGTGTAATTCTTCTAAGATATTAATTAGCTATTTTGCTGACACTAAGATTGTCTGGTGTAAATACTTGGAAGTGTTTAATTAACAATGACATGGTTTGGCTTTCCCCAAAACAAGATCTTATGTAACTATTTAAATACCAGAACATTATATAACTTTCAAATATCATCAAAAGAAACCTCACACTATTAACCGACTCCACTGACTTTCTTGGATAAATGCTGTATAATCATCCTTAACATTGCCATGGGTAGCACTTTTCTGTGCTACTAGACACAGAGATATGGAAGGCTTGAGAGCAAACCTTACCTGAAAAGACCACAGCAGAGAAAAAATTATATTTTTAAAAGCATAATACATATTATACATATAATATATACATATTTTATATACATATTTTTGGCTGTATATGACTGAATTTTCATGGCCTAGACAAAAGGGAAAAATTATTGGTAATATATAAACTATGTTATTTGGCTTGGAAATTCCTAAAGGAAGAGAGGGACTTTTTTCTCTAAGGAACCAGAGATAAAATAAAATATTTGGGCTAGATTATGAAATTGAGCAATATCTTGTGATTTCAAGATAATTAAGAAATAGAGGTGGGAAATATTAAGTCTTAAATGGTATGCTTTTACTTTGCTTTTGAATAGTAAATTGTTGTTAGTATGTCAATAAAGCTTATATTAATTTGAAAACAATTTATTTAAGACTGAAATTTAAGTGGGTATTGGTTAGTTGAACTGTGTGTAAATAACTAAAATTAATACAGTTATGAAAAGGAGAAATCAAAGCATTTGGATGATTAGCCTCATTTCTTTTCTTCTGAAGCAGTTAAAGAACTTAGAATCCATATTTAAGAGTGTTTTCCTTTTTATTGACTAAAGATCTCTCTTCAGCAATTTTTTCCATTCAGTTAATTCTAGTTTTAGAATCAATCTAGAAAGAGTTGCCAACTATTTGATTTCACAGTCATACATATGCACAAACAATAAAGAGAAAACTAAACAGGACCCAGTGCATTTTACATTACTCTAAAAATAACAACCTTAGATATTTCTTTACTTTTAAGTATCAAAATCCATAAATTAACCTTGGAGATGGCATGAATGATGCTTTAACCTTTCTATCCTACCTTTATAGAATTGCAGTCTCTTATCCCTTGGTTTGATACTCATTTAAAGGACAAAGTCAAGTAACAAAAGATACAAAGGTATTGTACATTAATGTCATATAAAACAAAACCAAACCCAAAAAAACTTCCTAAAAATCTGTAATATTTTTTGGTGAATAGTTTTTTAAAAATATACTTCTTTTCTTCTTTCCTGCTTTTCATCTAATTAAATTTTCACAGATTTCAGGACTTGTTAGATAAATGACTGACCTCTCTTTGAAAAAGAATGTTTATTTGGGGTAAATTCTAGTCTAGAACATTTTCAAAGGGTTGTCTAAATCCTCACAAGCAGATCTATTGTGACAGACTGATGTCAGTACCTCACATTTGGCTCAGAGGTACATGTAAGCAAAAAAAGCAAACCAATCTGGCTTCAAACTGTATTTAATCACCAGCTGGCTAAGCCTACTAAACTATACATTTCCCAAGGAAAGATTATAGAGTAAAAAACCCTAATCCCCATTCTACCTCCAGATTCTCATGAATTAATGCATTGGTTCATAAATAAATTACATACTCAAAACCTCTGCCTAAACTAATGTTCAGTCATTTGCTTGTATCCCTATGGGTAGCTGAGCGTTCTCTCAGATTTCTTTAATTACTAGTCATTGACATCAGAAGGAACACTGAACTCTCTCTCCTCTCCCCCCACATATACTCAACACACTGATACACTTTTAGTAAAACCAAATTAATAGACAGGTGGCAATGAATGGATTACATTTTTACTATTTCCTGAAAAAAAAAAATCTTATTAATAATTGAGAGGTAAATGTTAAAGGTTATAATCTAATGAAAAAAGATAATATTATTTAAGGTATTACAATTTTTAAATTATATTTTTCTGTTTTTCTGTAATTTTTAGGGGTTAGTTGTACAGTTAGTTGTACTCTAATTGCGTTCACATTCCATATTATCTGATTATTAAGGACAAATCTGTCAGTATTCAGTTATCCAGCTCTCTGGAAGATATAATACAGTAGGCGGCTTATGATATTTGTAGACACTGTTTCATTCCTTGGGTATCTTTGGAAAGAGTAACAAGACCAGTTGTTTGTACCCAGTTGCATTGTCAAAGATTGGAAAATAAATTGGTGTTCTTAACATCAGTTTTATTGTCTCTCTCACACTGAGGAGAAAATTTCATGTCCTGGGGAGAAGTAGGATTTCAGGTTTTTCCTTTTTTTAACATCTACTATATGACTTGGGCATCCCTACACAGTTCATGATATTTCCAGGCATCACATTCTCACATATTTACCAGGCAGGCTGAACAAGAAGGCTAACTAAATAAAAGTTTTCTCCTCTTTCAATGATATATCAAGAAATGTTTCGGTTTTTCTTTTTTAAGTAGAATAAATTAGTAGAATTTATTAAGCTCCTAAGAGCTTAATAAAATGTCTAAGCATGTTCAGCCAATTTAATTTCAAACCACAGCTAACTATATTCTATCCAGAGAAGCTGAGGAGAGGAAGTCAGTGAATATTTTAAGAAATGGAAGGGTTTTTCAGAAGGAAAAGCAGAGCTGACATTAACAAACGTGCATTCAGACTTCCAATCTGCAAAACACTGGCCAACTAAGAAATGTGGTCTTCTGACATGACTGATACTGTAACCTCCACACTGAGACTGTTGCCTTCTGAAGATACCTCCCCAGAACAGAGTGAGTGCTGTTTAAATGTAGATTTTTTAAAAAAATCTGTAATTAAATTAGATTAATTTATTTTATTAATTATTAATTATTAATTTAATAAATTAAATGTAGATTTATATTAATATATTAATATATTTACAATCTGCAGCTAACAGGTTGTCTTCCAGTCCTATGTTTCTGTCAGCACAATACTGTAGAACAGGACAAGTATTTTTAAGGTCAGTTGTTTGCTGAAAGGCAACAGATAATTTTTCATTTAGGAAATGTGTAATAAACATAAAATCCATGCTTACAAAATCACTGTGGGTTTTTTTCTTTATTTGCTTTTGTTGACATTACTGTTGCACTTTTTTATCTTCCTTAGATTTTTGCAGCAAACACCCATAGGTACCTTCTTGTTAATACTTTTTCAGTTATGCTTTGCTTTAGGCAGTCCAATGTCTGCAAGAAAAGTTGTATAGTAGTTTTTTTGATGTCTCGAGGGTAGAGCTAATTTTACATTCAAGACCAGGAAGGTGATTAGAATGAAATAAAAAGCTTGGGTTTATCCTGTTTTGGAAGAAAAAAGGTTTAGATTTAAAATAAAATGTGATTGCTGAATGTTTAGCTGACAGTAACAGTGAAGAAACCTGAATATTGCCATATTGAATATATATTGAATAATTAAATATTAATTACATTTTGCCAAAAATTTAAAATCAGAAGTTTAATTTCAAAATACAATTTATTGACCTCCTAAAATAAAGGAAGTTTCATGTGGAGCTTTGATCAAACAAAAAATTCAAAATTTTAGAGAAACCAAAATGTTGGAAATGATAAATGCTTATTTTGGTCATTGGCTTCCTGAAACAATTACAATATTTTTATTTTGATGTCTTGCTTGCTGTCACATCAGAGAAAGAAGAAAAAACTAAATTAAAAATAAAGGTGGACAAGCCCTCAGCTGTTATAAATCATCACTGCAAATTTAATTACCATGGATTTTGCACCCAATAAGGAAAATACTGAGCTGTTAGATAAGGTAAACAATCCTGAGGAGATGAAGGATAGCTAAAGTTTTTCAGTCTTGAGAATACAAAAAAATAGTAACATTAAGTCAGTGTCTTTTGCAATTCAAACTGTTACTGTATTATTATAAGCCTAAAACCAGTAATGTGAGGGGCTGAAATCTGTCACACATTTAAATCTTGTTTTGATGTGTAATTTTTCCTGTTAGAGGTATTAGAGAAACCAGAAGTGACTACTGGTATCAGTGGAATTACTCTGGAATAAAGTTGGTGGAGATTAGAGCTTACTGGGAAAGAAATTACTATATATATATACATATATACATGTCTGTGTTTTTGTGTGTGTACTATACAAATATAGGTTGCATATAGGCACTCTCATGCATGTAAAGAACATATATAAAGTAACTGTCAAGACTGTATAATTTTGTTGAAATTATGAGTAAAAAAAGAAAGAATTGTGTGTGAGTGTGCTGGTAATATATAACATTTTCCACCATTACGGCTGCATTCCTTGAATCTACTGATATTCCCCTAGGCTGGAGTCATGACACTTGTCACAATCCGTGTCTGCCAGTTTAGGCAAACAGAAAACTTCCCAGTATGTGCCAGGCAGCAGGACATTAGCAGAGAGGGTGGATCAGTAAACAGCACTTCAAAGATTGCTCTTATGGTCCATGGATATTTCATTAGCTCTTTTTACTGAACTCAGGTACTTAGAAATACTGTGCGTTAACTACTTCAGGTGTTTAGAAATTCTGTGTTTTAAATATACACTAGCCCATCTTTCTTTTTTTTTCCCCCATTAGCTTCTTTCACAATGCCCTAAACTAATCTTAAGATATTCACCTCTTTATCCCACTTCTGTCTCAGAAAGAGTACAAGAGACATATATTACATTTGAAGTGGATATTTTAAAAGTTGAATTTATTTTCTTAGATCAATATTTATCTATCAGAATAGATATAATGCAGGAGTCTATCCAAAACATATAGAATGCTTACATGCAGAAACCTTAATATGTGGAAATTAAAGTCTAAGAAACTCCTAGGCATGACAGTAAATTAGAGGCACAGCAAAAAAAATGTAATTGGTTTCAGCCATCTTTCAGAGGAGCTTAAATTTACTTATATGGTTACTGTGTTGGAAGAAAATATCATGGAGAGAAGAGAATATATGATTTTCTAAGTCCTGGTAAATTTTTGCTCTGTCTGGCAGTGAGCCTAGTTCTTAGAAATAACACTGTAATCTATGATATACATTAACATTATTTATTAGTTTCTAGTAGTATTCACTGTGAATCAACACCAAAAAAAAGATGTGTTTTTTAGCAGAAATCTTATATTCTAATTCTTCTGTAACTAAGGTAACATCTAAGAGCAATTAACCTCAATCAACTGTTGATTGTATGAAGTTTGATAGAGCAAACACTCGGGGCAAGTATGGCCTCACAGGACTGAGCAGCATACACATGCTAGAACAGACAAGGTAGCTTCATCTGAAAGGAAACACTTTCAGCAAAAGAGCTAGAACTTCCAAAACCTGTTTAGAAAGAGGAAATATTCCTAACACTGACTAACAAACAATGGTTTGTCATTGCTTGGTCAAACATTGTCATGGCAATTTGCATATAGCTCATAAACATCCAGATAACTCAAAATCATAAATATCTTTCGAATTATAAATTACCTAAGTAGCTAAAGAACAGAACCAAGCTGTTACATAATTTTGGGGGGCAAGGGAGGGGAAGAGAGGAATTACTTAATTGCATTGCAACATGTTTTAGGAGCTTTGCCGAGTCAGACATGACTGAAAAATATGTGCTTGCTTCTGATGGTCCACCACTAGCAAAAGTACCTGTCTCTCTTCTGATAAGGATCTCATTCAAAGGTCTTTGAAGTCACTAACAGACTATCTGTTGTCAAATCAGATCTTGATTTTCTAAGACAGGGATTATTACAGAATAAGAAATATTGTCAGTGTTAATTTAAGCATTCAAAATGATTGTGCTTGAACTTCACTAAAAATTTTATGATAAACTTGCATTAATAAATATTTCTCAAAACTGTAGCTTTTAGTTTCAGTCAGGGTGAGGTAAAAAAGTTAATAGTCTCACTGTCTTTCCTCGTGCCAGAGCCACTGTAGTGCTGCACAGCTAACTGGGACAAAACCACAGCCATTAAGATAACAAAATACATCATGAAGAGCTGCTGGGAACTGTCACACACAAGGAGTATGTGAGCTTCATACATATTGGAGTATTTTAGAAGCAGAGAGGCATTTTAATAAAGGAGCTTTCTAAAGGCATGTCCAGTGGGATTGCAAAAGTAGAGTTATTCCAAATGCTGTATGCATAAAGTGAAATTCAGTGTATCTTATTCTCCACCTTAGGAAGCAAAGTAAAAGTGAGGGAAATGACACAATCGCTTGAATCTTTGTGTTCCTCCATTTCAAAAGGCCAGATATTTTTTTTGATTTTTTTTTTTAAAGGAATGAAACATCCTTGAGAAGCTACACTTCTGGGTTGTTAAAACACTGCAATAGCATTGAGACACTGACAAACTTTTTTTAAAATGTAAACTTCTTTTTAGATTAGTGTGGTTGTAAATATCTTCTCCTTTTAGATGAAAATTAGACAACCAAGGCCCTCTTGTACAAAAAAAACCCAACCAATCAAGTTCCAGGAAAATTAGGTAAATCTCATTATTAGACTATTTTCATCATCATTTTGTGGAGAGGTTAAGAAAAGAATGATGCATTAGAAGATAAGACTCTAGTTAATATTCCTCAGGTCACTGTTGTCAAGTTTGCTGGTCAGTCTCCAGCTTATTGCTTTTCTTGGGGGAAAAAAAAAATAATCAGGAACCAGCCCCACACCTCCCTTAATTTTTAAGGCATATATCATGCTTTATTAGTTCCTACATTAAATATTTTACAATGTGCTTGTTAGTTTACAAAACATTTACAAAAGAGATATTATAAAACTGTCATACAAATGGTTGTCTCTAATTAGAATAAAGCAGATATCAGAAAACACCCTCATAAAAATACCAGCTTTTGAACTGACTGGAAAACCAAGATAGAGAAAAAGTGAAACAAGGAAAAAAAATGCATTTCATAGTAAATTTATGGTGAAGAACATATTTATGTAATTGCTGTTTATAATGCTGGGAACATATAAAACAAATGTATTTATCATTTCAGTGTGACTGCAAGATACTATTTACCAGTAAATCTGGGGGCTCTAAAATATTTTCTTTTAATATCAATATTTCCAGGGGACCATTGAGACTTCTTTAAATATTAGTACAAACTTTCTCTACATATCCTCATCTACTTCATCCTAGTAATAGAAGTTAAGGTTCTTATTAACCATCTTCTTGCTGTTCACAGCCTTTGGATATACAACTATTTTCCCAGCAGTTTGTAGTTTGTCTAGAACTTTCTACATGTGCATAGCCAATGAACTTGAACAGCTCTGACACTCATTGCTGCAAAACATGAGAGTAGTGAAATATTAACTGCCACGTTTTCCAGAGATTTCTTCATTAAAATTCTACAGTGACTATATAATTAATGAAATATAACTTTTCACTATAAATTCACAAACTCAGTCTGATACTGTATTAAACAGAGATCCCTATTTGTTATATATGTTTTCTGATAAAGATACTGCAGAACAAAAGCTTATTGACCTTTTCCAGTTAGGGATATAGTAGATCTAGCAACACTATCAGTAACATAACAAAATCCCAGACTTTTTGAATAAGTGCTTTTGCCACGTAATTTGTCAGGTATGACTCAATATATAGACACAGACACAACTTTATGTTACATAGTCTCTCATCGGACTTTAACTAATACTGCAACATAGATAACAACCTTGTACTTTCTTTTTGACTGCCAGATACTAACTAACTAAAAAGGCTGCAAAATTAATTCTAATTGTAAGCATGAAAATATTTTAAAATGTTTTTTCAATATATGAACAATAAAAAGAATACTGAAAGAACTTACATTTTTAGTCATTCAGTTTTGAAGATAGTATCTATGAGCTGTGTTTATAATAATAATGATTCAATGTCTTGCTAGCATCACTAAAATTTGAACCTTGCATAAGTATTTCAAATTATGTAATGTGTATAATGGACACTGAAAAGTAACTTCATTGATTTTCACTTTGTTATTCGAGCTTCACTGTCATGAAAATGGGATTGCAGCCTGACACACAATTTATGACGCTTGAATATATATTTTTATCATGGGAATTCTTATATTTCAAACAAAATATTAGAGTATTTCAAATCCTCTACCCATGGGAATCACAATTTTATTTCCTTTAATTTTCCAATTAAATAAACTAAATCAAAATTTAGTGCCATGGGAACACACTTGTTAGCTGTAATACTGCATAATTTTATTGTCTCTTAGGAGGTAGAAATTCTAAGGTATCTTCATTAATATTCACAAAGTCCAGTAACTTCCTGGATCTGTGTCATACAAAAAGCCTAAGGAAGGTCAAATAGAGAGGTGAACTAGAGAAAATTAATCTCTTGCCAAGTAAGGGAAAAAGAAACACTTCTTCTGTATCTTGTCTTCAAAATCATAGTTACAAAATACCTAGTTTTATATCAAACAAATGGGCTCACCAATCATTTTAGAAAGTAATAATGAAATATTAAAATATTTTCTTAAATAGTCAGGAGAATACACTTTATAAATGCCTTGTAGTTTCCTAGAGTAATTTACTAGATTTCATACAGAAAGTGAGAATTCACTGTGGAACAGTTTTATGAAATTTAAAAATATATAAGCATAAATTAGAACTAACACAAAAATAGTGACACAATAATATGACATTAACAAGGCCAAAATATTAATAGTGGCCTGTAGTGTGCTGACCTTGACCGGCTGCCATATGCTTGCCCACTGTACCTCTTCCACAGGACAGGGCATGAAAGCAAGACAGAAAAGCTTGTGGGTCAAGATGAAGACAGGGAGAACCCTTACCAATTACTCTCACAAGCAAACCAGTCTGGATTTGGGGAAAATTAATTGGATTTATTGAAAATTAAAGATAGAGATGGATGGTGAGAAACGAAGAACAAAACTTAGGACACCTTCTCCCACCACCTCTTTTTCTCCAGTCTTAACCTCAGGCCTTCATTCCCAGCTCCTCTGCCTCTGACCCCAAGTGGCATAGGGGCATAAGGAGTGAGGGATTGCAGTCAGCCCATAATGGTGCCTCTCTGCTGCTACTTTCCACACGTTTATTCAAACATGGGTCCTTCCCACAGACTGCAAACCTTCAGGATAAACTTGCTTCAACATGAGCTCTACACAGGCATTGGTTCCTTCAGGGAATATCCACCTAAAAATCACTTTCAGTGAACTGCAAAGCTCTACTGTAGTTTTCCCACTAATAAGCAAACAGTAATTTACATCATAAAAGTTTTTATAATCTATATATTTATTCAGGGAGAGAAAAGAGTCTAAGGACATATAAATAAAGCCAAACAATGCAATTTTAGAATTACGGTAGGCTTTAAAATCTTTATTGGTACAATTTTTCCTATTCTTCCATTTATAAATGAATCTGCCATATGAAATGAGCCCTTGAATGGATCCTTGCAGAACACCTGAAAGAAAGTGAAAATTGTAACTACATCAATTTAAAACCCCACAACCCTTAACGATTAACTTAAATGGGTTTCTTTCCAAGCAATATTTCACCAGGTGTTCTCTGAAAACATGCCAATAATAGTATTATTTTTTTTAAACAAAATCAAAAAGGAAAATTTGTTTTTCTACAGGAGAAAAAACTGTGCAGCCATAACCTGTGCTAGCATTAATTGTTATAACTCCAGATAAATAATGGATGAAGGGAAGAAAATAAAGACTGGAAGCTAATTGTGTTAAGTCAAAGGAAATAAATTGTTAAGAACACCTGAGAACACTGCTAGTGTTACTACCAATATTATGAGCGAGGTTCAAATCATGTGATACAGTAGTCGTATAAAGTCTGATAATCATTATGTCTCTCTTTAGCCTCAGACTGCGAGAGAACTTATCTATATTTGAGGAGGAGCACAAGATTATTATTTTTTTTAGGAGTCTTATTTACACTAGTCATATTGGTGCCTAAGCAATCAAAACCACATAAAGATTCTACTTCAAAAAGGGGTGCATGTTTTATGGCAGGAACATTTACATAA
>JAVJGJ010000001.1:28810934-28833590 GCA_035590215.1 Microhierax caerulescens
AGGGGTGTTCTGTTGGGTTTTTTTGTTTGTTTGTTTTTTAATAATAATGGTTCTTTATCCTATAGTTCAAAAAAATTTATAGTTGGGGACAAAAACATCAATGGAATTCTACAGAAATTTTTCTCTCTTCATTAGATATCTTCTTTTCAAATGTTTTATAATGCCTGCTGATCACAAAACCAAATGCATACTGATTGAATAACTACTAAAAATTCAATAGTAAACTATAATTGCTGTGGCAAAGATATGTAAAAGTTTCTGGAAAACACCTCTAAACACTAAGAAACTACCTAAAACTGACACTACAAAACTTAACATTTGTGTAGTAAGGAATTTTTTATTTCATTCCTTCCTTCCTTAGCATTTTTTGTAACATTTAATGTGGAACAGTGACTCTTGACATTCTCACAACCTGTATTTGTTTCAGTTCTACATTTTTAGCATAAATATGTGGGAATACTCAATGGTATTTTGATGAGAAAATTTATGCTCTTGAGCTACCAATGACTATTTCAGCTGGTTGTGAGATCAAATCTCTGGAGGATTTTTGTTGGAAGATGTGAAAAAAAAATCAAGCTAAAAATTACATCTTGCAGGAAAATAGATTTTAAGGAAGGCTGGGAAAAATATGTTATCAAGATCTGCCTGGGTATATATTCAACCACAGATATTAATTTGGGTTCATCATGACATGGATACTCCTTAACAGCAATTTGCATCTGTCAAGCCAGGTGGAGAGGTAGAACAGAAAACACAGTAACGATTATGTGGCACTAAAAAGTAGTAGGTAGCCCATAAAACCAGGTTTATAGCAACTCTGTGAGATGAAAATAGAAAAAACTTTTGTGTAGGTAGTGACTCCATCAGGTCCAAAACATTATTAGAATATCAGTTGTTGAATCAGAATTTCTCTTTCCATCAACTTCTATTTATAGTAAAAAACTATTGAAATCCATTTTATAATTAAATATATAATATATTTATGCTTGTGAAAGCAATCAAAAAGCTCTTAACATGTGTTCCATATAAATATTTGATCACTCAACATTTTTATGATTGTATAGTAATTGTTCCCTGTGGTCAAAAAATGATGGAAGTTTAAGTCAGGAGTATCAATAAAATATAGAGATAGTTTTCAAATGAACAGTTAGGTAGGAATCTTCATTATCACAACTTTAAAACCTGCATCATTTCTTTTTTGAGAAAAAGAAAAGAGACTAACACACCACTTTCTATATATTTCACTACATAAATTCAACATTCCAGGCTAATTCCAGGTGCCTAGAAGCATGTTGGTCAAAGTATGAAAGCCATCATTTGCACCACTTAGAACTCAGTAGGTTTTAAGAAAGACTGTACTATTTTGGTTTTGAGAATAAATTGTATCTGCATACAGTAATGTAATGTACCTCCAACAGTAATTTGGTCACATGATGGAAGTAACAGAAGTGGTCAGATTATCATTATATATCCTGCTATGACCCAGGATGGTGGTTATTTATTGAAAGATACATCAGTAAGAACGCTATGTTGATTACATCTGGATGTCAAAACTTAAGTGATTTGTAAATTGTATCATTGGTTTAAAATTTAATTTTCTTATTACATTAAGCAGTGATATAAAATACTTTAAAATGTTAAAAGCTTTTTATATCAATATTCACAATACTCCAGCCTACAACTTTTTCTGAGCTGTAACTGAACATATAGTAAAGTACAGGAGCTCAGAAATGACACCATCCACTGGGGAAACATGCACAGACTACTAGAAGTAAGTTAGAGATGGAAATCAAACTGGCTACTCAATATCAAAAACTTCCAAGTATATTTAATCAGCTTCTATCACCTTCCCTAGCCAAAAGACTTGATGTTTCAATAAGAATTGTGACAGTGTAACAAAATGGCTTTAATGTATTTCATTGATGAAATATCTTTTGAACTATGTAGGGAAATGTGCTGCAATGATCAACCCCCAAGCTGTAGATGGAAGGACAATCATTCTCTGCACTACCCACTACAAGCCTGACAACAGTACTTTTTGATGTTTATTATTTTGTGGGTGCTTCAGAGCAAAAACACATGACATACTATGATAAATTAATATCTTTTAAAGTGCTTTCTTGAACCCCGAGAACTGATTGTTCCTGTAACTGGAACTGGATTATTGCTGTTGTAGGAACTGAATGGTAATAGTTACCCTAGAGGCTTGTTCATGTTTACCTCTGTGAACAGTCAATCAGCACATTTTGACACCTTAAACACATTTTCCATTCATTTGTTACAGTTTCACTTCTTATAATGATTACTTTCTGAACACAGAGCAAGGTGCTCTGGACAGAACTGCATTGTTTTCACACTGTGGTATTTATTTCAGGCAGAAGGAGGTGCAGCTGGGTCGGGCCTGGTGAGGGAAACCTGGGTTAGACACAGCCCTGAGGGGGCTGGGCATGGCCCTGTGGGTGGGCTGAGGCTGGGCCAGGACTAGGCCCACAGGGGGTCCTGGCCTGGCAGGGCCCATGCCCAGGTAGGGCCAGGTGGGTGGTGAGGAGATGGAGACCAGCCTTGCTGCAGTGTCGCTGGGGCAGGGGCTGATGGCTGCGGGCAGTGAGGTGGGGGCTGCATTGGGGTCGTAGGCCATAGGCGGGGGTGGGGTGGGGGGTGGGGGGGTGACGCCTTAGGAAGGTGGCCAGAGATAGTCAGGACTTGAGATGCCCTCAGGGCCCTGTCAACCTTGTCTCAGCTGCCTCAGCTGCTTCAGCCAAAACTGTGTGAATCCCTCCTGTGGTAAAGGTCTGACCAGCAGAGGAGGTGGCAGTGCAACAGACATCCTTTCTGTCAGCTGAAACTGGGAGAGGATCCCCTATGACCTCGGAACTTTACCTGCGAATCAGTGAGAAGGAAGCATTTTACACATGAAAAAATGTATTAAAAATCCCAAGCAAATGTCAAGACTGAAAAGAGACATGAGGGATGCTGGTGAATTATCAGAAAGCCATTTCTCCCTGTTTCCATGAAGACTGAAGAACCCAGAGGGACCTTGGAAGGGGGAGCAGAATACCAGGAGAAAGAGATTGATACTAAAAAGTTTTGAATACTAGTTTTAACTGCATTATAAAAAGCTTTTTCTTTCCTTATTGGGTAGTTTAGACAACAATGTTAGTATTGTAACCTGGCTAATAATAGGTGGTATTTTCTGTTTTGATTTGACTGACAAAATATTAGCAGAATTCTTGGGTTAAGAATAAATTCAACAAGAAAATCCAGAAAAAAAAACCCCAAAACCTAGCTTTTTTAAGACATTATGGTACCCAGAATTCATTCCAAAATCTTTACATGACATAAGCAGCCATGCTGCAATACACAGAGAGGAAAAAAAAAAAAATCTTTGTTAAGTCGAACCTCAATGAAGACAAGAATAAAACAGTGAATCTAAAAAGAGAAACAGGGAAGGAAGAAGCCTTGCTTTTTAGGGTGTGCATAATCACTCTTAGCTAAAGCAAAGCAGGTCTTAGGGACTGCAGTGCATATAATTCTTTTATTAAGTCTGGTTTATGATACATATCTAGTGCTTTAAAAAATAATGAATAAGCTTCAAATTATAATTCTGAATAGGTGTGCACTACTAATAGTGGTATTTGCTAGAAATTATTTCAGTCTGAAAGACTGAACTTTATTTGCCAATTACTTAGAATCAATAGATATCATTACTAATAAACCACAAAATTACAAAAAGTTTGGAGAGATTATATCCTGAGAAGACAAGATACAAATGCAGATTCATGGGGTTGTTGATACATGCATGCAAATTAATAATATGCCTAACAATAAGAGTAAAACCAGGACTTGGACACATAAAACCACATTATTTCAAGATGATACATTGCTACATTGTCAGATTCTCAGTGGCAGTTTGTATGCATGCTATTCCTGTATGGTGATCTCTGTGTAAGTAAAAAGTAGTTTGAAGTAGTATATTATTCTGTCTTTGAAAATAAGCTAGTTTACATCTATAACTAGGTGTCAATATAGTGCCAGGGAAAGTTATCATTCAGCAGATAAACACATGGTAACTTTTCTAGATACCAGTGAGTAAGAATACAAGCCATACTCGGAAGATAATCGTGTATTTTCACAAACCATTTTCTCATATACAGTGGATAAATTACTGAACATGAAACTACAGATATGTTACTATGAATGAAGAGACACCAATAAAAAAAAGTTGCAGTAAAGGAACTGCATTACTTAGACTGATCAGGTAGCTACTGTGGCACTTAATCCTGTTATTCAGTCAATAGCTGAAGAGCACAGGGTTGAGAAGTATAACAAACTGCAGGAATTGGGGTCTTAACTTTCATTGAGAAACATAATGAGTTCTATCTTTCATTTTAAAAATTGTCACACAGGATGCTATCCTGTGTAGCTATCCACCTACATATTGATGTGGACAAACAGGAATTCAGCTGTACACAAGACAGCACCCAGCAGAGAAAAGCATGGCTTGGTAGTGCTTGGTGTTGGAAAGATTCTAACTTCATACAAGATATTTGTCCTGCAAGGATCAGGGAGTTGTACTTGATGATCCTTATGGGTCCCTTCCAACCTGAGACATTCTATGATTCCATGACATATTTTTCTAACATGAAAGTTAGTTAACAAATGAATGAAATTATCCAAAATTATTAATTTTAATATAAAAGCTGGAAGATTTTTTTTTTTTTGATATTTTTGAGATATTTTTTTTCTCTACAATATCTCCTTGATTTAATAGGAATTCAGAATTATAAATCCATTAACTTCTAAGAAACTTCTGATTTTTACAGGTCAAGCTAGATCATCACAGTGATGCTGTCTGGCCCTGTAATTTACAAATATATAAGGAATAAATATTAATAGGTATGATATTAAAATCATGCTTCACAAGCTTTAGTGCTTTAAAAATCATAAAACATTTATAAGTCTAGCTATGAAAATAGCTGTCAGTTCCTGAAGCATAAGCAAACCCTATATTTGTGCTCCTTAAAGCATGATAAATTCTTGATAGTGGATGAATCAGGAACAAGATTGTTTTAAATGTCTGTCTTTCACACTTTTTAATATTTAGCTGCTTTTAACATTGCATTAGAATGACAGGACACAATCCAGAGTAGTAGATAATACACTTTGTATGTGAAATTCACTGTAGATTAGTTCTCAAAATCATACATTTCTGAGAATTTGAAACTTACAAATTACAGACTGTAGATGTGCTATGAACTGTTATTGTATATATCCAGCAGAAATTAAGTTTAAGGTCCAGAAAATGTATAGTTGTATTTAGTGTATTAAATTAATGTACCAGTTGTCAGCAAGAATTAAGAATTTTTGCACAAGGAACATGAAATACTCTGTATGAGAAATGGCTGAAGCGTAGGCGGTTAGCTTTGTGGTGTGAAATATTTTATATCATACGTAGTTTCTGTAAGTTATTAGTATAGTATACTTATGTTTTGCAATCGCATTTTCTTCTTACCCTGACATAGCACCTGATTCTGCTGATTTATACTCATGTTTTCTTTCTAGACTCTTACATAATATTTTCCTTATATATTTAAATTTAATAAAATAGATAATTTTATTGCTAATTACTACATTACTTAAAAATTAGTAATGACTAAAATTAATCACTACTAATTAATTTACTAATTAAAATTTGTAATTACTAAATTAGTAATTACTAGAATTACTAATAGGACTGTGGTGGGTTGACCTGAGCTGGTCTCCAGGTGCCCACTAAAATGCTCTCCTACTCCCCTAGTTAGCAGGACAGGGGGAGAAAATAAGATGAAAAATTCATGGGTTGAGATAAAGGCAGTTTAATAAAGAAAAACAAGGGCTCCACACAGAAGCAAAGGAAAACAAAAACCTCTGCTTCCCATCAGCAGGTAATACCCAGCCATTTCCTGGGAAGCGAGGCCTCAGTATGCATAGCAGTTACTTCAGGAGACAAATGCCTTAATATAAATGCCCCTGTCCTTCTCCTTTCTCTTAGCTTTTATTGCTGATCATGAAGTCATACGGTGTGGAATATCCCTTTGGTCAGTTTGGATCAGCTGTCCTGGCTGTGTCCTCTTATAACCTCTTGCCCACACTCACACTACTGGCCTTTGAAGGAGGATGGGGCGAGCATTGGAGAAACAGCCTTGATCATGTGAGGACACAGTCCAGCAGTAGTCAAAACACTGGTGTGTTATCAACACTTGTCCTAGCTATAAAGCACAGCACTATGAAGTCTGCCTAAATATATATATAAATATGGGGCATCCTTTAGGAAAGAAAAAGAAATATATTCTTAAATTTTCAAACTTTTAAATCAATTCAATACTACAGTCACTGGGTGTCTAATATTAACTTTTGAAGAAAATTACCTTACTTTGGGGCAGGAACCAATGAATTTTATTTTTCATTTTCATTATTATTTTCAAACTGAAACACTGTATTTTTTATAGTTTTTAGGTCACAACTCCAATGAAAACAGATATTTTGCTTTCTTCAGTGGTGCCATTCCTGTGATTAACTATAATTTTCCTCCAACATTTTAAAATTATCTACTATCTGCATCATTATTTATTTTGAGTAGTTCTCTTGGCAGGTACACTCAGTCTAAAAAGTCACTGCTTGTGAAAGTAAATCAGCAATGATGGCAAGATATAGACCCCCCTCATTACCATGATATTGATCTCAAATGCACATTTGTCTTGTCAGTGTTCTTTTAATTGGAATTAACATCATTAAAGTCCTAATCAATTACTGTATTGTAATTTCAAATTCTGTTCTCTCCATCTGCCCAATTACTGTAAAAGGGTGTTTTGTTTTGTTTTTCAAATCTTAGAAGATAAGTTGGAACAGATGCTTACTTTCTAGAAAATAAGCAAGTTGGAACAGATGCTTACTTTCTAGAAAATAAGCCATCAGACACCGAAGGCCGAATTTTGAATATGTGCTATTGCAAGTATTGTAATCATTTCTATTGTATTGCAATCACATTTTGTCATGGCTTGAGATTTAGTCAGAATAATTGAAAATATTTTTTAGACATGTGCAATTCCAAGATTTCTATTATTTGTATTTAGTTGTTCTGTGTTCTTGATGGTCACTGCAAGCACTACAGAGGATCTGGGAGCACTAAAAAAGATAATCAAGAAGCAGAACAGGAGATGTCCTGTAGAGTCTCGGTGCTTTTACCATTTGAGGAACCATGCATGCGATAGATCCTCAGGAAACAGTTGATTCTTTAGAGCTTTGAGTCACACTGCATCCAGCTGTGAGTTTAATGATGTTTTCCCTAAAAGAAGAAATGTGTATTTTTAAAGATTATATATTTCAATTTATAAGACTATGTTAGGATCCTGACATCCTGAGATGTTTTCAAGATTTACTTTCCCATTTTTCTTCCCCTTCTTTTTTACTTGTTTCATAACTACATACTAACTGTTGATTCATATATTTGATGCATCCATGCAGATTAGTGGTTTTTTCCCCAAAACAAAATGTGGGTTTTTTTTCATGAGTGTCTGAAAAAGATATCTTCCCTTTTTTGACCTCAAAGTGCACCCATTACAAAAAGGGAGGAGTAAGATGGAAGTCTTAATGTCCTCCAAGGAAGGCTCCAGAATAACTATGGTGAGAGTTCATCAACAACAGAAACAGGGTGGCACTGACTTCCAGCTAAAGAAGAAGAAAAGCAGCATCCAATAAAGAAAACAAAGCTGACATCTTTCTCAGGATGCCTGAATAATTTGCAATTATTTTAGTCAAGCGAAAGAGCTTTGCAGAATTTTTGGTCATCTTATGATGTGCATTTTACTTTCTAAAGCAAATATTGTTTTAGTAGACAGATCAAAGTGGTCATTTTGTGTACTTTCACAAATGTTACTGATTCCAAAATCAAAATGTTATTTTCTATAGCCATTCAGTACATATCAAGATAAGTTTTATATAATCATATAGGCCCACAATAAAAACTCCATCTATTCTAGCAGAAGTTTTAGTGTCTTAATAAAAACCTTATAGACATGGGATCAGGGTGTATTTCTAGGGGAATGGGAGGAAAGTTTGTTATTCTCACTTCTAGAATCTCTTTCCTCTAATGTCCTGGTTTAATTTTATGTGTTGCAGGCCCACAAAATGTTCTAAGACACTGCTTGAATGGTCTACTAATTTGCTAAGTGTTATGAAAATACATTTAGAATTAAGAAAAGGTGTGTATGAAAATGTACTCTATCAAGGAACAAAAAATTCAATAGTTAATAATGTTGAACCTAAATACTCTAAAAAGTATCTGCAATTCCTATCCTCCACAAAGCCCACTCTGTATGCTGTCTACAAATAATAGAAGCTGGAGATACTTTTTTAAGACTGTTTTAAAGAGCATTAATGTTTTACTTTCGTAGGTCATGAAGACATTATTGTGTTCAAGAATCAGCAGTAAGGATTATTTGGAAAAAATAGCTAGATAATTTTAAATCATTGAATTCAGTAATAACTGGATTTCTTTGTAAAAAATCCCCTCCTTCAGGAGATTTTTTTAAAACAAATTTTAGCATATTCTAAATATGCTGTTCCTTCTATGGATTCAAAATTAATATATACAATATATTTACATCATTTTCTATATTATGTAATTAAGTATATTTAATTTAATTTAAATGTTAGAAACATATATATTTAGATAGAAATCTAAAAACACAATAAGAGCTTGTATGTGTATGAATATAGACAATTTTGTGAATCTAAAAATCTAAAGTTTCTTTCAAATGACTAAATTGTTACTATGGAGACAATTCTGCACATAAGCGTTTGTTCTGAAAGCTACAATTTTCAATTAACAATTTTATATCTTACGTATTCCATCACAGCTCCATGGCTTGTTATACAGGATTTCAACAGAGTGGCTATTTTTACAAGAATACTGTAATTATCCACCGCAACAAAAGCAATCAGATGTTCTTGTTTTTTAACATAGGATAGAGTTTGTTTGGTAGTTCATAGAACAGATGGATAAGGATCAGCATGAGCTGCTTAACATAAAGCATCTTTCTTTTCTGAGATATTACACTACATTATAAGTTTGGGAGTTGGAGGACAGATAAGTCAGTGGAGGAACAAAATTAAGTATTTCAGAATTCACAGACCCACATTTGAAGCTGTACTTTCAAATTTGTAGTATCTCTGGAAGATATTCTGTAACCAGTTTTCATTCCATTAACATTTTTTCTCTAATCACCTAGACATCAGAACATTTGAACTGATGCTACAAAACAATTTCCAATCTGTTTTTCTTCCCTCTTCACTTCTCTTCACAACCTGTCATTTTCATTTTGAGTCTACTTCAGATATCCTAATTTTGGGAAATAAACCCTCAGAACTAATGACACTGAGAGTAGCGTACATGTTATACCCCCTTGAATCTACTTTTATGAAAATAAAGGTATTTTTCAAATATGGATCTTGAAGTGAAAATCGGTGGTTTTAAAACAGCAAAAATAACACATTTGAACCACATTCAACTTCAAGAAGGAAATCTTTATTAACATTCTCCTAGAATTATGCTTAACACAATTAAAGATCTAGAATGATGAAGGCTGAATAAGTTTTGGTGGAGTTTGGGGGGGTGCATATTATTATTTCTCTTTTTTTTGCTAATTATTCTATTCAAGAAGAATAAGTGCAGTGTGATAATACAAAAGAAAAAAATACAGATCACTCAATTTAAAGTTTTGCCAGAAAAAAAAACCAACCAGATTAACCAGTATGGAGATACATGAGTTTTTTTTTGTTAATTGATCAGGTTGTACGTTTCAAGAGGGTGCAGAAAGCATATACACATCATTATAAAAAGAGTTCGAACAATACATTTTCTCTTGATAATTATGTAGATCACAGAAAGTAGATAGAAGTGCATATAACAGACCACGTTTTTCTTTCTTGTGTGTATGTGTCTGTGTGCAGATATGCAGATATCAAAAATGAGTGGCACCATTTTGCCACAGTGAAGTTGGACTATTTGTTTGCAACTGATTTACATGGAAATATGCAGTCTCTAAATGTGTCTTGGTATTATTTGCACAATAATTCTAATAGGCTCAAGAATCAAGTTTTGAGACAAAATATTCTGTATTGGGAATTGCACATACCTTGGGCTGATCTGGAAAGGTTTTTAACCTTTCACTTGTCTGGTTCAATATTGTTTTGAGCACAGACCTACAACCTCTATAGCCAAGGAATGGCCACTAAGATTTAAGAGGATTGTTTTGGGGATACTAAAGTACTAACTGTACCAAATAAGCCATACAGTCTTCTTCAAGAAAAAATAAATCACCTGTTATGAGGAAGATGATAGAAAACACTTATAATTGTTTCTTAATTTGTTTCATTCCATCACTTAAAAATACACAGAACTCTAAAAAGCAACCAAAGGCATTCCCAGTTGAACTAGATACTTAATCAAACTCAGATCTCCTGATAAGAAGTGAAATGATAACATAAAAGTGATAAGAAGCTCTACGCCCAGTGCACAGAAGAAACACTCACAACTTTAGTCCATTTCCACTAAGAAGCAAAAGTCTTCTATGGTTTGTACCTGTGCTTTTGATATCATTTGCGTACAAGGCCCGCAGAATAACTTTTAGCTTCATATATTGTTAAGATCTCCTTACTTTTTTCTTTATCTCCCTAGTATACACTGTAAAACATCATTAAAATTTTCTTTAACATCCCTTGATTATTGCCAGGACAAAAGTTAATAACCTAAGGAAAAAAAATAAATAAAACAAACAAAAAAAACCCCCAACAACACACAAAAAGAAATACTCAGATTTCCTTGTCAATTTACACAATTATTTTGGTTAAGGCTAAATGGCAGGGGACATTTGCATTCCATTAAACTCAATGATAGAAGAAAAATACTTTGAATGAGTACTGGTAATGTTAATTTTTTTAATTAATTCACAAAATGCTTTTTGTCTGTGTTCTGTATTGAATGTTGAACATGCACTGTTCAACATGTCTTAGGCATAACTAGGAGTGAGAGGAGGAAGAGACAAGCCACAGTCCAGGGAGTATTTCCAACAAGCTGTATGGGCAGTGAAGCCATTTTGGCATTTTGCCTCTGTTGTGGTCCATTAGTAATATCTTTGAATACTCATGATCTGGCTTGGTAGTGCCAGGAGTGTCCTTGTGTCATACTATAAAAATTCTGATCTAGAGGATGGGTGGGGAAAGATTAGTGCAATCTAAATTTTTTTTTTATTACTTCACAGGAGCCACAGTCTGAAGGGCTGGGTTAACAGGAGTTAACTGAGTCACCTGGAGAGTTACATCACTCCTTACGGCTGTAATGAGCTGTATAAGTAAAGGGGTATTATCTCTATTGCTACCATGGTTTATTCTGGTCCCGGAACTTGTACTTTCTTTCTAATGCAGAAGCAATTAAAAAGATAGATAGGGAGAATTATCTTATTGCCTGGCACTGTGGGGAAAAATGGTATTAATTCAGCATTATTGTTATGGATGAAGGACACAGAAAAATGTAATGTAAAAAGAAAATGTAAAAAGAAAATTACTATTACTGTGAAAAACCTCATTAAGTAGTTTTCCCTAGTTTCTGGGAAAAAAATACAAGACAATAACTCAGTCTCGCCATATTATTTTTCTCACAGGAGACAGCAAACCTAATACAGTCAGATATTTGACTTGAAAAGATGAACTGGGCAACAAGGCTACCTTCAAGAAGATCAAGGGGATAAGATTACTGAGGCTAGCGAAATTCTCCCTCAACAGATGTATTTTTATTTAGTAGAAATAAAAATAGCAGATTTTATTTTTACACCCCTAATATTTTTAACCTAATACTATTGAACTGTTTTGGTCAACAAAGATTGGTCCCAAGAGTGAGACAGTGTAAGTACAGAATGTATTTTTTATTTCTGCATAACAAGTATGCTAATTTTTCTGAATAAAACTCAAACCCAATAACCTACATACGATTTCAAATGTACATTTTTTTTAATTACATATTGGTTGACATCAGCATCTATTCAAAATCAGTTTAGAATAAGCATAGTTTTGTGACTAGAAATACTTGGAGCAGCAAATATTTATTGCTTCATTAAGAGTACATAGCGCTTTTTTCCTCTTCTGTTATAGTGCATTTAAAAGCTGCTAGACTATTTGAAAAGTGTCCATGTCTGTAAGTGTTTAGTATCCCTACTACTGCAGAAACCTTTCTATAAAAGGTATTTCATCCACTTTTGTTATCTTCAAATATTTATTTTATTTCTAAAGAGATTACTATAATGTAAAAATCAGGGCTTAAAATACATCTAGGGTATCCTCTCATCAGACAGATATCAGGCGTAAGGATATATTTATTTATATGAATTTATTTATTTCTTTTAAGGTAACAAAATTCTACGATAGAGTATGGTCATATTTTAGTGCTATAGAACTTTTAAAAAAGCTTTTATGAGACAGTGAGTATCAGAAATGGTAAATAACCATGTACATTTCCTTAATTATGTTCTATAAGATTTAAACTAGGAATAATACATATATATTCTTGCATCATGTGATATCTGAGGAAGAAAAAAATCCCAAAACATTAAATTAATTTAAAAGTTTTGACATGTTATTAGTTTTGGAAAAAAATACATTTTGTCATATTCTTAATGTATTGTAATTATGTGTAATATTTGACAGAGGACCAAAAATTTGAATAGTGGTCATTATTTTATCCCTATTCATGGGAAAGCAGCATTTGGTTTTGCCAGCATTGCCAATAAGTCATGAGCTAGTTTTCCCTGAAAATATTGTAATGCATATGTTAAAAAATGTCTTCCATTATATCATAGCATAACAGTAATTTATATACTGCATATTAGTAAACATCATAAGTAGGAAAGAAGATACGAAAAAAAATTTGAATCCTCATCAGTTGCTTAATGCTTCTTCAGTTCATATTTATAATTCTGAAGTTTATTAATAAAGTATGTTTTGTAAAATTACTGACAAGCTGGTTACAAAAAGCTTCAAAAATATACTGGCTTTGAAGACTTTACTGAGTGGAGTACTTTGTGCATACAGACTAATTCTGTAATAGCATTCTGGTGTGTGACGCCATACTCAGCCAAGCCAGAGAGAAATAAATTTAGTAAGAAAACGGGATTATATACACAAGTATTTGCTAATCTTACTTAAATCAATGAAGAGATATATATCAATGCAAATGACTATTGAATCATACCTATTGAGTCACAAAGGTGTTTATAATGTCAATGAATGCCTGCCAAAATGATTGTAAGTATTTAAATTTAGCCAAATTCATAGGATTTTAAGTACATAATTTTCAGCAATAGTAATAAAATCTGGGTGTCTGGTGTTGATTTGAGGAAGTCAAACACTGCCAATATTTTTTGTAGGCACAATTTCTAATTATTAATTTAGATTATATTATATAAGAACTTGTTCTAAATTATCTCTTATGTTTCTAACAGTTTTATTTCAAATTTAAATTGTACTGATCTAAATTACAAATATGTAACTATATATTTTCAGTTCACAGAAATTTTAAAATAACTGATGTGAAGTAACAGTACACCTTTAGTCTTTGCTGTCTTTTTTTTTTTTTGCATAAACTACAGCTTTTTAAAACTTGATAGAAAAAGATGAAGGGAAAAGAAAAAAGTCATATATGATTTTTTTGTGTGTTTTTTCAGAGTAGTGAAGATTTCTACTTTTGCTTGTCTAGTTTGTGATCTGTTGACATTAACTGTTATTACTTTTTTTTCTTCTCATAATTTGATATGTTTCTGTCATTTTAGGGGATGTTACATCGGTGAAGGTTAAGAAACTGGCATCCTGTTTTCTGTTTAAACTTTTTTTTTCCCCTGACAATAAACATCTTTTCTCCACTTCTGCTACAGTCAGTACTGACTGAGATCTAATAAAGCAAGGTCTTTAACATCTTAAAATTGTCCCTGACATTGTCTTGTCAGTTGTTTCAGACCTCGAGTGATATGTGCTATGAAAATCTTTCAAGAACATTTTGATAAAGGGGCAGAGTATTCACAAGACCAGCAAGAATTTTAAATCATTTTCAGAGACACAAAGTAGCATAAAAAGTACTTGCCAAGCTGTTGGATATTTTTTTTTACAATATTTTTTTCCAAGGTTAAGTCCTGATGACCGCTGTAAATGTGCACTGACAGTATAGGTTCATTCCTGTACATTCAAAAGCTTAAAGAATACCTCAAGCACATTTTAGATAATGAGCTTTTTATGGTTTTTCTATGGTTTTGAGTAATAAAGCATATGGGATGAATTCCTACATTCATGAGCATAGAATTTGTCAGGTAAGTTCTGTAAAGCCTAAGGCTGTGTATATATTTAAAAGCATTGAGATGAAAGGAGATTTTTGAAAGTGCCACAGAAAAAGTATATAAAATATATTTTTAGTCTTTGTTGAGGGCAGGGGAGTATCTTTTAAGAGCAGAATTAAAATTAAACATGTACCAAAATTTCACAGAAAGTATTATGCTGAAGACCACAGCAGAAAAGGCTGAATATCTGGACATATTAATAGAAACTCAAAGTAATATCAAAGTAATATAAAAGTTATTCATGTTCTAAAGACATAGTATTGGTCTGTGTAAATTGAATTCAATAACATTATGTTAACTTACATCAGTGGATGTTCATTATTTTACTTTTTTACATAAATGTTGATTTGGACACATGTCAGAGAGAAACCTACTCACAGAACTTATTCTGCAATATTATTTTCTTTCCTATTGGAAACAAAGCCTACAAAGGACAGCAGAGGAAATCAGTTGCACACAAAAAGATCTGCATATACAAAGGTTTGCTAACTTAAATCTTAATTGCTTATAAAAAAGAAAGCTGAAAAATATGTTTTGCAGGAATATTATCATATATGAAAAAGGGAAGAGATGCAATTATCAATAATAAAACTGCAATAACTTGAAGAAAAACAAAAGTGATAGTAGCTAATAATAATAATAATAATAGTAATAATCATCATCACAATGAAAGTTTGGGAAAAAAAGATTCCTGATCTTTCAGTCTAGAAGACTGCACAGACTTTTATGTAGGAAAATTATGCCCTACGTTAGTTAAAATCATAGTTTCAAAGAAACACATATTATTAGAAGTCCAAAGGAAGCAATAAAGTGTTTAAAATGCACCTGATATATTCAGATGCAGGTCTAAAGAAAGTATTAATTCATGTCCAATAATATGATACCTTTAATAGAAGGAAAAGCAAAGAAGAGGGAAAACAATTTTTCTTTTATTCTAATTCGTCACATTCTTTATCACTAACTTCCAATTATACTTGAAAATATAATGGAACCCAGCACCACAATCAGACTCCTTTAGAAAGATATTTTTGGGATTTAGAATTTTTTTTTGCAAGATTTATCTGTAGTTGGAACATAAAAGAGCAGAATTTCTTATTCATTAAATTAAGGACACCTTCACTTCCATCATATCCATTTAAAATGGGAGTTCACCTGATATAGCAAAATCTTTGTCAAATTTTATCAATTTTATTATTTATCCCTTATCATTGCCTACAAATTGACTTTATATATGTATATCACTTATATATGAGTTTATTTTTTAAGAAAAATGAAAATATTACTTTAAAAGTAAGTAAACCAAAAATACTTCTCTTCATCAGTCATCAGTGGAGATATTTTATTAATTTTAGGGATTTAATCTAGCCAAAATCAGGATTAGGAATGGTACATTCCCATAGCTGTATTCCTATAACCTCAGGACCAACAACCATCTGGTACTTCCTGGCTAAACTCGTGCCCTTCACAAACATGTTTTGTGATTATAGATGGTCTCTTAGATATTTGTGCTCACGTCCATCTGCTCATATGGCATTATGCCTACATGCAAGTCAGTCTTCACTAATTCACTGGTGCCAGCCATCAGTGAGTTTAGATTGGCTGTCTGAATAAAATTACAGTTGCCATATTTCTTAGCTGCACATACAATTCTGCCTCAGTGACACCAGTTCTGTCACGGACTGACATACCACCTCTCATATAATTGCACAGTGATGAAATTACACCTTCATATCAGTGGATGAAAACTCATGAAATTCTTATAAGAGACAATAACATATCTCTAAAGCAGAGTAATCCAGTAACAAAAAAAAATTTACTTTCTCCTATAATCAGCTCAGCACCATTGCATGTTATTATTAGGTGCAATCAGTCCTGGGCTTAATGAGAAGTATTTTGAAATGCTTCTACTGTGTCTGGCTGGTATGACGATATGAAGTTAAGTTTCTTCACAGCCATCCATATAGTACTGCATTTTTCATTTGGTGCTAAAATACTGTTGGTAACACATCAGCGTTTCGTCTACTGCTGAACAATTCCCAATGAACGTCAAGGCTTTCTCTCCTTTCTCTCCCACCTCCATCAAAGACAGCATACTAGGCAAGAGGCTGGGAGGGAATACAGCTGAGACAGCTGACCTAAAAGAACTAACCAAAGGGGTATGTATTAATATATACCATATAATGGCATGCTTAGCAAAAAAAAAAAAAAAAAATTGGGGAAAGAAGGAGGAAGAGAAGGTGCTAGTTGGTGGCAAAGAAAGAGTTGGAAATATTTATATGGCTAAATGTGTTATGGAAACATGGTAAATAAGTTATGTCAGCAATGGGATTAACATGTGCAACTATACCTTGGTTTTTTTTGTGACTGAAGTGATACTAAGTTTTCTAATAATCCAGGAAAAAAAAAAAATCAAATGAGTAGTTAACAAAGTAGGCTGTCTAATATATTGTCTAACAAAAGAGCTGCAATATATACAATGTACACAATGCTTAAAGTAAACAATGTATTGCTAACACATTCAGCTTAACGATTCCTACACTTGACAGAAATAAAAGGTAAGGTCAGAAGTGTTTGAATTTATTGTCAATGAACTACAATTATTCATTCAGAAAAATGGAGAATTTAAGATATTAATTGAAATTATTTCAATTTAGAACAGGGTCATTTTGAAGATGCTTTTTTCATATATCATATTATGCAATGAACATGCTCACTTTTTTTTCTTTTTACCATCCTAGGCAGCAAGAAATTATTTTTCATGGTAGACTTTAATTTTTGGAACCATAGGCTTGGATTAAGACAAAAAAGCTATTTATTTACATGTGCATTATATCATGCTCTTTGCAGGATAAATACCTTTTATATCCTCTTAAGATGCTTTTCTAATGCAGATCATACGTATTGACTCAAGGAAATTTAATAATATCATTTTTAAGTTATTAAATAGCAGTGTCAATTACTGTGTAGAAGTCTCACTTTTAAGGGATTTATAAGGAAACATTCTGAGAAGACTTTTTAGCTGTACATCACTGGAGAGTTAAGAGTATTCTAAATCTTCATCTTCTTTCTCAGTAGCATATATTTTAGTAATGAAACTGCTTATCTTAGCCACAATGTACAAAGCTGGCTATAGTCAGCTTTAAGTCACTTCTGGGTTGTCTAGGACTGAAGCCATTGGATATACAAAGTATCCTTATCCCTTCATGCCACCCCTTAGAAAAAGAAGTACCTACAGTAACTATATTTTTGTGAATAGAAATATTAGTGTGATTCTTCTAAAGGCAAGAATTGTAAGAATATAGTGTTAAAAACACCCATGAGGAACACTGAAGTGTAGTCCCTTAAAACCTCGGTCCATTATGTAGTAAGAAACAAGTCCATAAAAGAGTGCATAAAATGTTTACCATATTTTGTCCCTGCTCTACTAGCAGACAGAAAGCAGAGATCATCTCTCAAGTTCTGTGATAAATGTACAGTTATCAGTTCAAAAGCAGACTATTGGATATAACAATCAACCAAAAATGAGAAAAATGTCTATAGTGATATAGTGTGGAAAATACTTTCATATCTGAGAAGACTCTGCCCTGTTGAATTTTGACATAGGATTTCTTGGTTGCAAGTATAGCTCCATAAGCAGAGTTAAAATAGCTAACACTTTGCAGCAGCAGTACTACTCATAAACCTATTATAATCCATTCTTTCTGAACAAACCAGTATAAATCCAATAGGAATCCAACAAGCCCCTTTCAAACATTGCTTTGCACCAAGCTCAGCAGCAGCTTTTCTACAGTTCCATCAACTGGTGATGCAGCACCTCAGTAACAGTTTGCTCACTTCATCACATTCCAGAGACATTCTTGGAAATCCTAGAAATTCTGATGCACATCTTCACTGGCATTAAAACTTAATAAGTTTCTAGACTTCAAGTAGCCTAGCTATAACATGGCTGCATTTGCAACTATAGTAGGTTTTGGGTGTACCTTATCTGGAAACTATCTGAGAAACACTCAAAGCAGTGAGGCTATAAAATACAAAACTGCAGTCAGTTTTTAATGTCTTAAACTATGTAGTATTTTTAGTGGAATTTGCTTTGTAATTTATGTATTCTTAGTGTGTAAGGAACAGATGTTTGTTATAAACACAAAAAACCACAAGCAAAAAGGCCCCATGAAGTTGCTTGTCATCATTCATCTCTCCCCATGTCCAACACAGAGCAGTAACTGTGTAACACGACAATTTCTGGATTTCCAGGTGCTCTGATTCCTTACTCATATTCTCATGAGCACTCCTAGTTACAAAGGAGGTGGGAGTAGTCAAAACGTGTACAAAATTAGAGGAATTAAAAGTGGATTGCATACATCCTATTACTACACAATTAAAAATAAGATGTTGATTCAGTAACTATCCAATGGAACCTGTGCAAGAAAAATTATCCAAGTTAGTTTTCAGGTTCAAACCTTTATATGACTCAGAGGTTTGATTCATTCACTTTAACTTAATTCAAATCAGTTTAAGTTTGGGCTGTAAAACTGGACCTAATTGGAACAGATGTTCCTATTAGTCTGAGACAAGAATTCATCTTTCTGCATACCAGTCCTCTGAGTGAGACTCAGAAACTGAAATTATTTGAAATGCAAAATGTAAATATATAAACCCGTACATATACTTTAGGGAATATAGAGAAAAATTGAGTATTCCTTTTTTTGTACATGACAGGGAATTCTAATACTAAATACAAATATTTTAGTTAGCATCTCTTTTTTCCTTCTATTCTGGAGATAATTTCATTAAAGTTGAAAAAGAGACATAAATGTGAATTGTTTATAATTTCAGTAGCATTTTAGTGATTTAATTCCATGAGCTTTGCTGAATTCCATGAGTTTCCAAGGAATGAACTCCTTGTAATTTTACTATTTTAGACTCTTACAACAAGGAGAGAAGATTGTTCTTGCTTTAAAGTCAGTTTTATAGATGTAATAGATAAACCCTAAAATGTACCAGGAAGGAGTTTGAAACACATGGAAGAAAGAAGTTATAATTGTTTGCTATGCTGTGAATAGTTTTTACAAGAAATTGCTGACATTTGTGGATTTTCCTTTTTTTAATGTGTGACTTCTAAAATGTTTATTAAAAGCATAATTTATTACAGAGAAAAATCTGAATTTATCTAGAGAATAAATGAGTTGTAAGTAAGAGGGATTCTGAAGTGAATGACAAATAAATAAACGTTTATTTGTTTGAAATAAATATTCCATCAAAAAAAAAGGTATTTGGAAAACGTATTGTTAGAAAAAGAGTTAGTGGATATAGCTTGTTTTAGAACAGCATAAGACCGAAAGCACAGAAGTTTTGTAATGCTCTGAAAAAAGATGTATATCCAGAAGGTTAAAGAATGCTTAATATTGTAAAAAGTAGAGCATGTTACAGCAGTAATAAACCTCAATTAAGAACACATGTCATGCTGTGAAAAAATATCTGTCTTTTCAAGTATTCAGAGAACTCCATTAACCTTCAAAGTTGCAGATGCCTTCAGGTGTCTTTAATTTAATATAATTTTCTGGCAAGGATGAAAAATACAAACATATCCAAGGTTTCCCTGTATGGAAATTCTGTAATGTTGTCAAGTTATTACTTCAGTGACAGGTGATTTTTTGGCAGAAAATATTGTTCTTACCAAAAACAATCTGCAAACATATAAATGACTTTCAAAATTTGCTCAGTGTCCAAGATAGTTGGTTAAGAAGTGGACTTTCTAGCTACAGATGGAGTTTAACATAGGTTCATAAAGTGATGGGAAAGGAAGGCCAGAAGTAAGTGAAGAATTGGTGCCAGAGGAGAAAATACACATAAGTGATGGTTCCAAGGGGATTTTGACATGCCTGCTGTAGAAGGGCAGGTATTTAAAGGCTTATCTTGATTGTGCACTAATGCACAGAACTTGGGTGGTAAACAAGAGCTGAAAGTGCAGGGCTATGACACTGACAGAAAAAAGAAGAAAAAAAAAAAAAGAAAAAAGAAAGACTTGGTGAGATAATGCACATGATTGAAACATTATCATAAGTGATTATGTGTCCTGTATGCCCTTCTCCTCTATGCTGAGATCTTTGGCTGCAGAGACTTTCACTATGAAACCTGAAAACATCTGTCAAAATCTGTGGGCCAGGACAAAGGGAAGTTAAATCGGGGAATGCAGTCATGAGAGTCTTGCCACGTTACAGAGTGCTTCATCGAGTAGATGGAAGTGCATAAAACTTTCTAGCAAAAATCTTCATGTTACAGGCTCTGTTCTTCATAAGGCATTTCAATCATCCAAACACCCGCTGGGAGGGCAACACAGCATTATACAAGTTTCTTGACTACTACTAAATCAAAAGGTAGGCTGGCAAAAAGAGATGAGTACTCTACTTGACTTCTAGCTCATTAAGAGTCAAGAACTGGTGGCAAAAGCCCTCACTGATGGCAGCTTAGGCTGGGTGGATAACTACAAGATAACTGAGTCTGTCATTTAGATGAAGCCTGGGAAGGTGAGCACAAGAAATTCTGGACTTCAGAACAGAACAGATTAATAAGTGTGATGCAGGTGTGGAAGAAGACAATCTGAATTTAAGTTAAGGACTATTAGTGCTTTCCACTTAATAAAAGGGAGGTAGTATCTGATCTGTAAGTCTCTCTGTCCCAGTAGAATGACCACTACTGAGGAACTGAAGATTATGGACCAGTGGCCTGTTGTTTGAGTGTGCCATGGGGTTCAGTGATGTCCCTTGCCCAGCAGCTGGAAATGATCAAGTGTGGGAAAGTAAAAGGAGATGCCATAGTAGCACCTATTTTCATCTCTCGAGGAAAAAGCAACCCATGAAGCCTCTTCCACTCCCCCAGAGATGCTCAGTGAGCCACTGTGGCAGCCTCCTGGATCCTCTCTACCTTGCCCTCATCTCATGAGACTCCACCTGGAGTACTACGTCCAGCTCTGGGACCCCCAACACAACAAAGACATGGACCTGTTAGAGCAGGTTCAAAGGATGGCCATGACAATAATCAGAGGGCTGGAACACCCCTCCTATGAAAACAGGCTGAGAGAGTTCAGCCTGGAGAAGAGAAGGGTCTGCGGAAACCTTATTGTGGCCTTTCAATAATTCAAAAGGGTTTGTAAGAAAGATGGGGGAAGGCTTTTTTTACCAAGGCTTGTCATGAACAGGACAAGGGACAATACTTTTAAACTGAAAGGTTTGGTTTAGATTGAATATAAGGGAAATTTTTTTTACGAGCATGGTAAGACATTGGAACAGGTTGCCCTGGCTGTGAATGAGGGACTTGTGGGGGGCAGCCAGGACTAAGGCAAAACTATCTCCATGGAAAAAGAACAGAATGCTTGGTGTTTTGGGGGTTGTTCTGTCTATAGCTCAAAAGTGTGTTTTACAGCATGTAGGTAAAGTTTCTGGAATGTCTGTTTCCCCTGGAAATTGCTTTTTGCTTCCAGAAGTAAACAGTAGTAGATTAGTGAAAGTAATACTCTGTTCTCTGATGATAGCAAGATGTCATCACCTTGTTCATATGCAATGGCCATCTCTGGTTGCCTGCCAGGTGCAGCGTGTTTGGGAGCTGTGCCTGTATCCTGTGCTTGCTGCAACAATGCCACAAGGGATGGAACTAAGCCTTGCTGCCTACCTGCTGCCCAGATGCACTCCTCAGCTTTGCCACTGCTTTGGCTACTGTAGTTGTCATTGACCATCACAGTGTAAAGGGAAAAGTTGTATTTGTGTCTGTATTGGTTAATATTGTCCTCTAAGCCAGAGTTTACCTGTGATTACCCTACAGAATTCTAAATACTGTGAATCTAGTGGACTATGGTCTAGTGGAAGGTGTCCCTGCCCATGGCAGGGGGGTTGCAGCTAGGTGATCCTTAAGGCCCCTTTGCAACCAAACCCATTCTATGATTCTATGATTCTACGATTCTACTTTGGTGACCATGACAATCGTGATAGTTGTTCTAACTAAACACTGGAAATACGTTGATAAGATAAAACTGAACAGATTTTTTCTGTAAAAGGACACAAGCAGATATGAATGAACCTGAATAAATTAAAATATATTAAATCAAACATCCTTTAGTCAGCCAATCTTCCTTACATTTTCAGTTGCAATATATTTACGTAAAAATTATTTCAGGTTTTTCTATTAATAACTAAAAATATCTCTTTTTTTGCAAACTGTAATTCAGTATTATGACTATATTCACGTG
>JAVJGJ010000001.1:28837778-28867376 GCA_035590215.1 Microhierax caerulescens
GTTATACAAAAGCTTCCTAGTATCCCTCGTTTATACATTCTTTCAGTGGTCCCTTGGGCAGATGCCCAAACATTCCTCAAGAAGAGTAGGGTAGGGGCAACTTTCCCATTAACCATCGGTGTCCTGGGATCTTTGCTAGATGAACAAGGCTGTTCATGGTGGTGGTGGTGGTGGTGGTGGTGGTAGTAGAAGGGTCCTTCCTGCACAATCTCTGGTATGCTTGTGAACAATTTTATGTTTTCTCATTCTGCTTCCTTCTCACTGTTTGCAAGTTAAGTTAGAAAGTTACACAAGAGCCAACTCCAGCCTTACTTGATGTAAAGGACTTGTTACTACCTCAGTTTTGCACACATGGCATTCACAAAGCCTTGGCTAAAACAGGTACAGCGGTCACTCCTGTGGAGCAATTTATCTTTTGTTGATTAATTAGGGATATGTCATGCTTAGGAAAGAAGATGTGTGTATCACTTTTAATCAAACATTGTGAAGAACTGTCATTTTTGACATTACTTTAAGATTGTGTCTAAAAAAGACAAGATTAATGATGGGAGAATTTAGAATATTACATGCAAAGTATTCTGTATCTTATCTCTTATTACAACATTTTAGAAATATCATAGGAAAAAAAAATCACATCTCAGCCAATACCAACATTATCAGCAAACCAAAATTTATCAAGTGAATCGGTTGGCTTTACTGAATGGGGCTAACTGTCATCAGGACTGCTGACCTGCACTGCTTGGACTGTAACTTCAGACATGATGAGTTCAAAAGGTAACTTTCTGTATCTGTATGTGATGCTTTTACAACTTATTACTTTACTCAAAATTTTTGTAATCATATGTTCTTTACAGATATCTTGGAGGGATTTAATGATCAAACACTTTCATCTTATTGCTTTGGAATAATAAAAGTCTTGTAGACAATATTCGTGCTTAGAGGTCTTCGTAGAAGAAATGCATAACTGTTTAAAAGAGGCATTAGCTGTTTTTTAGAAGCCAAAGAAAAAAAGTTTTCCTCGGATTGACAGGGGCTAGTATGTAAGCTCCCAATCTTAAAATGTTTCAACAAAAATGGAAAATGCTTTGATTTCAGAGGAACTAAAGAAGCAGTGTACTGATCACTGCATTTCAACCTTCTTGTTACCTGCCCAGCAAACATTTTTTTTAAATTCTTCTTTGTTTTGATCATTCTTTATGTGTTACAGCTTTCTCAGTCGTGCCATTTGAGTAGAATAAATATTGAAAGATATAATATTTGAAATACTTCATTACTTCTGCACTTCATTTTACATAAGACACACTACAGACACCACAGATTATTTGCAAGACTTTTAGTGTTAGGTCCTGCAAAAAATCATTCCAGGAGCTGCTTGTCATTACAACATAAACAAAGAGACAAAATAAAACAGGAGCACGAGAAACCAAGTTTGATGTCCAAGGTCACTGAAGAACATACCAGGGTCAATAAAAAAAATTGTTATGTTTCTTGTGGCCCAACTTAATGCTCTATTATTGAATCATGATGTTTTTGTTTATTTGTTTTGTTTTTAATAAATGCTTGCAATATGGTATAAATAATTTTGTTTACAAAGGCATAATTGTCACCCTGTCACAACACCAACTTGAAGGCTATTCAGACCCTCTTCACCCTGACATTTCTATGAAACAATAAGGGAAAATGCATGAACCATTGGAAAGAGTGTCCATAATGCAGTTACATAGCTGTCAAATCTTTCCCTTTTCCTAGAGAAAGAGCTCATGTTTTCAAACCTTGGCTGTCTTCAGAGCACTTGAGAATGACGTCAGTGTCCCAGCAGAGTATATAACACCTTTTTCTGATGAATTACTAATCACTGAATCAAACATTCTGAGACACCTCATGGATGATGTCTTTTCAGGACTGTCTTGCAAACCTGAGTAGACTAGCTCCAATACAGCAAAACACTTATTCACTTAAGTGGCCCTATTGTCTTCTAGGTTGTTTTTTAAAAAAAATATTTATTTATTTTAGTTTGAAGGCTGTTGCAAGCAGAACTGGTAACATCCTAAAAACTATTTTTTTAAATGTTTTGATCACATCTTCACCGTGCCTTGCTTTGCTGTTTCTAGGGGACAGTGTGAAACTTTAAAGTGGACATCTTTGGAAAGCTCTTTAGGTTTCTCAGTTTTTCTTTTTAATTTTCATTCTGTTTTTTAGACCTACGTTCAGAATTCAATCCCTTATTAATAAATCATATCTTCTTGTTAATTACTTGGCATCAGAGAAATTATACATAACAATTATGCATTATTGACCTTTCTTGAGGGTTCAGATTTCAATGTGAATTGTTAGAAAAACAGTATTTTTGTGGATGGGGACTGAAAAAACACTTTCAAGACTGAAAAACTGAATACAGTAGAAAAGAAAAAGGAGAAGAAGAAAAAAGCTACAAAGAGCACATTTATCATTCCAATGGTTTAAAAGCTGGAGACATCATTCAGAGTAACTGGGGCAGGAGCTCTAACACTTACTAAATGTGGTTGAATTTGATTTTTACTTTAGATATTCATGAGCATATCCAGTTATTGATCTAAAGACACCAAGACAAACTAAATAAAAGAAGTTGGTTTTCATAAATACTAATGGCTAGGTGTGACTGTTAATGACTGGAAATGGTATGCAGTTCAGGGTTATGAAGGTATCCACTAGTGTATGTATTCATAGATGTATGCTTGGAAAGAGTGGAAACTCATGGAAAAGTGTTAATTAAAATCAATAAAGAAAGAAAATAACAAACTGGAAAAAGATGGCAAACAAGAAAATCTAGAAATATTGATAAAATGTCAGCACTAATCAGCATCAAAATCAAGTCTTTACAAAGTTAAAGTGTCCTTATTTTGGTTGATTTAGGTTAAATCCATTTGGGATTAACTCAAAGACATTTTGATTCAGTTGACTTAAGTTGACTCAAAGGCAAACAATGAATGAAGTTTTTATCTGACACCATTATCTCCATAAGTTTTCAGAATTGTTATACTTTCTTTTCAAAAGGATTTTAGACATATGACTCTAATTCCTACCAGTTTTCAACAGCAGTCAAGAACCTCCCTTCTCAAGTCCTTTAAACAATGCCTTTATTACCCTTCTATTAGCTTGGGTTTTTTTATTATTTTATTTCAAATGTGTGTTTAGAACTCCTACCAATTTTTCACTGAATTAATTAAGTTTCACTAACTTTTTCGTAAGAGATATATCCCTCAGTGAATTTTTTGGTCATTCTTTCTAGAACGAAAATAATTGTCTGCTAAATATAAAATAATTTCCCCAGGAGATATCCCAATTAAATAGTTGTCCCAGACTTATGTCAGCCATGTACAGCCAGTAATATTTTAGAATTGTTTAATCACTTTCTTGGTTTTACACATGGCATCAATACAGATGCATATGGCAAAATGCATCACAGCATGTATATACAGCCTTCACTTTACAGATCTTTTTGGAGAAAGAATGTGTACATCAAGCTGCATGAAACTCAGTTTATTTACCTTGAAGATATAAAGATGAAAGATTCAGTGAAACCTGGCTAGATTTGATCCTGTGGGCTCCAGGGAGACTAAAGATTTCAAGCTACTTGCTCATGCTGCTAAGCCATCACCCTCCAGAAAAGGCTAAATGCTGCACTGTTGTTATACCTGTCTGTTCACTCAGTTCCTTTTAAATTCACTTTTATCCCTGAAGAAAAAGCTTTCTGCTAATCATTACAAGTATCCCAGCCTTTTTCAATCCTCTTCAGTGCCAGTAATTGAGAATCTCCCCTTATCTACATTCTCTGTCAGAGACTAAAGTGAGAACAAAAAGAAGGGCATGTAACCCCTCCCTACCTCTGTTCTTCAACATATTACATTTATGGCAGGAATTTTGATTATGTAGTACTATATACATGCAGACAATTATATACTTACCTGTAACTATTGATTAAAAGCTATAATAAACAGAAAGATTTAAACCCAACAGACAAGAAAATAAGATTGCGTACTGATTTCCTTAAAAATACATGTGATGAACTTATACAGTCAAGTAGTCTCAAAAGCCTTTCTATGATCATTTGCCAGCTGTGACTATTCCAGAAGCAATATATCTGTAATTGCAGAATTTCTGACTGGAGTAATTTGAAGTCCTGTTGTCTAAAAGCTCAGACAAATGCTCTTCTTTTCACCTGTACATACGTTGAATCCTACCCAGAAAAATAAAAATGTAACAATAACTGTTGATATTAATAAAATCTTGTAATGTTCAGAATGTATTCCCTTTATTATTTTAAAGAAAAAATGGAGTTAAAAAGAAAAAGTGAAATAAAATTCCCAAGTAAATATTTCCAAGATTAAACAACATAGAAATTATCAAAATATACATGATTTATAATAAAATAAATTAGTTAACCTTATAGCTAATTTTAATTGATGGCTGTATATTTATAATAGCAAAACTATGATAGAGACTGATTTTTGTGGAAAGAACTCACAACAGAACACGTAAAGTAAAAATTTTCAACGAAGTAAGTGTTACCTGTTTATTCTAGTTATTTATAAGTGCTTTTAATGAATATACAATACATATGAGTATTTTAGAATAAATCTAAGGAATAATGTAAAAGGAGGCAAAAAATAAAATCAACACTGTAATGTCTGCAGCATTATGATCTTTGAATACCATGGACTTAGTCTTAAATACACTGTAATTTTAAGAAATATTGCTACTGATTTTAAGCCACAGTTTGTTTATTCTGTCCCTTGAATAAGCTAATAAATTAGCTCAAAGCAATAAGGACAGAAAAGAGAAAAAATCCAACATTATTTTAGTTTTTAAATAAAGCAGGTAGCTAATTAGTGAAAATCACACAATATATTTGTGAAACTTTTAACAATGTTATATTTTTCAAAGTTGCCCTTGAACGTTATGACAATTGTTATAATTATTGCAAAAAGTGACATTATAATAATTTCTACAACCGCAATGATCATGTATTCATTTATTTTAAATAAGCACAAAAGGTTAGAATTGAATATTTACTGCATTAGGCTAAGAAAAGACAGTTCATATGTCTGTACTATACGCACACAAAAAATTAAAATAGCAACAAAATAAAAATTATAATGCAACAATTAAATTTGTGCTTAGGAATCTTCTTCTACTGGAATTCATTCTTCTACAGATTAAAAAAACCTTTTGAAACCTCATTATTTATCTTACCCTGTTTCCTGTGTTCTCTGACCACAAAGCCTTAGGATACACTGAGGCTTTTTAAATCTCTCAGGATGTCCTCTAATAGATATTACATCTTATGAAAGTTGACAGACTTACAATTTTGAAAGGGATCATAAGCATGTTTTTTTCCTAGCCTTCGGAATACAAAATCACACACATACTATAGCTCTGCCTTTATATCTAAATAAATATAAAACAGAAGATGACAGCAAGAAGGATTAAGAGAACACCAGCTCTGAAAAACTATCATCGGAGGTTAGAAAAATAAAAACTGCTTTGAAAAATAGGAAGACAAAGTTCAAATTTCTGTTCAAAATCAAGGAAGATTTTTTGAGCCCTTCACAGTCAGGCAAAAATTTCATCTAAGTGGGCTTACTTCTTCATACTAAAACAGAATTAGAAGAAAACAGAAAAGCAAAAATACAAATACAATAGCAGAAAATATATTTACTATACAGACCTATTCCAGAAGAGCACAATCTACAATAGATTAATAGTTTTAACTGCTTTTATTCATAAAAGTGAACATGATACATGCAATACTTAATTCTGAGTAATTGTGTAACTACATAATTTTTTTCCTATTATTTAGATAGACACAAAAGTATTTGCTTCCTTTCAGTAATGAGTATTGGTGGTTACTTTTAACCTAGTTAAGCTGTACTTCAGTTGAGCAGTTCATCCTGGCTAATATGCAGGTTAAAGAAGATCCAAAACCTAAGAATTAAAGTGTTTTCTACTCTTCTTTTTCCCTATAGATAGAGGGAAACTGATGGCTGATAAGGAATGAGGATATCCACATGACTTAAAAAAAAAAAAAATTAAAATCTCTATTTCTGTATGCATAAAGATTCTGTCTCTTGAGTTCTCATGTTTTGAGGCATTTCAGGGAGACCAGGTGAGGAAAAAAGTCAGGACCCTGAATTTTAGGAGAGACAACTTTCAGGTACCTGTGGATGGGACCTCCTGGAAAACTGTGCTCAGGGGATGAAGGAGCAGAAGAGAGCTGGCAGCTCTTTGCATACATTTTTCTTAGAGCTCAAGAGCTCTTGATTCCCATGTGTATAGAAATCAGCCAAGGAAGTCAGGCAACCAGCATGTCAGAGTAATGACCTCCTGATCAAACCAAACTGTAAGAATAAAATGACAGGCACAGACAGAGAGCTTATGAAGAATATAGGGATGCTGCCTGGATGTCTATAGGGGGGTTGAATCAGGAAATCTAAGGCACAGCTGGAGCTGAATTTGGTAAGGAAAGTGAAGAATAATAGGAAAGGCTTCTACAGGTACATTGCTCAGAAAAGAAAGGTTAAAGAAGATAGACATCCCCCAATAAATAAGACAGGAAGAATGGTGACAACTGACATGGAGAAGGCTGAGGTACTCAACAGGTTTTTTTTGCCTCAGTTTTCATTGGTAATCACACTTCCCGCATGTCTCAAGTCTCTGAAACTCAGTGAAGTTTACCCCACTGTAAAAGATCATCTCTGAGACCACTTAAGAAACCCAAACATGCACAAGTCCATGGGACCTGAAAAGATGCATCCCAAAGTCCTGAGTCCATTGTCTGATATAGCTGCTAAGTGACTCTCCATCACATTTGAAATATCTTGGCAGTCAAGTGAAGTTCCCAGTGATTACAGAAAAGGCAATATCACCCCACCATAAATATATATATACACACACACACACACACACACACCCTTGAATCCCACCTAGAAAAATAAATAAAATTTATCAGGAGGACCCTGGGAGCTGCCAGCCAGTCAGCCTCACCTCTGTGCCTGGTAAGATCATGGAACAGATCCTCCTGGAAGACATGTTGGAACATATGGAGGAAAGGGGGTGGCTGAAAATGGCCAGTATCACTTCATGAAAGGCAAATAGTGCATGACTAAACTTGTGGCCTTTTATGACCGAGTGATTGCATCAGCAGAAAAGGGAAGAGCTACAAATGTCATCTACCTGGACTTTTGTAAGGCCTTTGATATAGTCCCCCATAACATTATTGCTGCTAAATTGGAGAGATACAGTTTTGGTGGTTGGACTACTAGAAGGATAAAGAATTGGCTGAATGGCTGAATCCAAAGAGTTACAGTCAATGGCTCAGTGGCTACCAAGTAATGACTGGTGTTCCTCAAGGGTCCACATCTGGACCAACAGTGTTTAATATCTCCATCAATGGCAGACAGTGGGACTGAGTGCACCCTGAGCAAGCTTTCAGTTGACATCAAGCTGAGTGATGCAGTTGATATGGTAGAGGGAAGGGATGCCATCCAGAGGGACCTTGACAGGCTGGAGAAGTGGGTCCATGTGAAAGTCATGAAGTTCAACAAGGCAAAGTGCAAGGTCCTGCACCTAGATAGCGACAATCCCCAGTATCAGTAGAGTGATGACTGGATCAAAATTAGCCCTGTGGAGAAAGAGCTGGGGATACTAGTGGATGAAAAATTGACGTAAGATGGCAATGTGTGCTTGCAGCCCAGAAAGCCAACCATATCCGGGGCTGCATCAAAAGAAGCATGGCCAGCAGGTTGAGGTGATTCTGCCTTTGTTCTCCACCCTCGTGAGACTCCACCTGGAGTACTGCATCCAGCTTTGGAGACCCTAGAACAAAAAAGACATGGGCCTGCTGGAGCAAGTCCAGAGGAGGGCTATAAAAATGATCAAAGGGTTGGAACACCTCTCCTATGAGTGAGGGCTGAGAAAGTTGGGGTTGTTCAGCCTGAAGAACTGTAGGTTCCAGTGAGACATTACTGCAACCTTTCCACACATAAAAGGGAGCTTGTAAGAAAGACAGAGAAAGGCTTTTTACCAAGGCTTGTAATGAACAGGACAAGGGACAATGCTTTTAAACTGAAAGAAGGCAGGTTTAGGCTGGATATGAGGAAGAAATTTTGTATGATGAGTGTGGTGAGACACTGGAACAGGTTGCCTGGAGAAGCTGTGGGTGCCCCATCATTAGGAGTGTTCAAGGTCAGGTTGGATGGAACTTTGAGCAGCCTGATCTAGTAGAGGATGGGGTTGGAACTAAATTATCTTTGAAGGTCCTTTCCAATCCAAACCTTCCTATGGTTCTATGATTCTACAATTACATGTTTTTAACAAAGGGTATACTATGCCTTACACTTCCTACAAAGAATGATTTGCAAGTAATTAACATTTCCAGTCAGTCTAAACACTGATTTTCCTGCTGTTGGACCCTTAGCTTCCTTGCGCTATATTTATTTCTTTGTATGGAATATTAGAGCCAATCTACAGCTGTCTGAAGTCCTAGAAGTCTAGCATTACTTAAAATGACACAGAAAATAGGAACAATTTTGTAGTCCTGGCCTTTAATCTCTAGAGAAACAGAGAGGATTTTTTCCATGCTGTTAATTTATAGCAGCTGTTCTTTTCTTGGGTCTTCTTAAAGCAGGTATATTTGAATCCTAACCTGTTTTTTTGTTGTTTATGGGGTTTTTTGTTTTGAAAGATTTCTCATATATATTTCTTGAAATCATGATGCTTGGAATTAAAGAAAAGAAAAAAAAAAAAAGACAACAAAATACAAGTCAGGCATAGGCATTGCAAAATCACTTACATCAACAGATCCAACTTTCCTATTTATATACCGAATAAGGACCTTTGTACTTTATAATCATACTCCACAGACAGATCAATTATTTCGTTACTACTTCTAGAGACAAGAAAGTAAATATATTTAAAAAACACAAAACACTACAACAAAAATGCCTTTAAATAACCTCATTTCTATTTGCTAAAGTAGCATGAAAATGAAAATGAAAAACAACCTAGAAGAACTTAAAACGAACACATAAAGGAAAATAATTTTCTGTAGGCTTTTGAATAAGTTTATGCATGTAATTACTGCAAACAAAACTCAATTCCTAATGAAGACAAAAATCATAAAGATCAATCCTTCCTCATCTTATATGACACTGTGTTAGGGAGAGTTCTCTTCATTAAATGCCAGATTATGTTCATTTTATCATGCTGGCTTCCTCCTACCTTTCTTTTAGGCATATAAAACTGTAGACACAAGTTGGATTGAAGAGAAAATACACCAAACTATTCTGCTGCAGAGGCTGGGCATGGACACATTGCATTTCATACCAGATTTTTTCAAAAGCATAGCTTAGTCATATAAAGATATTACTGACCATTCTCATCAGATCTGAGTATTAATTGCCCTATTTGCAAAATTTTTCTGTTATTTTTCTCTCTTGGCTGTTGTTTCTACATTGGCTGTGTATGCATGAAGTTCTGACCCTGCTAAAGTGAGTACAAGCTTCTTTTAAGTACTGCTTAGGCTTATACAGATTTAACATGTTTCCAAGGATAGCAACATTTTTTCTGTGTTCTTTTGTGTTACAAAGTGATAGATAATTAAAGAGAAACGGTGAAGCAAGTGGTGGTGGTGGTCAAACAGCAACACTCCCACCTCATGGGTAAAACAGAGGGGCAGAGCAGGAAGATTAAAAAAAAAAAAAAAGAGGATGAAAAGAAAGAAAAGAAATTTTATAAAAATGAGTATGTAGTAATAGGGAAGAAACCCTTTATTTTTACTGCAGGCTACTCATTCCACAGTGTGAGGTCTCATATTTTAGCACAATTTCATGGACACTTCTGAAGTGAACCACTTGAAACATCTGTTTCCCTGTCTTCTTCTATATCTGTTTAGTGCTGCAGTTCTAGAGGACATAAAGTCCTGAAATGTGGATTATTTACAATGCCACTAATTTAGCAGGTCTGATTTTTATTAGGAAACTAAAAGCTCTTTACTAACCTGCAGTCAGGGGAAAAATGGATAAAGTATCTATGCTTTCACACAAGTATAAATAGAATTCAGACATCATGCATCAGCATATTTTCACTTGTTAAAACATAACGTTCTCTCAGTTTGACCAGTGCGCCATTCTTAGACTGCCATCTGAAGGGCAGCTGCTTTACTAATTACTCTCTGAATGTATGTTCAGAATTGAAAAAAAAAGTTCATTAGTTAAGTTTGAATAGATATGTAGGCCATTTTTAACATCTTTGGAAACAGTTCACACAGATATTGCTTCCTTCCCTGTTTATTTGAGACTAAAGTGCTGGTCTATTTTGTTAAGGGTTAATTGAATAGACCATATGGGAAATGACTGAATTAGAGATCCATTAAAATTTTTAATTGTGCAGAAGTTAATTGTTCAAAGTTATGACTTTGTTTTGACATCAAGTTTTCAACATTTTACACTTGGTGAAATTACTGTTACTTGTCTCTTGGAACTTGTTTTTTATGGTATTCTCAGGCTGACAAAAAACATGGTAGCAGAAAGAAAGCAACTTTACATCCAGACTATAAATTCAGATTCCTTTTTTGATGTGGATCAAGAATAAATTTTACACAACCTGGAAAAATATTCAGAGAACTTAAAATTATCTTAGTGAGATTTTTCCTGTCCTCGGGATATAGAAGGATAGGAGTGTATGACAAAACCCAGAAGATAACAAATGGCTGACAAAATAAATCTATGCTTTTAACGCCCATTAGGAATTTATCCTTAAGGCATTAATTTTATCAAGTACTGAACTCCATGTGAGTAGGCAGGAGCAATATCCTCAGGGACCAATCTAGTTGTGGAGAAAAAAAAAGGAAAAGAAACAGAAAAATAAAGTTCAGGCTTTAAACTAGTTAAAAAAAAAAAAAGTCTAAGCTTGAAAGTGAGGAATGGCAGGGGTATCTCACAGACTTTTAAGGTCTGGTATAAATATGCAACAGGTAAATGACAACTTGGCCATGGAGGAAGAAGAAGTAGAATTTTAAGGGGAAGAACTGAAACCGACCAACATAAACCAGGAAGATGTTTCATCCAGTAAAATGGCAAGCTGAAATTAGAAAAAACTACAATGTTTATATACTCATTTGAGAAACCTTTGAAATAAAACGGAGAATTAGCAATTTTGATTCAAGGCATGAAATCAGACTTTACAGAAAATACTAGTAACAGCAGTTAAACTTGGACAAGAGCTACTGAACACTCAGCTGTTCAGGAAGAAGAGAAATAGGGGGAATAGTTGACTAATACCATACATGAAAAAAGTGTCTCAGTGTTAAAGGAAAAAAAAAGTACAAGAATAGAATAGAAACTATGTAAAGCACCTATTACGTGATAGTAAAAATAAATCATTTCCAAGACAGGAAATCCGCTCTAGATCTCTATTGGCTACAAATAATGACATCTATAGGAGAAAGAAGCAACAAAATAGAAAATATGTGACAATGGAAAACATTTTTTTGTAGATATTTCTATATTTCCTAGATATAGTCTGAAAAAGCACCATCTAATTTATAGATAGTTCTGGAAAGCAGTTAACAGCTTTTTCTGCAAAATAACCAACAGATCAATTGCAAGGCTTACTATTTTCATCTTAGCAATGAGTATCCTATGAAAGAACTAGTCACAAATACCAGAGTCAAAAAAAGGAGTTGTGATCAAATTGAACTCATTTTAGTTGAAATAAATCTCTAATTTATAGCTTCTATTGGTAACGTTATATTAAAGAAAACTTATACTACTTGAGGAAACATGTAGTAAGGTTGATAAAAATAAAAACAAAAATGGGTAGAACAGGGTAAATTATGCTTCAAAAATTGTTTCTCTTTCTCAGATTAAAGGAGACCTGGTCTTTGAGTTTTCAGTCCATTATACATTAATCATACTTCTTTTTCTGTCAGATTCTTTATATTCTTTTTTCTGTCTTAATCCTTTCAAACCTACTTCCTCTGACACGTATGATAGTATTTCAGCATGAAGGAAGAAGGTCAAATTGTTCCTTTGTATCACTAAAAATGTTTCCAAGGAGTTTAGTGATAAATCTTCCTCTAGTTTTCATCATTTACAAACATCAGAAAGAACTATAACATTGCCCTAACTCAGATTAGATAAAGTTGCTATAGATTGAAAATAAAAAAGAAGTGCAGATTGAACAAGGGTAAAAAAAGTAGATTTCTTACCTTCTAGCGTCCTCCAGATAGGATTTTAGGAAAATCCCTATAAATTCAGAACAGTATGACACAAGGGGCATAATTAGTTTGGGGGTGTGTGTGGGGGTTTTATTTGTTTTCTTTTAATCTTTTATCTACAAAGAGCCTCATCATGGCTTATAGTTTTGGTTAGTTTGTGGCATCTTATGTTATGTAGGTTAAAAACTTAGTTATTTGTTTGTAAGTCCACAAAATTTTGTTTTGTAACTCAGATGGCCTTTGTTAACCTCATGTTGTACATTCAGAAAATGTAATCTGTTGAAAAAATACACGAGCCACAGTCCTCAAAGTAGTACACGCTTTATGAAACAAAAGTTGTACTTTATATTTGACAGTAATTAAAAATACATTAAAAAATCCTGACTTTAAGTTATCTGTAGATATAAAAGAAATTAATCAATAAAGAAGAGCTGGTGGTTTAACTCAGGTGTTACTTTACGCTATTTTTAGGTGTTATTTTAAAATTATTTGGCAGAAAGGCCAGGAAAACTTCCTGTCTCGGATGCAGCAGTAAGACCAAATCCTGCAAAGTAATTGTTCACGCAATACCATGAAAATGTAGCTAACATTGAAAGGTGAATCTTATGAAAATGCAGAGCAATTTTATTTTAGAACTTAAAAGGAGTTCCAGGCATGCATGAACCATGATTCTTATGAAGTATTTAAAAATTAAAAAGTCAAAATCCTTCATTTGACAGTGTCTGACCTTTAAGCTTATCTGCTTCTAAAATACATCTTACCTATCAACCAAAACTGTAATCACTTTCTCATTTCAGATATTGAAAGAAAGATTCCATTTAAATCATGCAAAGGTCATTTTTCTTTGAAATACAAATTACTCACCTGCACTTTTCAAAGAAATGAAAACTGGAGAACAAACTCAGGAGAAGCAGCTTTCTCTCCATACTGACAAATTACTGAGTCAGCAATGAGAAGGATTAAACATAATTATGCATAACTTGCAGAGACTGTAAGGCCCAGTCCAGAAGTAAAATGCAATTCAGTTTCAAAATATATGAACTTCATATAGTGACAAAGAAATGAAATTAAAAGTTTTATTCTTCAGTCTTTTTGAACTACTTCTTAAACTGTAGTTAGGTTAAAATGGCACCAGAAGCATCAAGAGATAAGAACAAATGGATAATTCATTTGAGACCACTTGAGGTTAAGATGGAGTTTTCCCACCTCTGTTTGATTACTTACATGCTAAATAAATGACCAGCTTATGTTAGCTCTTATATACATATTTGTTTTGTTAAAATATTGTATTACATTATAATTCTTGGTCCTAAATATCAGCAAAATTTCAACATTTAAGGTATATTCAGCATCTATTCTATGAGTCTCTGAATGACTGAACTTTTCATAGAGGAAAACAACTTCTGCTGTATAAAATCTTCTCTAAATTTCTTCTGCAATAAAATGTTGCACTAAAGCTGCTTCTAGGATATACCTGCATCTAAGAATCTGAGTCTCTAGTTTATCTGAACTCACATATGTCAACCTGAGTTTATTTTGAATAACTCAAAAACCTCTAATATTAACATAGTTATCATTATAATATATCTGAAATAGTAATTTTCTTTTGCTTTAAGTTTGCATTGTAAAAGCTATGGAACACAGTATGAGAAGGTGCTGTATAGGTAACTGACTTCTCCATCCTGAAAGATGCCTCTTCATACTGCCCATGTTGCCTGCAATGAACTTTCTACAGCGATGGGTAGCAGACAGTCATTCCCCACATCCCCGCATGTGCTTGATCAATGCAATATGATTGGAACACCAATTAGAGAGTATATTGAACTTTTAAATGTTGGGTACTGATGCAGAAGACAGTGTGTTAGTCCAGAATTAGGTCCGGTAAACAAAATTGAAGTCTTTCTTTTTTCTTTTTTTTTCTTTCCCCACTGTATTGCCCCTGTCCTAACTTAGCACTGTGATAAAGACTTGGAGTATCACCTCTTTTTACTTGATTCTTATTTATCCTTTGTTTCTGGCTTTCTAAACTGTACAATATAGTCACAGAACCCTTTGCTTCTGACAATACAGGGAAATGATAAGATATAGCAATGCAAAACCTGAAAACTTTGAAAAATTTACTACTTAACTACATTTGGAAATAACTATATCATCTTAATTCAGTATTTGCAAAAGTGTCCCTGACAAGGAGTTAGTAATTTCAAACACTTCATAAACTGCTAGCTCAATGAGAAGAAGAATGAATTAGGATTTTTAAAAGATGTTTTACCGTAGAACACATTCCACTCTCCAGTATTTTTCTAAAGTATGAATGCTAAGAAAGTGTTTGTGGAAGTATATCTAATAAGAAATAACATTTTGTAGTTTTAAAGTATAATTATTTTTCTTAGAAAAAGGTGTTCGCTGACAGGGTTTACAACTCTGATAACATTCACTATTTTTTTAGATTTTTATAATGCTGGGACACATTAAAAAAAAACCAATATGATTTCATATGTGTAGGTTTTGATATTTCAGCTAGAAGATTATCTCTCTCCTGAATTCCAGGAGAAGACATGTATGTTGTTACTTTGTATGATGAACAAAGAATTCTAGCTTTAAAGACTGTTGGTTGTAGCATGCTTACAACCTCTATAAAAGATCATATAAAAAGTAGAAATCACAATAGAAATGTAAACAAAATAGTTGAAATATAGGAATGTTAAATGCCTTTTGGTATTTTTATGACTTTTTTTCCTGTTCAGGGTGGTAAAACCTCTGATGCTGTTGTCCTCATCTCCATCATAGTTACAGAAAGTATTAATTACATTTGAGGTTTTGAGTCAGCACAGGTAATTCATTAAAATTCATTAAATAAAATATGGCTGTGTACTATTAAACTCTCAAAGTACCACAGGTAAAAAACAAACAGTACAGTAATCTCTTTGAAATTAATAAAGCCATCAGCAATAGACTATTAATGGACATTTTTAGACAAAGATGGACATTTTTAACTACTATTTTTGCATTGGTTTTAAAGTTTTCCAAACCATGAGTAATGCAAAACAAGTTGTCTGACCTTCACAGACTGAATGAGTAGCCATAAAAACTCAGTTTTCAAAGCACAGTTTAACTGAAAAACACTCACCAAAACCTGTATTTCCAGATAAAAGTTTATATTTTCTATTGTGATTAATAATTAGTTTCTGTTATCATTTCCCCCCAGTAAGGATGACTTGGAAATTTATGTTACATATGGCTTAATCCTTTTCTATGGAAGCATATTGGCATTATTTTTGTATTGCTATCTAACATTTATCAGATTAAACATCAGTTTACACTCCATAGCCATAAACTAATCTCATCACACTTCAGCACTGGGAATGATCTAAGCACTGAATATATATATCCCTAGTAAATCTGAACACTCTAAAGTTTCGCAGCCTCCTTCCCCATTATTTGACCACCATATTAATACTGGAATCTGATCGAGTATGATTCTGCTCACAGGGATCAGATGCTGTGCATATGAGCACAAAGGTTTGGACATAAGGACTGAGTATTCTATTATTTGAGTAAAAATAGCTTGTCATTTAATTAGGGACCAGTCATGAAGATAATGACTTGAAGTTTGCATAAGCAACCTTAATTTTGCCATTTTATGTCTTCTAATGTCAAGCTGTACAAGCTTATTGCTTTTTTAGCATATTGTTTTAATAACATATGTAAATAAGGAAAAATTTAAATGTTGGATGCATGCATTATTTTCAGCTTGCAAATTGTTCAATTTTTCATCATCCAAAATGCACAATAAATATGCAAATATTTAGTAAATAGAACCATTATATTAAAGGAAAACAAATCTTTATCACACCATGGAGCTCATGAAGTTCTCAGTATGTAGAATTCATCTGTTAATACTGATACATTTTGGAATGCTAATACATCTGGTACAGGGGGATTTTAGTCAATCACAGCAGGTGAAACAAAAAGTATTTTGCAATTATATCGGAAAAGTTTCTTTCTTATGGCTTCACCAGTGTATTATCCTTTTCTATAACTTTAAAGAACAGAATTATTTAAAAATAAGAAATGCATTTCCCTTTCTTATAAAAAAAAGAAATATGAAATTTTCCTAACTTTTAAAGAGTTTCCTGCACTTAGAACTCATAAAATACTCTGATTTTTGAAAAGTATGTGAGCTACTCTAAGAAGGGTAACTTCATAGTTATCCAGGTAAGGATATAGAGGTCACTCATATAAAATGCTGAAGTATAAGCATAGCTATAAAATAATGAAAGTAGCCCACAGAGGGAAAATATAAACTATTTGTGGCTCATGTGAGTATAAGTGTGACACAGCCTACATAGCTGTTGTTATGGTTAGCTTAAGCGTTGAAAATAAGCAGTGTGCATACACTGGCTGTGGTGGGTTGACTCAAACCAACAGCCAAACACCCACACAGCTTCTCACTCTCTCCCCTGTCCTGCAGGCCAAGGAGAAAATTCAAGGCAGGCAAGAAGACTCATGGAACAAAATAAAACCAGTTTAATAACAAAAGATAAAGCTGTGTGCACAAGCAAATAAAAAAAGACTAATTCCTTCACTACTACTCATCAGCAGGCAGATGTTCCGCTTCCTGGAAAGCAGGGCCACAACATGTGTAACAGTTGCTTCGAAAGACAAATGCCATAACCATGAACACCTGCCCTTCCTCCTCCTTTCCCTGAGCTTTTATGGCCAAGCACAATGTCAGGTGGTGTGGAATATCCCTCTGGTCAATTTAGGTCACTTGCCCTGGCTGTGTTTCCGCTCAGCCTCTTGCTTGTCCCCAGCCTACTGGCTAAAAAGAGTGGTGGTGGTGGAAAGCCCACACTGCGAGCACTCTTCAGCAATGACCAAAGCCCCAGTGTATTATCAACACTATTTTAGCCACAAATCCGAAGCACCACACAGTAAGGGCTGCTATGGAGAAAGTTAACTCCACCCCAGACATACCCAGTACACTAGTGAGCGAGGTAGGAATAGGCCAGAACTTTTTTCCTTGCATATTTCAAGTTAATTTTCTGTTTCAAATTTTAAGGGAGTTTAACTAAGAAAGGTGGACCTTCAGAATCATCTTTGCCTTTGTTTAGTCTCAACCTAAGCCCCAGCCAATAAGCAAATTGCTTACATAGGGCTCCAACTACTTCAGCCTGTTAGTCAGCATGGGTTATCAAATGGCTGACGCTGAGCACACCATGCTCCAGCCATGGCCTACCACCCCAAATGTACAGAGTGATAAAGTAACTGGCTTCATAAGCTCCTTACCAGGCAGAGAGACAGAGCGTCAGCGAAATGTTTTATAAAGGCATCTCAAATAGACTGATGAAAAGTAGTAAATAATCTATTCCCATGACAAATCAGAAGCTGTTAGTAATATGCTTAAGAGTGATGAAACCTGAGTTCTGATTATACTGATGTTAACTTTCTAAGACTGATTTTCTGCATCATTGGTCAAGGTATTCAGTTCTCTAAGGATCTAAATTCCCGGAATCCCCCATGAAACGTTTAACCTCATACTAAGAAAATTATGGAAGTCAAAATTATAATTATCCAAGGTAGCTTTTCTTAATATTATACCAATATTTTTGGTGTAATATTAAAATTTGGCTACCTTGGATAATTATTTTATTTTTATATATGCACACATTTACACATATATGTATATATGCATAATATATAATATAGTATACATATTATATATAGTACATTAAAAGTTTACTTATTAATATATACATTACAATACAATTAATATGATTCTCATGAATTATATATATATAAGTCAAATACATTACATGATTTGTGCTTGACAAGATTATCAGTAAATTTAGTCAGCCTTACTTTCTAAGGACGATCCTAAGGTATCCTGTGAACAAAATAAATAAACATCCTTTAATAGTTTTGAAATATGCACCCACATTTCTCTTTTTTCCATTTGCATACACGGGCATCTCTATTTTATTTTATTACAGTGTCAGACTTTCAATTACTTTTAGGTTTGATCTGATTGGATTGTTTTTTCTTTCATATTTTTTATATTAGTATTTAACTATAAAATGAATATATTAATGTAATAAAAATGATAAAAAATTCCAATGGACAATATGCTTCCATAATTTCATATTAGTTCACACAAATAATGTTACGTCATTGTACATTTAAATAGGACAAAGCTGTAAAAGAGATTCAAAACCACATAGGCTATCTGTTTTCTTGAGGAGAAAAAAAAGAAAAACTTTAATAAACAAAGAAATGCATTTAAATATTTGAAAAAATATGGTGAATTCTATAAGAGGAATAAAGAGGAAAATATAAGAGAGATGAGGTTTTGCTCAGTGATCACATTTCTAAATAAGAAGGAATTATGTCTCATTCTGAAGGAATGTTTGTAAATTCGAATACAGAGGATCTCACTTTCCTGCTTTTCTGCTTCACTCTTCCAAGGTACAGCGCTTGTGAACTGGTGGTGTATTTTTACAGCAAGTGGCCTTGAGCCATGAGAAAAACGCAATATATTAAGTGACTGCTCATTACATCACCTTTACAAGCAGCTTGTAACAGAGCTTTTCAAGGAGTGAATTACACCAATCCAAATAAAAAGATCAGGAAAAAAAAAATAATAACACCACATACCAGTAGGCTAGCACCATTTTCAAATCATACAATATGTAAAGAACGCAGAAAGTGATAAAAAATTATTTTTTCCATGCAGCAGGTACCTCAGCTGTATTCTTCTTGTTTGTATTCAAGTCTATATTTTACTGTAATAGTTATAATTACAATGTAATTTCATATTAGTTGGTTACAACACATGTAATTTCTCATATTATCAAGCAATAGTGGGAAACTAGCCTTGAAAAAATGCAAAAAAATAAAATAAATGGGCATCAGTGTCAGAGCTCTATTGAAGTGAAAGTGGAACTATGGCAATCTGCATAAAACAAAGGACTCTCCTAAGAAGCAAAGTTCCCTAATTCAGCAAAATCATTTAAAAAAGCCAGGTATGAAGTGAATGAAAACTTCTATTAAATGCAAGAATTTAAAATACATTACTGAATGTGTGTATGAGGAAAGTACAAACTTTAAACAAAATACTGTAAGAAAGAGCAGAGAATTGTGACAAATCCTCATCAAATAGATGTGTTTTTCAACAGAAGTTTCCATCAATTACTTCTCCCTTACAGATAGCTGTCATCTAAAATTCCAGTATTCATAGATAAATCTTGAAGAATACTGCAAGATATAAAAAAAATGTACAGAAAATAACAAACAGAAAAATTATTATCACAAGTGGGGTAATTAGTATGTACTGGGCTTATTGATTTGCTGGAGAGAAGTTCCTGGGTGAAAAAAAAAAAAGTTTATTTTTATACAATATATAAAAATCTTATTTGTAGTATTCAAATTATACATTATAATGTACAATTGTATAATTCTTAACACATTTTTAAAATTCAATAATTTGAATGCACTAGGTAGTTCTGTATTGAACCTTCCCCCAGCAATATTTTTATTAATTACCAACTATATTTTTCTCATTGTAAACCTTCACATCAGATAAATAAGTTTGCATTTAAATTATAACAGGGGTATTATATGTCAAAAATATACACTGAAGATTAACTCAAAATCATTATAGACTTTTCTTTCATGGCTAAATCCTTTATATATTTGGACTAACATACTAAGAGTTTGTCCTTTGTCTTTGGTCATATTTAAGGTTTTGTCTACTATCCAACCAAATGTAACAAAATTTACTGACAGAGCAAAATTATTAGTTTTAGCTCCCCAGTTCTCACAATTTTGGAAGATGAAGTCTCTGTTTCTCCTTAATAAAATTCCATATTCTCATTTAGAATTACGTTTTCTTTTTAAAACATTTTTGCTACCTGCAATACTATTTTAAAAACTTCTTATGACATCTGTAATCTCTTTTATAGGTGGCCTTTAGCTCCCTATCACAATAGATTCTTAGTAAGATTCTTAAAAAGATCAGGAACTAACTTCATGTTTTCATTTGTCAGCAAGTATTGAAATAGTATTTAATTGAACTTTTCAGTGCTTTCCAAAAGATGTTTTTCTTTATTGGATCTTTGATGAAAGGTGTAAAGTAATGACTGTTTCTTCTACTCTGCCAAAAGCATGTTTACTCTAGCAGAAAAGTGAATATTAAAATTTATAGTTATGGAGATGAAAGTCATGTATTAACAAACCAATCTCAAATATTTCAAACTTGAATATTTCCATAGCAGAAAATAATTTTAAAAGATCAACACATATCTCTCTTTTTATTTTTTTTTGTTACAGATAAAAATGCATGCTATGATTTACCTTCCCAGGGAGTCCCCTAGAGTTGTTTGGAAAAGAACTATATATTTTCCACCAAATCCTCTTTTTCTTGCTCTGTCTCTTACAGACTCATGCAGTTACACGTATAGTTTAGCTCATTTATCTCTATCTACCATACACTAACATACAACTGATTCCCCTTCTCTTTTCCCACCGTGAGAAATAGTATATATAGTATAGTATACATTGTGTAGTATATATATCATATATAGTGTATAGCATATAACACATACTATGTATAGTAGTAAATGCTGCCCTCTTGAGAGTAATGAGCTGACTGGTTGTTTTCCATAAGAAGTATGAGGTGAATTACTTTCCTTGCACATTCTAAAGACGACAGTGTGGCTCCCACACTGAGATGTAACACACACAAATGATATATATGGTGCGTTAGCATGAGAAAGAGACACCTTGAAACCAAAGACTGTATTTGGTATTCTGGCTCACTTGGTGGCTTTGACACTGAAAGAGATTAAAACGTACTGAAATCTTTAGCTATGGAATGAAAAGATTCCCAACTGTGTATCATTATAGTGAGCTGTCTAGATTCTCTATTAGTTTGATCCTTTAAGTGAGAAAATTTAGTCTGTGTATGCTATTCTAAACCTACAAACTACAGTATTTGTCACTTGTTCTGAGTTTAGGTGATTACATACATATGTACTTTGTCCATCTTTGCAGATATTGCACTGTAGTCTTAAAATAACATGAAGTACAAACTGATTGGAATGTAGTGTCTCTATCTTTCATTTTCATCTGCGGTATTTACCTGAAAATAATGATAGCAGTGCAATTAATATGAATGTTAAAAGAAATCATCCATTGCTTTTTAATCTATTATTTCACAAAACAGTTGATCCAATATTGTATTTGTCACAGCCGTTGCAGAAGTCTGCTTTTTTTCCTGTCTTAGCAACTGGTGACTGCACATAGTCAATGAAAATTTCAGAATACAGGCTAAAGTCCTGCTACAAGTGAAATAAATTTACTCTGCTAGTGAATATAGAGATCTTTAACAATGAGCTTGTGCACATTGAAAATGTTTACGCTTTCAAACCGAATTTTCATCTAACATCTGAAAAATTCTGTAATTACGAGCTTCATAATCCTAGTTTACTTAGCTTAGAATCAAGCATTGAGGGATTGTTTTCTTTTATATTTGTTAATAACTCCTTTTGCTTTGAGTAACACATAACCTTGTTGTTGGACCTTTTCTGTGCCCGTACCTCTGCTGACCCTGTTTCCAAACCAGAAAGTTTATTCAAAGTACTGGGAACACAAACCTCTCTGTTTCACAAATTGTGTACTTTAATATTTATTGCAAAACCAGGTAAGGGACTCAGAAAAACATAACTGGAAGCAAATTAACTTCTGCAGCCAAGTTTCTAGAGGACTACAAATTGAAGGACAAAACAGATAAAAGATCTGAGGGCAGGGCTGCCATCCAAGGAGGACCTGGGCAGGCTCTAGGAATGAGCCACCAGGACTGCAAGCAGATTACAAGCTAGGCATGAGTCAGCAGTGTGCCCCAGCAGTAAAGGTGGCCAAGAGACAGCCGGGCTGCAGTGACAGGAACATGGACAGCAGATCGAGGGGAGTAGTCCTTCCTCTCTCCACAGCACTTGTGAGACAACATTTAGACTCCTGCATCGAGTTTTGGGCACTCCTGATAGAGAAAAGATGCTGATGAACATGGGTGAATTCAGTGGAGAGCCACCAAGGTGGTTAGGGAGTGGAGCACTTGCCCTGTAAGAAAAGACTGATGGAGCTGGGCTTGTTCAGCCTGGAGAAAGGATGGTTTTCAGTGGAGCTAACAGCAGCCCTCCAGGATGGAGGAGTCTAACAGGACTTCTCCAGACTGCGGAGGACCTTATGAAGAGAACCTTATCAAGAAGACAGAGAGAGGCTATTTGCATTGGTGCATGGTGAGAAGCTGAGAAATAAGTCATAAATGGAAACAAAATAAATTGAGACTGTGTACAAAGAGAAAAATTTTCTCTATGAGGACAGTCAGGCACTAGGAGAGGCTTCCAAAGAATTTGTGCATGCTCCATCCTTGAAGGTTTTTGAGACCCAGTCAGATCAAACTCTAAGCAGCCTGATCTGAACTCACAGATGGCTCTTTTGGGAATCCTTTCCAACTTGAATTTTCCTACCAGCCTATTTTTTTTCCAGTATTTGCTTCAGAATGCATTGAAAGAAAAGACCCTTCTAGTACTCTTTTAGGAGGAAAAGGAAGGAAGATTGAGCATGATTGTGTGTTTCCTCTCAGAGAGGTGACTTGCAATATCATTGCAGAATAACCTGCAGCAGTACATCATGTTGCAGAGGTCCTAGATTATATGAGACCTTTCTTCTTTCTGACTGGTGGAACTAAAGTAGAGATGAAACTGAACCGTGAAGCCTAGATAAAAGTCTAGCACACAGAAAGGCAATGGTAAATCCCCCATTGACTTAAATGGAACGGTTTTTTACTTTCCACATCTAAATTATTATAATTCAGGTACAGTCGGACTGAGAAACCTAGATATGAAGACAATTCTAACCTGTATTTCCCCACAGTTTATGTATGCATAATGTTAGAGTTCATTACAAATAACCTTATAAAAGGTTACAAATATTCTACTCTTAATGGAAGAAGAGCTTTGGGAAAGCAATTATTTCAATAGAGGTTTTTTTGGTGTGTAAACATGTCACTTCACTTCTGCCTTTCTTTAAAATTACAGAACTGTTCTCTCTTATTTTTATAACAATACTACAATAAACACACATGGAAAATCTTAAATCTTAAGCCTTATTCTTGAAATCAAGTGATCTGAGAAAATCTGTGTGAGGTTTTAGGCATTATATTTGTTGAAGGTAACTTAAAATTTTGAGTTTGTAAATCCCCAAATCTCCAAGTATTTCCAATGTATTTTAGGATATAAATAATATTTTGGGTGCTTGTCATGGCAAAGCTAGCTATATCACAGCCAGTGCTTATTTTTATTTATCATGGTTTGTAAGTCACATGGAGCAAACAGCAAACTTAATTTACTTTCCTTTCAAAGCTTTGCTGTGATTATTCAATCACTGCAAAAATATGTAATGTCTCTACTTACTTTTCATTTACATTGCTATGTAAATGGAAAAGGTTCCATATTAACATTCTTATTGTTATTAATAGTTCTATTACTCCTAATTACTCAGTTCATTTGTAATAGACTTAACATGAAGTAAAATAGGTTTTGATAAAATATTTACTTTCAGAGGATTATCAGTGAGGAGGACATGGACTGAGTGAACTGTCCAGAAACAGTTCCAGATTTCCATTCATACCTTTAAGCTCCAACCTTTTGTTATAAGAGTATATAATTATTTAAATTGCAGTTGCATTTTTGAGAAGTGCAACACTGAATTTCTAATAAAATATTTAAAAATGTATTGCTCTAAATAAGTCCAAATTCTGGTAATATTGGTTTTGTTTTGAGAATGTTGATAGCAAGCATTTTCTAGAAAAATACCAAAATGCCATAAAGAAAATTAATCAGAAATAATAAACAAATAACTAATCCCCAGGTCACCAGTAACTTGAAAGTTGAAATCTGCTTACAAGATTAAAAGATGTTAGATTGCCGAAAGCGTTATTGTCACTGCTGTTTAAAGATAAGAGTATGGTGCCATGGGATAGGATGAGCATTTCAGATGACTCTGGACATCAGTGAAGGTTCTTCCTCAAATGTTTTATCAAATATGCATGACTAAATAAATCCTTTTAATGTAAAAAGACTCGGGGAATAAATTAGTTCTGTAAGTTATAACACAAAATTTCAAAGAATTTCAGAGAACATGCTATTATACTGTTCAAGGCAAAAACACTGAGGTTTTCTCTGGACTTCTTCACCCCTTCCCTGTTCGCACAGCTGTCTCTACTTTGCTGTCCATACTCATTCACTTATTCACATAATAAATCAAAAAGGGATTTACAAGAAAGGTAGGAAGAACAGGTGGAAAGAGCAAGATAATACAACAATTAACTTAAAAGCTGAATCAAAGTCCAATCCTCCCAAATCATTTAGGTATGATGGAGGAGACAGACTGAGACAGTTGGGCTTGTTCAGCCTGGAGAAGACAAGGCTCCAGGGAGTCCTTACTGCAGCCTTTCAAAACTTACAAGGGGACTTACAAGACTTACTACATCTCACAAAAGTGAGCATTATATTGTAGAATGAGAATTAATCATGGACTTGCTAAGAAAAATGCCTATAATGTTTCTAAGCTCTGGCTATAAGAAAGTATGTATTTTTCCCCCGTTTTTGAAAATTATATTTTCTCAGCCTGTACACAACATAACTTGAAAATCTGGAATAAATTCAGAATAAGATAATCCCCAAGTTCTTTGTTAAATGGTTTTGGAAGAACAACCAACAAAAATTCTGCCATATCCTTTCCTTGCACATGTTTACATTTTTATTTGCTGTCTGATATCATCATTGGGACCCAATGATCTGATTCCTGATACCAGCAAAAAAGATACAAAAAAGTGTGAGTCTCCTTTCATGCCAATCAGTTCAGCAAATGCTGTCATATTAAAAGATGCATTTGCTAGCTATGCAGCATCTTTGTTCAGATAAATGTTGCATCTGTCACTAGATGTAGTACATTTAATTTTTGCTTTGCATAATTTTGCAACATATACATACTGATCTTTATTTTTTATAGCAATTCTTTGAAATATATTGATGCCAGAAATACCCTGTAATCCCAATACACGTCATCAAAGTTCACTAAAATCACATCAAAGCTTTCTGTGAATTTACAGTAGGAAGATACTATAAAATAATAAAAAAAAGATCAATACACCCCCACCCACCTTCATACACAAAGAAAAAAAGCACATTGTTTAACTTTGGTAGTTCTTATCCTGAAAATCTGCAGAATATTCTTCTTCTCTTTCCTTTGTATGAATCTTTTGCCCAACACCCAGGTAATTATGACTCCAGAGGACTGATGTTACTTCAGGACTCAGTTCTTAAGAAAGTAACCTAAGGATTTATTGATCTTTAAACACTGGTAGGGTACAGATAAGATACCTAATTTATACAGGGGAAAAAAAAAAAAAAAAAGCAAAAAACTTAACCAAATGCTTTTGATCTCTTGGAAGGGCCTTCAGAAATCAAATCAAGTAAGGTAACAAACCAGAGAAAATATTCTTTGTCAGTACAATAGTTTTAGACCATCAGTATTAACTGTTACATATATTTATACTTGTAAAGAATTAACAAAAGAAAGCATGAACAAATTTTCTGGATTCCGTTCATTCATTTAATCTTGTTGAAAAGCATTAACTATGGGCAGTACCTTTCTGTGAAATGATTCTGTTCAACTTTCAGCACAGCAATAAGGTCTGTATTTGGCAAGAGGAAAGTACATCAGCATAATTACTAGTGCCACTTAGAAATATCAAGCTAGTCTGATAAATGAACACAGCTGTAGAAAACAGGTTTTACATTTTTAAAAACATGCAATTGTTTCAGTTACTTGTTTTTACTACAAGATCCCTTTTCCACTTAGAGCTCCGGCACAATTATAGGATAGTGTGTAAAGCACAAAATGGTAAGATAATTTAGGAAAGCTGCATAAAGAAAAAAAAGATATATGTTCAGTAAAACCTTTAAATTCCTTCCCAATCTGTTGTATTTGTTATTTATAATGTCAGCTAAAATTCCCTGTTTTTAAAAAGGTGTTTTCTTGTTTGCTATCTTTTGAGTTACAAATTTTCTACTAGCTTTTATCATCTTTAGTATCTTTTTGCAGCAAAGACCTACCAACAATGTCTGCGGCAAAGAAATTTACCTATGACCTCACTTTGTAGAAAAAGGCAGTAAATGGTCAAATGACAGTTGTTGAGGAGGGAACAGCTTAAAAGGTACACTGGGACAGAATTTTCCTACAGCAGCATGTATTCCAGGATCTCTTTTATAGAACACTACACAGAACAGAAAATTATTTTCTTTTCCCGTCAATCAAAGTGTCACATGCAGCATTTCAAATGCAGCAGACCTCAATAGTTGAGGAGACTTCAAGCTGGTATTAAGTGGTTGAGTCCAGTCCAAGGCTAGGTCTTTTCATTATTGACCTCAGTCATTGAACTATGCAAAACTGAATATTTCAGCTGTCCAGTGGGAACATTTGTCAGTGCTTTTCTATCATGAAGGAACAAATGTAAAAAAGTAATTGACTCCAAAAGCAAATTGCAAAACAACTCAGCAAACAGTTTTAGAATATATGTTCAAATATATTCAAATATACAGTTCAAAGGATGGTTTTATTTTTTTTTCTTGTTGTGCTTTTGTTTTGTTAGTAGAAGATGTAAAAATACTGATTTTCTTGGTTGAAGTTCTGCTATTTCTGTAAAACAACAAACGTAGCACACCAGTAATAATTTTTTGAAAGTGAAATGTGAGATAAAATGTATCATTAGCAGATGTTACTTAGTCTTTATAAAACACCAACAGCATACACTAGTTTATACCTTAAAATCTATTTGCACAGCAAGGTGCTCTGCCAGTAAATATGATTTTATGTTTTGAATGTATTAGGTCTATAATAATAACAGATGACTTGTTGCACTTTTGTCAGTACAGCTGTTACTTTATTTCTTCCATTTGCACATCTAGTAAGTTTGTAAGGAAATAAAAAACCTATCAGAGAAACAGCTAATTGATTCTAAGAGAATTCTTGCAGGCATAGATAATTTCAGAAACTGAAGAAAGCCCCTGACCAGTGTCATGTAATGCTTACTTGTACAAGGTAAGGTATACAGTGAAGACAGATGTACTAGGAAGGGAAAACAAAAAAGAAAAAACACAAACAAACAAATTCAAAACAAAGAAAGAAACAAACAAAAAAGTAAAGGAAAAATAAAGGTTTGACATGTAAACTGGCACACTGGGATCTGGAATTGCAGACTATACTGTAGTAATCTTGAAGTACTGTGTTTATCATATGCATATACTATGCTATAAAGATAGTTCTCCTTATTTTGGGTATTAGTAGTCTACAAAAATATAGGAGAGCATGACTGCTGAAATGCTTAATGATTACTAATCACTTTGATGTAGTTTTTACATACGTCAGTATAGGTGGCTTGTAGGGACCTATTTATCAGAAGAAATGAGGACATAATGTTAAACAGATTAGCCAAAAACTGAAGCACTTTACAATATAAAATGTCGTTAATACTTTAGAAGATATAGTATTGGGGGGGGGGGGAGGAGTACTTTCTTTTTTTTTGCTTTATATCCTATATATAACATTGTTTCAATCCCTAACTCTTTCAAGTATTTTTGTATAGCCCCTATTTAATTCTTTCTTGCATCTTGTTCTAAACTAGAGGCCTTTTTCCCTCTTATTTTTAAGCTGTCTCTTATGCCTTTGATTTCTCTCCCAGTGTCTCTCTTTTATTCAAAAGAAAATTTCTATACATTAATGTTTTGTTTGTTTGTGGGTGTTTGGGGTTTTTTTATTATTATTATTATTTGTGGGGTGAATTACATAAAGATAAACAGTCAGGTAGGTTTACCAGTATCTGTATGGAAGATCTTTTGAATTTTGTTATTACTCATTTGGCTCCTGAATACTGGATATCCCCTTTCAAAACTTTCTGCACATTGTTAGATCTGTTGATCACATGAGTGGAGCTGAGACACCTGCAAAACAGAAAACAAATTTGATTCCTGACTTTCAGAGACTTTAATTTCTTTCTTATTTATACATTCTGTAGCTCCTTACTTGGGGAAAAGAAAAAAATCTGAAAATAGCTACGGTGTTAGTGAGGTTCACAAAACCGTATTATCTTCAGAGAGATAATCAGAATAATTTAAGATGGATTTTAAACCACTATAGGTTTAAGCCACTGCTTTGAGAGATAATGTGGACCCCATATTTCAGTATAGGTTAATTGGTAATAAGTCTGAAAGAATAAGAAAAAAAAAGCTACTAAAATGAAAACTATCTACCTAGGGAGCTGAACTCAATGAAACAAATAGTTTTAAGCAGATACAAGTTAACATTATGCAATTTCTCAATACAAACAGTGAGAGGAGAAACTGGCATAACAACATTAAGCTGATATTGCACATTCAGAACTCCTATGACAAGCTGCAACTCTGCTAATTTAATTACATTGTTTTAATAGATCCTCTCCAATTTTTTACTGCTCCTGCTATATTTCATCCTGTTTAATCATTTGCAGTTGTACTGGATAAATGTTTAAATTGTTGTAACCTATGACTGGGCTTAAACAAGGTAATATTTCCTATGTTATAGGAAATACTATAGCAGAATCCACTCAGATCAAAGGAGGATGAGCCTGGCAAGACGCTGCAAGTGCAGCGCTGACTCAAGCTGATCTGGCTTGGACATCCAATAACTCAACACAGTATGCTGTGTCTCCTGTCATGAGCGAACACCGTAACAGATGGAGCCCTACTCATGGACTAAATAAGCTCAATAGACCTTTATGGACATTCCAGGGACATTCATGCAATGAGGGTAACCCACAGACAAAGGGAATGATACCACATCAAAGGACAAGAGAAGTGCCAGACCTAATAATGATACAAATGGTATGGAATAATGGGCACGCATTTACTTGGTCTGACTGGAATGGAGTTAGCTCTCTTCTTAGCAGCTTCTTTGGAACTGTGTCTTGGATTTACTACTAAAAGCATTGATAACATCTAGTGTATTGATAATTCTTGAGCAGCACTTTCACTGTGTCAATACTTTTTAGTCATTGAATCATAGAATGGTTTACGTTGGAAGGGACTTTAAAGATCATCTAGTTCCAACCCCTTCCACTAGACCAGGCTGCTCAAAGCTCCATCCAACCTGGCCTTGAACACTTCCAAGGATGGGGCATCCACAGCTTCTCTGGGCAACCTCTTCCAGTGCCTCACCGCCATCACCCTAAGAAGTGTCTTCCTAAT
>JAVJGJ010000001.1:28867476-28893038 GCA_035590215.1 Microhierax caerulescens
GTGGGGTCTCATCAAAGCGGAGCATATGGGGAGATTCACCTGCCTTGACCTGCTGGTCACTCTTCTTTTGATGCAGCCCAGGATACGGTTGGCTTTCTGAGCTGCAAGTGCCCACTGTCAGGCTATCCTGAGCTACTCATTCACCAGCAACCCCAAGCCTTTCTCCTCAGGGCTGTTCTCCAACCTGCTGTCTGCCCAACCTGTATCAATCCTTGGGTTTACCCTGATCCACATGCTGGACCTTGCATTTTGCCTTGTTCAACTTCATGAGGTTCGCATGGGCCCACCTCTCCAGCCTGTCAGGCTCCCTCTGGATGGCATCCCTTCCTTCTAGCACGTCAGCCACACTACTCAGCTGGGTGTTGTCAGCAAACTCACTGGGGGTGCAGTCAATCCCATTGTCCACATAGTCAAAAAAGATGTTGAACAGTGCTGGTTCTAGTATGGACTTTTAATTCTTAAAATTATAATTCATGTACAGAAGTATTCCAGAGTCAGGTTTTTACAGCAAAGTGCCTGAACACTGCAAACATTTGGATGGATCATTCATTGTTTAATTATGCGTATGTGGTGGGTTGATCTTGGGTGGATGCCAGGTGCCCTCCTAGCCGTACTATCACTCCCTTTCTCAGCTGGATAGGGGAGAGAAAATATAATGAAAGGCTTGTGGGTCAAGATAAGGACAGGAAGATCACTCACCAGTTACTGTCATGGGGAAAACAGACTCAACTTGGGGAAAATTAATTTAATGTATTACCAAACAAGTCAGAGTAAGGTAATGAGAAATAATACCAAATCTTAGAACACCCATCTCCCACTCCTCCCTTTTTCTCAGGAACAATTTAATCCCTGATTTCTCTGCTTCCTTCCCCTGAGCAGCGCAGGGGGGTCAGGGAATGAAGGTTGTGGTCAGTACATCACAGGTCATCTCTTCTGCTCCTTCCTCTTCACACTCTCCCCCTGCTCCAGCATAATGTCCCACTTGTGGGAGACAGTGGTCCACACATTGCTCCAGTATGGGCAGAAGTTCCAGAGTGCAGTCCTTCAGGACCAGACTGCTGCAGCATGCATCCCCCATGGGGTGACATGTCCTGCCAGAAAACCTTCTTCAGTGTGGGCTTCTCTCCATGGGCTCACAAGTCCTGCCAGGTGCCTGCTTCAACGCAGGCTCTCCATGGTGTCACAGCCTCCTCTTGGGCATGCAGCTGCTCCAGTGTGAGATTCTCCACAGGCTGCAGGTGGGTATCTGCTGTACCATGGACCTCCATGGGCTGCAGGGGGACAGCTTGCCTCACTATGGTCTTCACCATGGGCTGCAGGGGAATCTCTGCTCCAGGCCCTGAAGCATCTCCTTCCCTTCCTTTGTCACTGACGTTGATGTCTGCAGAGGAGCTATTCACTCCTCACTTTGCCTGCAGTTGTACAGCAGTTTTTCCCCTTAAATATGTTATCACAGAGACATTACCACTCTTGCTGATTGGCTCGGTCTTGGCCAGCCACAGGTCCATCTTGGACCTGTCTGGCATTGACTCCAAAACACAGGGGACGCCATCTACAGAAGCCACCCTGTAGCCCCACCACTACCAAACCCTTGCCACGAAAATGCAATACAGCACAGTATCAAAAGAGAAGCCAATACTGCAAACATGGAAGGATAAAGTGATAGGAAAAAAATCTAAAGACCGTTTTCCTGGAAACTGTTTTTATAATCCTAGTTTTATGGATTTTATGGATATTATGGATCCTCAGAATTACAATGTGGAAGTTATGCACTAAGGTTGAGTTAACATCACTGTTGTAGTGAAAGCAACCAGATGAAATAGATCCAAATCTTAAAATTCTGGATTACAGAGGCACAACTAGTATCAAAATTCTCATGCCTCTTTTTCCTGTGGTTCTGAATATGCCAAGAACATTTGAAATAAAATTAATTCTGAGATGAAGGTCCTTAGAATTTTATTTGATCTTGAAAAAATAAACTTCTAAGTGATGTCTTTCTTAGGAACTAAGGATGAAAAAAGATATGCAAGCAAACATTCAAGTCAGTTGACATCATGTAGGAGTTCTATAGTTTCTATAGTATCTGTGTTGAGACAGTATTTTTATTTCCTTAGCTAGCATTAAATATTAGCAACTCCTTTTTTTTTTTTTTAATTTGAAGAATTTTTATTTCATTTGCGTATTTATAAAAATCCTAAGAACATTTCAGAATATATGAAGCTATTACCTTCAACACCGAAAAGCAGCAATTCATGAGCCTGAGAGCTTCTTAACCTTCACTTTGCTAATATGAAGCTACAATAAAATCTAAAATAGAATCTTCCCTGAGTCCATAGGCCTAAGGAGTATCCCTACTGCAAATGAAATTCAGAATATCTTGCTCTACTCTTTGCTGCAGGAAATTTCTATTTTTAGAAATCCAGGACTTTAAGACATTCATTTTAAGTAAGTTTTTTTTTAAAAAATATATCTGACAAATGAACAAATATTTCCCTCTATCTTTTTTCATATGAAACTTTGAAACATTAAATTGTTTAGGGTTTTTTTTCTTGACATTTTCTTCTAACTCCTTGCTATTAATCGATAAATATTTTTAGCAGAATCAACTCTGGAAGGAGTGTAATCAGTCTTGATAACAGTATCATTTACTGTGTCACTGTATAATAACGAACAGACATTACAGTACTGCAGTTCAGAACAATATCTGCATTATGTTGTCTTTTTATTTTTGAGGGGGTTTAGCAAACTTTTATTAATCATTAATCTAGTAGAATATTGTGTGGCATTTTTGAAATATCATGTTATTAAACTTCTATGAACTGCTGCAAAGTACTCTACAAAATCCTAAAGAGCTAAGTCTACAGACTAGTCTACAGCCATTAGATTTTCATTTGACATACATATATCACACTGCAATGCAACAAGAGAATGAAATAAAATTGCTGCAGAATGTTAGCTCTTGTGATCTGTTATTTTCATAAGAATACCTGTTGATAACAAATTAGGAACCTGATGATTGGGAATAGGAGAATGCTACAAAGTGAAGGCCATACATAAAGTTTTCTGGAACAGTGGGACCACATGTATCACATCTGAAAGACCCCTACTAATATTTATCAGTTGTAACTTTTAATATAGTCTTTGTGCAATTAGGTATAACTCCTAATTCTTTAGATCTAACTGTTATGATTCTTACTTCACCTTCTTGCATGATACTCATTTCAGTATGTGACAGTTGCCATTAAAAAAAAAAATAATCTGCTACTGCATGTCTGTAAAAGCTCTTCTATATGTATGCTGGACAATTTTACCAAAGGAACAAAATCCTGCTGAGATGGTAGCTTTGTTCCTTTCTATTCTTAGAGGGAGACTTTCCTTTACCACCAGCAATGGCTCCTTATAGAAAAAAAAAAAAGAAAAAAAAAAAAAAAGAAAGGCAGAGAGAAGATTCTAGACCCATATTTCTGAGGTATGGAAACTAAATACAGCAAATATTTGGATGGGTCACTAATATTTCACTTACGTATAGTACCAGGTGAGTCAAACCACTGAAAAACAAGGGAAACAAAAGTTTATCTATATACCAGCATCTGAGCAGCTATCAAATATGGTGTTTATTACTATTGATTTGCATGTTTTGCACTGGATTTGTAAATCAGAAAGGAATAGCTACAGGAAGTCAGAGACAATTTCAATGCCATGTATCCATGAAATATAATTGCAAACCTTGGTAGTAAGACTGAATTTAGATGTTTTGGGGTAATGATATCACAATAAAGATTCAACATTATATCTATAAAAGAGATGCTACCTAGTTATTTTTTATTGGATCATAAAATATGATGATATTTCCTAACACTGAATAAAAATATTCCATAAATTTAAAGCTATTTGATATCATGACTTTATAATGACTTTATTATTATTACTTTATCTTGCAGAAAAAAGTACATTTATTGTAAGCATTATAAGTTCATACAGGCAGAGGATAACAATTATAAATAAGCTTTCTTGTACCACTGAAAAGATCTGCTGATTTTCTCAAGGAGGAAAGAAACATTCCATGGTTAAAGCTGTGATATACCTGTCTTGGTTAACAAAAATTATAAATGTTTATATATCATATTTCTAGCATGCAGGTGACATCTAATTCAAACATATTGCATATTAATAGAAATTACAAATATTTCTTCCAATACAGAGACTGAATTTCTAGATGAAATTTTCACTGTTTCTACTGATTCCAGTGAAACATTTAGGACTTGATCTCACCAACCTCCTAAGTCAAGGGAAGATACCAATAAGATAAAAAAGTTTTGAGTTGAGTTTTCATTCACTAAAACAGAGATACCTTGTTCAGATATGAAGGTTTTTGACAACTCTTGTGCACACAGATAGAATTTGCCCTAATTAACTTGCTGAAAAATAAGCTTTGGAAAAGTGGAATTTTTCTGGGTAAGGAGTAGAACAATGCAAAATATTCAGCCAAAAAAATAAATATATTCAAACCTTTTTTTTTTCTTACAGGTTAGCTTGTAATATTTTATTTTATCTGGGCCTATGAAAATAACAAAAAAATATTTTTTTCTATATTTGCATTTTATACTCAACATCTAGATTAATGTGTGGTGGATATAAAGGGCTACAGACAAATGAGTTCTTTAACGTGTGATCTTACCCCAAGTGCCTGTAAGCACCAGAATAGAAGCTTACAAATGCATTTAATTTGTGAATTATATTCTGTCTATGAAACTGCTTAGAATCCTTTTATATACTATTTATATAGTACATTTTATGCAGTTCAGTGGTGGCCAAATTAGAAACTTGATGTTCTGTAAGCAAATAAGTGTGAGAGTTTTAAAGTGGTTTGTTTTTTTTTTATTTTATTTGTAATCTAGTAATCTTTTCTTACATGTATATTTTCATAACTAAATTATCTATAGGAATTTCATTATAAAATATTAATAAAGTGGTTTATTTCATTATTATTTTTTCATTTACTAGGCTTCCTTTTCTATTCCAACTGAATTTTTATCTGTGCAAAAAGATTACTGAAAAAACTGAAAATGCATTTTACTTTGAATTTTGGAGTGTGAGCACCAGTAGTGATGGAGTGATGTCTGCTGCTGAATGTAGTATCTGAAGTCTTAACTCCTGGTGAACCATTTTCATGAATAAAAGAAAAAGGAAGAAAGAAAGCCTTCTCCCTCTTTCTCCCAAGTTCTTTGCAGTGTTTTCAGTAGATAATCAATGCAGATTTCAAAGGTATACAAAAGGCCTTTAATTATTGGGGGGGTTTTCTCCATTAAATTGCCAATGATTTCACAACTACTTTGTATTTGTTCCACTAAAGATAACCTTTATCACTGTAAACTGTATCTGGTGAAGCATGAAAATGCCAGGCATCCATTTATTGTCTCATTTATTCTTTGATTCAAGTTACTTATTGACATTTTGCCCTCATTAAAAATGTAGTCTTGAAATAAGACTTAGAATAAAATTCTAACCACTGAATATCAATTATTTCTAGATTAGAAATTAATGTATTTAGACCACGAGGGAAATGGATCCTGTACATCTGATCCAAACCAGTAAAATTTCAACATTCTTCTCATTCAAAGTAGATGAGGATTTGACTAGACAGGTTGCCTTTATTACTTATAATCTCTAGAATTGCTAATTATGTATTATGTATTTCATGTGGTGTTTGTTCTAACATATTCTTCATTGTGATTATTCCCTACGGGCACCTAAACAAAACATCTTCATCACTTTTGTTCCTTTCTATACTTTACACAGAATATTTCATTCATTTCTTTTTCACTTCTGTTACAAAATGCTTTGATCAGTTGAATGATAAGCAATTTAACGAATGCCAATCTCTTAGTCAAAAAAAGGACAATACTTTCTAAAGTATTTGTATCATGTTAATACAGTTTTACAACTCAGTAAATAATTTAGGCTTTAGGATTTTTGTACTACATCAAAAGATGGTGACAGATTAATAAGAAATCTGCACCTGAAGAAATTCCTCAGGCTATTCTACCTTGAAAGAAATTTGCATTCCAGAGAGCTTTCACTTCAGTCTAGCTGCCTTATCACAACCCAAAACAAAACAGATAAAAAAAAGGGTGTGGAATTGGAGCATCTGTAGCAACTATCATACAGATATTGATGAGGATCTGTAAAGATCATTATTTTACTGAATATATACAATAATTATAACCTTTGAGAATATAATTAATTGCACATCAGTACAGTACATTCTAATTCAACTCCTTTCACTTGAGACTTCACTACTTAAAAATATCTTTTAAGAACTATTGGATTGGAGAAATTCAGTAGAAGGATCTCAGGAGGAATAATTCCATGCATGGAGGCGTGCTGGGTACTTACTGGCTGGAAAGCAGCTTTGCTCAGAAGGACCTGTGGTTGCTCGTGGACACCAAGCTGAACCTGAGCTAGCAATGTGCCCTCATGCAAAGGCAGACGACAACCTCCCAGGCTGCAGTAGGAAGAGTGTTGCCAGCAGGTAGAGGGAGGTGATCCTTCTCTCTTCAGCACTGGTGAGGCCATAGCTGGAGTGCTGTGCCCAGTTCTGAGCTCCCCAGTACGAGAGAAACGTGGCTATACTGGAGAGTCTGGCACAGGGCCACTAAGATGGTGAAGGGCCTGGAACATCTCTCCTAGGAGGAAAGGCTAAGGTTGCTGGGACTGTGTAGCCTGGAGAAGAGAAGTCTGGGCGGATCTTGTGAATGTGTACAAATACCTGATAGGCGGGAGTAAGGAAGATGGAGCCAGACTCTTCCCAGTGGTGTTCAGTGACAGGACAAGAGGCAATGGGCACCAACTGAAACACATTAAGTTCCACTTAAATGTAAAAAAAACTTTTTCACTGTAGGGGTGGTCAAACACTGACGCAGGTTTCCCAGAGAGGATGGGGAGTCCCCATCTGTGGAGAAATTAAAATCCCAGACCCAGCTGGACTCGGTCCTCACCACCTTGTGCTAGCTGACACTCTTTGAGCTGGAGGTTTGTACTATTGAAACTATTCTGCTAGGAAAATATTCATTCATATACATCACTTCCACAGTCTGGTAAAGTATTAAAAAGCATGCCAGGAAGGACCTTCAAGAATATATCCAGCTAATTCACACTTCTAATTGTGGACAACTTTCCACTGAAAGTTTTTTTCCAAAATGTTAATTCCTGAATACATAGGTTAAAAATCTGTTAAAAAGAAGTTATTTTTGGCTTTGGAGATTAGTTGTTTTCAATACATTTGTTCTTATATTTCTTACTCACAAATCTAGCATACTTACATAAACAAATCTACTTTTTGTAGCACTTGCATATATTAATTTCTCATTTACCTCAGGATTCTTCACAGTATTAATAAATACCACTGGCAATTGAGCTGTTAAGCTGATTCATGCTTATACTCTCAAAAAAAGAGTCAGGCTTTGAATCATTTGGTAATCTCCAGAAAGATTTCTAGCCCAGTATTTGCCCCCTACCTCTATCTCTTCCCTGTTATTTTGTGTCATAATGCACCATTACAGACTGATGTTTGCTTCTGTACAAGTCAGCAAAAAAGAAATTGCATAGCCCACATTGGCCTCCTTTCTTTGCATTAACTCTGTCAGTTTTGATTTGTTATTTTTCTGAATGTTTCAATCACTTCCAACTTGAGGGATTTTATAGAAAAAATATGTTCTTTAATTTGGGGGGGGGGCATATTAAATTTTTATTATTACCTCAACACAAGTGAAAAAACAGATTAATATTGCAATATTTATATTTATCAAGAATGTTTCATGCAATATACTGTGAGATAGCATGTCCTGTGTTGTGAATAAAGGTTTTTCACAAGTTTATAAGCAGCTTTTCTTATTATTAATAGAACAGCTGAAGACCAGTTCCTCTTAGCTTGTTTTCAAATAATTATCAGAATTTACTTAATGGAATGTTAGCTGACTGAAATATATTTAGTAAAAAAACACTGAGATATACTGTACACACATATGAAATACTTTATTTCAGTCATATTAAAGAATCTGGCTGTGATAGAGTTATATTTCTTATTATTATCTTGTATATTATTATCTTGTATATATGGGTCTATTATTTGGATTTGTGCTGAAAATAATGTTGCAAACACAAGGATGTTTTAGTTGTTGCTAAGCAGTGCTTACACAGGTAGTCAAGGCCTTTTCTGCTTCTCACCCCACCCCACCAGCAAGTAGGCTGGGGGTGCACAGGGAGTTGGGAGGGGACAGCTGGCTTCAACTGACCAAAGGGATATTCCATAACATACGATGTCATGCTCAGCCTAAAAGCCAAGGGAAGAAGGAGAAAGGGGGTGACATTCAGAGTTACAGAATCATAGAATCATTTAGGTTGGAAAAGACCCTAAAGATCACGGAGTTCAGGTGTTAACCTAATACTACCAAGTTCCCCACTATACCATGTCCCTAAGCATGTTATGGCATTTGTCTTCCCATGTAACTGCTACATGTGATGAAGACCTGCATTCCTGGAGATAGTTGAACATCTGCCTGCCAATGGGAAATGTTGAACGAATTCCTTATTTTGCTTTGCTTATGTAGCTTTTGTTCCACCTATTAAACTGTCTTTATCTCAACACATGAATTTTCTCACTTTACTCTTCAAAATTTCTCCCCCATCCCACTGAGGCACTCCCTCACAGGTAGAGAGTGCCTGTGTGGTGCTTGGCTGCCTGCTGGGCTTACATCACAATCTTTGTTCATTATAGTGCCTAGGTGTAAGTATCTAACTAAATAAGGTAGGACTGGCAGAGAAAATACTAGACTTCCACCATCCCCCCTGGAAAAAATATCCGTCATGAATTTTTTTCCTGAGAATTTGGGGGTTTTTTTTGGCTCTGTGTGTGTGGAATAAAGAATGAATTCTTATTAAAATAATAAAATTAGAATTTTGTGATTGGACAGAGTATCTCCAGACACATATGAAAAAGTTGAAGATTGTCAAAATACACCTTTCTCAATAAATTTAACAAGTGCTTTTGGAGTCACCTTGTCTTAGGCTATGAGGAATGCCTGGTGAGAATCAAAGGAAAGGCCTCTTAGCAGGGGAAGAGCAGAGGAATAAATCCACCTTATTCCTCTTGGTGAATCTATCATGACGGAGCACAGTCATTACTGCTGCAGTGAATCTCAAAGTGCCCCACCAACTGAAGCTGAGTTGGACTTCTGATTGACATACATGAAGCATTTGACGTTAATGTGCCAAAAAAACTGAAGCTTCCTAAAGACACTGAACTTTTAAAGACTAGCCAAAGAAACCAACAAATTTAATTGCATGGACTAGCAGACTGAGGAAATGTTGATGTGCTTAAGGGTAAACAACGGGGACTGTGGAAGTACAGCACTTTTGTGTGCTCCACTGCATTCATTGGTGTTAGGTATTTCACAACAGCATAAGTAAGATAACTGTATAAACAGATGTCATAAGTTTTGACAAAATTTGTGATGCTTTAGAGACATTGTCAATTCAGTATGCCAAAGAAGAACCATTTTCAACTGATTTAAATTTGCCAAAACCTAATTTTTTGTGGTACAGAGTCCATTTTTCACCTGACACATGGAGATGACTATGAATTCTAACTGATAAGAAAAAGGGAGTTTCACATTTTGTTTATTTATAATTTTGTCCTTTGCTTCTAACTGGATAGTGTTTTTTGAACAAAATATGAAGATTTTTCATTCAGCATCAAGTTTCTGCTTACATAATTATATTAATTACATTAATAATAAAGATTTCCTTGAACAGCAAAATTAATGTAAGTTCATAGTTAGCTTATAGCTATTCAGACTGTAGATCCCTTTTCCAGTTCATGCTATGTTTCCTTTCCTTTTAATAGAATCAAACAAGATCCTAAGAAGAAGCCATTGTCCTCTATTTCTTTAGAGTTTTAAATTGTGGTTGTGATGTGATGATAATTTTTTTAAGTACTAAGGCAGGAAAAACAGGTTGCAATATTGAGGTGACACTCTAAAGAGATATGAGAGATGGCATGTTGAGAATTTAACTGCTAAACTAACTGGGCACATCATTATTAGTGCTCTGAAAGAGAGAATGAGTTTACAGAAAAAAAAGTCCAATGTTTCATATTCGTTCCCACTTTCTTAGCTGTCAGTACTTCCTAATGACTATTGCTCAAGGTGTCTATTAATGTTTTTTTATGAGCAGGTATAAAGCTTCTTGTCACTAAACATGCACTACCTGTTTATCAACACACTTTATGAAGTTTATATCCTTTTCTCTATTGAAAATCAAATATGCAGAGTATTTTTATATGTATTTTGGAGTTACTAAATGATGAGAAACTTTTTTGGTGAGAGAAGCATCTTTCAATAGCAGATAGAAGTGATAGAAGCTCCTAACTGGACCTGTAAGCTGATTTAGGTGTTATATAATACCATGACAGTATTTGAGTAAGGTGTTCAATAAACTTGCTTAGCTGCATTTACTCAGTATTTCTGATAATGCCATCTTTTGCTATAGATAGAAACAGTACCTCTGTGACTTTGTAAGATTTTTCAGTCTTGCAATTTGGTGACTCACATCAAAAGATATTAAATCACTTTATTATTCACAGTGGCAGTTGAATGGAACATTTTATTTCTTGATGTCAATTCACTCATTTCATGCTTAAATAAATCTATACTTCTATCTTTGAAATTATGATGCTATATTTGGAGGAAGCAACACAGGCTGAGTGCTTTTAAACTCACTAGTTAAGATTTTTGTTTATGTATATATTCAAAATTGCTAGTTATTACCTAATGTAGTTAGTACAAGGGAAGTCCACCTGGATCTACATCAGGTATAAGTGCTGTTACAAGGTTCAATTTCTTTTTCCAGTCAGATGGACAGGCTATTTAGTCACTTTTTACCAACTGCTTGCACTTAGCTCATTTTGAGACTCTGCTCATTCAAATGAACCATTTTTTTTGCATAATAAGTTTGATCTGAGACTTCATGTTTCCTGTCTAAAGCCGTTGACACAGGAGTGAACAGAGAGCAAACAAGATCCTCAGTAAGTAGGAAAGGGAGTAGCAAATGTAATTATAACAATGCTTTTCTTTCTTTCGTAATGATTAACTTAGTAAGTAAGAACCAGTGCTGAAGGGATGCAATGAGTGGTCTCAAATTGCTAGGAAAAAGTGAAATTTGTTAAAAACAAAGGATAATCCTGGTGGATTTTACAGAAGTTAATTGTGTTAACAATAGTGTCACTCCACTGTGCATTCCGTAACTGTCAGTGTAGAAGGGACAGCCAGTGTCTGAAAACACCTACAGACCAGCACAAATACAGAATAGATACTGCTATTACTTGCTTTTGTCCATCATCTTTTTAAGATTTGGAAGAAACAGTCTAAAGACTCTAGATATTTCTAGATCAAACGTGGAAAGCGCTGGGCTCACTGCTCACCTGGCCATCAGACTGCTGTTCAAACTATGTAAAACCAGCTCAGACCAAAGCAAGCCCAGACCAGCCCTGAGACCCTGCGCTGTTGAGGTCAGTACAAGGCCTGTGGACTTTTACTAGCAATGGGCAAAATCACACTTACAGGGTTACATTCTTATCACTGTCAGTGGCTTCTAGAATTTATTCATGAAATTCCTTTCAGGCCAGGAGCTGGGGGGTGGAAGAGGGCAATGCAAGGACGGAGGCCTCCTTTGTTTTGATTTACATCTAAGTTGTCCTTCAATGGGTTTTTTGTTTGGTTTTGGGGTTGGTTTTTTTTTTGTTTTTGTTTGTTTGTTTGTTTGTTTGTTTTTCCCCTTTCGTTTTGGTTTCCTTCACTTCATAGAATTACAGCAATGCTGTTTGTAAGAAATCTCTAGAAGTCATCTGATCCAAGGTCCAGCCTGAAACAGGATTGTTACTAACATGAGATCTGGTCACTGTGACTTTGGTTAGCTGAGTCTTAAACCACAAAGGATACAGATTCTACATTACCTTTTGTCAACCTGTTCCAGTGCTGGCTACCATCCCAGTAAATATACATCTTTTCCTAAAAGGTAACCTGACTTCCCAAACTGCAACCTGTGGCCACTGCCCCTTGCTAAAACTGTGCAATTTTTTAATTCCTCCTCACATAGCTTCAGGCTGTTAATAGCATACTCCTTAACCCCATCTTCTGATTAGGCCAGGCCAGCACTCTCACTCTCTACTTGTAACTGGTGTGCTGAAAGCCCCTAGCCATTCAGACACACCTCAATCTTTTTTTCATTCCTTTTTTTGCCTTTCTTGGCCCTAGCATATGTTTCTCTCACCTATATTGTGGTCACTGTTTCGGAACAGCTTTTGAACTCTAACATTTTGAACTTGGCCTGAGTGCTAATGAAGAGTCGTTTCTTCCCTCAGGGACTCCCTGCTGTCTCTCTCTTGAAGTTACGATATCTAGAATTGTAGTCTTTCCATTTTTGACCAGCATGATAGCTGTCCAGTCTCTCAAGTTATCTACTAGTCTATCAGTTTAGAGATTTTAAGCAAAGCAACTGAAAACAAAAATATTTCAAAGTCCCTGATTATTAAAAAGACTCAAAGCAGACCTCAGACTATAAGTATTCCTGTTCCTGAAGTCACAAAAATAATTTAGCACTGAGGCTTTCAATAGGGCACTTAATTCAATTCCACATTTCAGTGTGGTGAATGGAGAGTAACCTCACAATGGTTGTTCAGATCATTAAGAACCAAGTTATAGGAGCTGTAGGAGATTTTATGTTTTAAAAATAAAAGCCAGTGTGCTTCACAAACACCAATTTTCTGCCTTTCAGAGCCATTTCATGTTTATTTCCTTTGAATATGCTACTTGCACTGCACATATTTTGACCAAATACAAGAAATTTTACAATTTGGAAAACATATAATTAACTTCAACCTTCTTAAGCTTTTAAGACTGAAAAATTTTAAATAGATATTGAAGAATAATATGAATTGAAAGATGATCAAGTGGAAATGAAAACTTTTAGAAAAAAATATATAATTGTTTTGATATATAATAGAACAAAATATTTTCAGATTTTTCCTCTTTGTTGCAATACAAACGGAAAAATAAATATTTGTGTGTAACTCCTGTTAAAATACTTTTTCTTACCTTGCTGTTATAACAGTATATTTGTCAAAATAAATTATGTATTGAAGTCTTTCACTTCTCAGCATAGTTCTTTTTTTCCTTCTCTATTTGCTGTCTACACAAACCCCAAAATGGAATAACATAATTTAATGAATTCTTAAATGACTGCCCTAGGCAAAATGCAATTTAAGCACAAAGAATAAAATGAAACCGTAATATTTGTCACTCATCAATAATATACAAATGAATCCCGGTTTTTGACGAAAGTTGGCACAAACAGCCTGTTGCCTCAGGAAGACAGTACTTTAACCTAAATTATAGATAATTCTTGTGTCATCAATATAACTATTTTATATGGTATGCATTTTCCTTCTGAACTCTAGAGGCTCAGTTCAGCAAAAGTTTATGGTCTCCCATTCTCTTATGCTTTTTTCCCCCCAGATTATGGAGAGAAAAAATAAAAGTGGAAACATTATACTCAAGTATGCTTACACATGTTTATTATCACTTTCACCCTTTCAGTGTATCACAGTTTATTGTCTCCTCTTTTACACTTGGTAGAAGAAATCTCAGGGAAGGAATCAATTCCCCAGCATCCGGTGAGTCTTCACATCCAGTTAGTTAGTGGTAAAATAATTTTTTTCCCCCCTTTCTTCTAAGTATCTTAAGTTCCATGAAATTCATACTCTTATACAAAGCTGAGAATAAAACTGTAATATTATCCCATCCCATACTTTGTGTAGGTTATCAGTGAAACATAGCAAAATTGGTTATTTTTTACTCTTAGAATAACACATATAATGTTTTATTGTATTATTAAAATGAGTAATTAATCTGTTTTAAAATGACTGACAAATCAATTACTGATTTTTACTCTTTTCTACACTCTCTTACATTCCGAGCTCTTTTATACTGTTCTGATTTGAAAGGTTTTAGTAGTATGAACACATTACATTGTTTTACAGTAGTCTTAAATGATTAATTTTTCATATGTAAAAATTGATGTATCAGTGATTATACAAGACATTCAAACATCCTTTCCATGAAAGAAAAATCCTGTTGCTCCAATGTCAGATAATTATCTGCAAATGAGATTAGGTGCCCAATTTCATTTTACATATAGCTACTATTGTTCTCACAGAACCAGATGATGGCCCAGTCTGTTTATCTGGCTTTTGCCTTTAGAGCTGGGGTGAGAGTAGAGCTGTTACAGTGTGCAGATTTTTTACTTATTCAGTTTACTGCAAAGTATAAGTGACACAACTGAAAAGCATGAGAGACATATTTGCAGACTGACGGGAATAGTGCCGCAACATGCTCCTTCCCAGCAAGAAAACTGCTAATGGAAGGGTATATTTTTCTGAAGATTTGAGTCACAGACTATACATAACAAGACTGAATCATTACATATTCAGAGATCATGGAAAACATACAGTCGAAGTCAGATTCAAGAAAGAATTTTTTACAAGTGTTAACTCATGTTTTGTTGAGTTGTATTTTACCATCTAAATTTTAGTTGGATTGTTTACATTCTCATGCTATGGTTTCTATTTGCTACCAATAGGAAAACAATAATAAAAAAAACATTTGCATACATAAAATCCCATATATTATTTATGAATTTTCTTATATTTGTAACTGTAGGTTCGTATCCTTTTTAAGCATTTCTACATTTTTTACTCTTTTAACCTAAGTAGCCTAAAAGTAATATCCTGGACTTTAAAGTGGTAAACTTTAACAGAAGCCTTTGAGTTTTAAGTGAATCAACAAGAATAAATATAAAAAGTGAGTCCCAGCCACATGAATGAGTCGTTTAGGTTAAAAGGGTTCAGCATTTAGTAACTCTCAAGAGGTATTTAGATGGCTTAACCTTATAAATCATAAAATGTAGCCTACATATGGTTAACTCTTCAACCCTTTTCTTCCATGCTTATACCCTACATATGCTATGGTTTTGTTTATTAAGTATTTTTTATCAAGTAAAAGCAAAATATCCTTAGATATGAAAGATTAATACTTACAGAATATAGGGAAACTCCCAACAAGCATTATACACTAAACATAAATAGAAAATGCTTCCATGCTGCTCTCCAACAAATAGAAGTAATGTCCTTATTGTTTAACAGGAGAACATTGAAAAAGTATCTGAATGAATGAATGCTCAGCAACATGCAATTTTTGAAACTTCGCCACTGCCAGTGTTATTTCAGAAATCTTTGGTATATCTTCCATCTCAACCTCTTATTCACAAAATAGTTTACTGAGGCTTGAATTATTTCTGCTAGTTACTGGGTGATGTTTAATCTGTATTATTGATAAAAATACCTAAAGGTGTTATAATGGTGAAGAATGTAAGTGTTGGTCTGATTCATGTAGTCAAATGCATAGCTAGTTATGCTTTTTATGCTAATACAATGTATCAGAAAACATGATACTAAATAACTTTCAGTAAATCTTTAGTGAAGATCTGCCATAAAAGCTTACAGAAGACACAAGTGAAAAATATTAAGCTCTCAAGGATATTATATATGAAATATTTAATGTATATGTCAAAACAAAACAAGCTGAATGTCCTGAACAAAGACAAAGTACACTGTACAACTGCTTACTTAATTTCAAATACCTATTTGAATATCTTGGAATCAAATCTTTATCAAAAAAATATGTACCTCCAAATTCAGTCATGGATACAGCTATGGATTCCTGTATTGCCTTGAAGTTAGGATAGAGTTGTTACATCTTGAAGTGGAGTAATGGCTGTATGCTTTAATTCCCTTTTTTGCTTCATGAGGTATCACAGAATCGCTGCAGTAGGTAGAGACCTCTGGCGAGGTTCAAATCCCCCACTTAAAGGAGGGTCAGCTACAACAGGCTGCTGAGGGCCAAATCCAGTTGGGTTTTTAATATCTCCACAGATGGAGACTCTCTATACTCTCTGGGAAACCTGTGTCACTGTTTGACCACCCCTACAGTGAAAAAGGGCTTTTTACATTTAAGTGGAACTTACTGTGTTCCAGCCTGTGCTCATTGCCTCTTGTCCTGTCACTGAACACCACTTGGAAAAGTCTGGCTCCATCTTCCTTACTCCCTCCATACTGAGGCTGTCAGTCTGGAATACTTTCATGTTGCTTAGCAGTGTAACACAATATAAGTAGCAGAATCTATCCTTGAGAAAGGTGTGTGTTTATTTTATGCTTCTTTTATACAGTTTTTATTCCTTCAGAAGTTAAATGACTGTTAATACAGAATATGATAATATTTTTTAAAGTATTTTTCTTCTCTTATGAAATTTTCTTGGTATTCTGTGTAAATAGAATAGTTCTTGACATTTATTACTTTTGTAGAGGACTGCTGCACATTATTGGACAGCATTAAAGACATAAATAGCTTAAGGATGCTCCATCTCAAACAGGCAATGGAGTACTTACGATTTTGAATTACACAGAGTTATGCTTGTATTGCAGTTACTAACTTTTATTTTATATACATTCCAAACCTGAAAATATTTTAAAGATGTTCTCTTATTCATAATTTTGTAAGAGTACTTATGCATCTCAGCTGCTGGTAAGTCATTGGAGGAACTCATCTAACCTAAATGACCAGGCCTAGTTATCATCACTTCTTGAAAACGTTAATAAAATTTCTGAAATCCACTATAGCTGATATTAGAGAGGAACTAACTTCACCTTAAAGTTCAGGTTGTTAATTTATGCTAAAAAAGTCTGCTATTTGTTTTCAGTCCATGCATACAGCTGTGTTTGATGTCAATTAAAATTGTACTACAGGCTGGGGTTGGATAATATGCCATTAGTGCTTGGAATCATAACTGGAATATATGATAAATGAGTTGTCAGTTTTCTTGGAAAGGATCAACAGAGTTAAAACAAAAATATGCTGAAGCCAGTGTCCCTGATTATATTGTTTGTCTAAGATTTATCTAGACATCTGAGAATAAGTTTTTGAATATACTGGTTTAAAAATAGATCAAAACTAGAGGAAAATACCACAGGGCAGGATCAAAACGCTTGGTCAGGGGAGAAAGTTCACTGGATTTTGTGAAAAATGATTATGTACCCTGAAAAAGAAATAGAAGTAAGGCTAGAGAAGCCTGTGAAGGTACTGGATTTTGTTCAAGAGCCCTGTCTCTGCAGGAAAGACTTTAAAGAGCTGAAATCTTAGCTAACATAAGGAAGCAAAAGCCAAGCACCCAGTTTGGTTTTTTTTTCTGGATTTGGTCTAAAAAAATGCTCTTTGAAGATACTGATGGATGGCATTTGAGAGCTAATCGGGGTTTTGGTTTTGGGAAGCAAAAGCAGTATTGTTAGTCTCAAAGATTCAACTTTGCTAAACCAGTATTATTCAGCTGATAAAAGGATTTTGATATAATATCAAAAAAAAACCCCAAAAACAAACAAACAAACAAAAAAAAAACAACAGAGGAGGCTGAAAGAAAAAGAAAGAAAGAAAAAAAATAATATCCAGGAATTATTTGCTCCTTATGAACATAGCAGAGTGGAAGATGCATTAGTGTAGTCAAACATTTTAATTGAAAAGAAATTGTCATTGTATTGTATTAACAAAAACAATACTGGTTTATTATGTTTATAATTTTCATAATGCTTTTTAAAAGGATTCCTGACACTGCAGAATAATTCTCATCTTGGATAAACACCCAAAAGGTCACACATAATATGAACATCTTATGCTTAATTAAAATATCCAAAGCCAAAGAAAATTATGTTGACAAAGATCAAATACATCGTGTAACATGTCAACAAGGTCTACCAGTTAATTTATTCTAAAAATATCTTTCTGCCAGTTCATCTAACGATCATTTCTCTCATCCTAGTTCACAGAGAAAAAGCATTTGAAAGTAAGAATGGACATTATTCCATTTCTACAAGTAATATTTCTCATTACTATTTGCAATGTGATGATTAAAATACTTGCTTCTAGGTAGAACATACCATTTCATGTAAATAATATATAGAAGACATTTCCTGAGATATATCCTCATAATGAATACACAGAGTTCAACAAAGGTACATGTAAATTGCCTTAATGTAGGACGGACCCTTTGAAACAGTGTATGTCTGGAGATGAACAACTGGAGAGCAACTTTGCAGAAAAAAGGTCTGAAGATCGTTATGAACATGTTGAATACAAATCAGCAGCATGCCCCTGCAGCTAGAAAAGCCTATCACATAACGACCTATTTTAGAAAGAGCATATTCATCTCTGCTCATTACTTGTGAATCTGTACAGCAGAGTGCTGTGTCCAGTTTTGGCCTACCCAGTACGGGAAAGTCACTGACATACTAAAGCAAGTTCAGTGGATGACCATCAAGGTAGTCAGAGTGCTGTAGCACAGGATGAACAAGTCTAGAATCTGGCTTGAAACATGAGAAAACCAGGGTCAGTAATAGGGTAAAAAGATCTACTGTGACAGTGCTCACATATGGGAACAGGTTTCCTGAAGTAGTTCTGAAAATCTCCAAGGGTGGAGATTCACAACTTGACTGGACATTTCTCTAAACAACCAGTTCTAACTGAACATTCTTTGTGCTGGATGTAAAACTAGATGACTGTTGGGTTGCCTTTCTAAATCATGATTCTATGATTCAATATGGTAGGAATTAAAACTGGAAGGTCAGGTTTATCACAAAATTGTTGGAATGAATTTGAGAAGACCTATCTAGGTACATTACAGGCTTGCACTAATTGAAAGTGCTAGCTAGATGCAAACTCCAGATATGCTGTATCAGGGAACGCCCACCCCATGGGGACTTTAACTTCTGCTGTAATGTAGTTTATTGGTTCTGTTGCTTTCTTTAGAAAAGACCCAATGAGAGAAATGTGTTTCATTAGGTATGGCTTTTATTTTTTGCCTCCCTTTAAAGAAAAGCTCTAGAAACTGGAGGAGTTGAACAGTTAATTTACACAATTTTGGGATAAGTAAAATAGATGAAAAAATCCTTATGCTAAAATGCACTAGTCCTCAGTATGCTGCAGGTTACTTCAAAAAAAGTAAAAAAACCCCCAAAAAACAAAAAACCACCCAGCAGAACTACATTTTTTTAGATCTAAAAGAAATAACATTCAAAGCTCCTATTTGCCTTAGGCACTGCAGAACTCTTAATTGGCAGTAAGATTTCAAATAAATTTTCTTTACTACTTCATGTAATGATTAATATAATTTATTTTTCCATTTTTTCATAAATATCTGTCTTGCTGCAGGTTAGATATTGCAATAGCCCTCTCAGAAAAGTGAAGACAGATCTTAAGCTCAGTGAGGTTACACTGTAGACCAATGCTCAGGTACAGCAAGCTGCATTAAATAATTCTCACAAGCCCCCAACTGCTCTCCAGCAGTCAAAATGCATCTCATGCTAAGGCTTATTCTTATGCTTTCCCAATTGCCATCAACAAGTATCCTCAACACTAACATCTATAATGTTCCAGAGAAAGTGTGGAAATAATATGCAAAATAATGTGTGTGATCTTCTCTAGAATTATAAAAGGGAAAAAAAAAGGAGGAAAAAAGGCATTAATCTTAAAATTTCAGTCTGTCTCCACTTACCAAATCTACCTAGAAGTAACATACACTGTGGGTGATGCTGGCCAGGCAATCTTGAAGTTATTGCCTTAAAGCTACAAGGGTAATGACACAAGTTAATAGACTCAACGCACCTGCTTAGATGAAAACTAATTAAAAGCTTCTAATTAGAACCAATTAGAATGAAGGGTCTTATTTTCCTTGAGTACTAACCAGAAGAAGAAAAAAACCCAAACAAACAAACAAACAAAAAAACCCCAGCAACAACAAAAAAAAAACCAAAAAAAAACCCCAAGAGCCACTTTGCAGGGACATCCAGTATTTATTTAGTTATATATTTTAATTTCTTGTTGGAAGTTAGACATTTCTTTATGCAAAGTTACTCTAAATGCTATAATTAATACAATGGTTTAGAAGTCATTAAAATTCTAATATTTAAATATTATTTTCAGATAATTGAAATTAAGCACAGGAAGAGAAAGTACTATGTCACTTTATTTCTGGAAGAATATAATGATTTACTAGAACAATGAAGATAAAAGATACAGTTCCATCAACACATATTGAAAAAAGGCATTTTACTATACGTAGTTTATCATTCTGAAAATACTTTCACTGGCTAAACAATGTCCCTGAAAGAAGAAAGGCTGAAAGCTATAATATGCTTAAGCTTCATTTATGATTCCCGAAGTTAAAGAGCAGATACATGCCAGGAAATACATGAGAAAAAAATTATGAATACAAGGAATGTAGGACTGCTACTTCAAGATACAAAGAGATAAAATGTCACTAAAATGACAGTTTACTAATTTAAAGTAATACCACATATTTTCATTGTGAAAAAGCTGTTAAGAGATACCAGGAATATATATATATATATATATATATATGCACTGTGATACAATCTCAAAAGGGTAAAGACAGGAACACAAGAAAAGAGATTTTTCTCTGATGACCTATTTGAGTCATTTCTTTCTAGGGAAGCAGACTCAACTACTTCCCTCCCTGAATAAGCGTGGGCATACAGAAATAGTTTTCTTATATTCTCATAATGTTTAAGGGTATTCTTCTGATCTAAATTTTATGAAAATATCAGTGGCTTACAGTGCCTCGTATTTTGAGCTGTATTTATGGAAGTACTCTAGAGAGACTATCCTAGACAGAGGTTAGGGAAAAATCACCAATCGCCTTTTGTACACAATATGGAAAAGGTATAGGTCAGTGACAGATTTCAGCTTAAGACCCTAATTTCTTAGCACAGACAGCATTAAGGTACTTTTTTAATTCTATAGTTTGCCACATCTAGTTCTGAAACCATTAATATATATTATATATAACTTTTTTGAATATTAATTGGCAATAAATTATTTTTCTCTAAGTTATCTGTTTTGCCCACAACAGTAACTGGTAAACTATCTCCCCATCTTTATGTTGATCCACAAGCTTTCTCACCCCTGTTCTTCCTACTCTCTCTCTTTTCCAGCTGAGGTGAGGGGAATGAGTGAGTGGTGGGGTGAGTGCTTGCCTGCCAACAGGTTCAATCCACCACAGTACTCTTCTGCAAGTTCAGCTCCCTCCAAAGAGGGGATACTGTAGAAAGTTATGAAATTCACAATGGTAAGTAAAAAATGCTTACAGGAAAAGTCACAAAATAATGAGAAGTGGTAGTCTATATATGGAGAAATGCTGATAACTACTCCAGAGGCTGTTCCTCTATGATTTCAATAATATGCATCTAAAAAAGTTTTATCACAGACCTCTGAGGGACAACTTAGGGCTGTACTTATACAACATGCTTAGTAAAAACAATTTTTTAAAAACAGTTTCAAGGAGGTTTTTAGTACCATGTAAAGTAGTCAGTACTTAGAGTGACACTTCCGAATTAATTTTGATGCCTAAGGACACAATTCAGCCATTAATTTGTTTTCATATAGAGCAAACTCACTTATTTCAATGAAAGTACTCCCAGTTTACTGTAATGTGAAGATCAGACCCTTACTACATTTTTACAATTCACTTCCATCAACAATATATTGAAGACTATTTAGCACATCAACATTATTTACGTAAGTATAGTGACATGCTTTGAAAATGAAAGAATGTGGGTTTAATTTAGGCCTAGTAAGTGACTTTTTGAGACTGTAAGTGTGGAGCAAAAAACTACATTTGATACAATGAATGTCTGTTGATCTTGCTGTGCTTTAATGATACATTTCTCTACTTGGTCACAAAGTGAATTCGTCGCCACATTCCTTTATCAGGAGGCAAGTTGTTTAGACTAGACAACATATTTGGCTAGACATATAGTGCATTCTTTGCTGTTATTTAAAAGACAATATATTTATTGTAACGTTAAATCCATCTTTTTCTATAAGCAATGCATCTAATCTCAGAGACAACATATATACAGTAGCCAATACATGTATATCAAAAAAGTGAAGAACTTGTCTCAACAAGTGACATTTCTAATTTGCTAAGAAATTACTTTGGTTTTCTAGTTGATACACGGTATCTGTCTCAATATGAAATCTTTCGTATTTGCAGGTTTGAGCAGATGATGCATGTAGTATGCGTTCTGATAGTCAGCACATACGTTTCAATAAGAAATATAACTGAATCAAGTACAATGCTTCTGATTCAAGAGGAAGACCACCTCATGTGATGGATAATTTATAAATGTCTCTCAAAAGATGATGTATCTATGACCTATATCAAATTTACTGAACACTGCATTTTTTCAATATGTGATGTGTAAGATTTTCTGGATCTCAGTATTTAACGTTTTACACTCCTGCTATATTCTAACATATCCAAATTACTTGTACTTTTGCAAGTGAACGAAACATAGATGTTCTAAGAAACAACATATTAAATCTGTATTAAACTCAATTTCAACTTCACTTCCAAATCAACTGTGATACTCTAATCTCTCAAGTAACACCACCAAATTTTACTACCTGAGTAAAAGAAAAATTAATATTTTTTCACCTTAAACACTCTGCAAATTTTATACTAGATTTTTAAGGTGAAGTTTATGTTAAATAATTTAGAAAAATAAGGGACAACATAGTATTCCTAAAAATATACATGCTCCCATTAAATACACCCAATCCAACATACTTTTGTTCAAACTTTCAAAGCAGCCTTAGGCAGTTAAAGGTCTTTCTTCTACATTAAATCAAACTTCCACAGGTTATAATCTATTTGATCATTTTTTTCAGGTTGCAAAATTCAAATTAATTAAGTTTGATCTTATTCCCATTGTTATACGTATCTACATATGCATTATTTCTCCTCTCTTTTCTGACATTTCCTGTATGTTTCTCAGGAAAGCTTATCTGAGTTTGTGGTGCTTAGGAACAGTAAATAAAATGATTTTTTATTTAATTTTTAACTAATGTATTTCAGCAAATTTAACAGTACTTTTTAATAGAAAAGTCAGGTTTTCTATGTATAATAGTGAAAGAAACACATTAGTAATTCTCTTAAATTGTATTTCTGTAGTATTCTATTTTTAATTTGAAAATAAATACATATAATAAGATATATAAAAGTTACAAACTTTCCACTGTCATTGAAGTAAATCAGTGTGTTACTTCCTATTCATATTGTGGGAACATTTCAACTTCTCAATACTGTAAAGTATGGGTTTATGTTTACATAAGAAATGGTTTGTTTTTTAATGAGCCCTGAAAACATTTGGCCAATTTAGTCAACAGCCCAACTCACTGATTGCAATATAGTCTGCATGATTATTGTTTGTAGTCATGTGGCATGGAAAGAACCGTGCAAAAAACTAAAAAAGATGCCATACTGTGTCACATAGATTTTACTTCTTGCCTGCTTTTCTGCCTGCAAATGTGGCAGATGCTCTTTAGAAAGAATGTGCAATCCTGTCCACTAACTGAGATCAGTTCCCCGCATTAGCACTCAGTCTTCACTCCCTCCCCAGGCAGTGCACAACAGCTGAATTAGGGCAAATTCCCTTTCTTCTCTTTTTCTACATCTTTTGTCTATTAATTTGTCTAATCCCTTTTTGTACCTGCAGATACTCTCTGCTTCCACAGTCTCTGGCAGCCAAGGGTTCCACAAATTCACTAACTGCTGTGTAAGAAAGTGCTGTCTTAACTGTGTTAAACTGATCTTGTACTACTTTAATGACTGCCTAGCAGCCCCAGTATTGTGGGATTGTGTTCTATACTTGGCTTGTCTATCACTCGTCTGATTCTGTTAACTTCAGTCATATCCTCACCTTATCTTTCTCCTCCCTGCATTGAATAGTCACAAGCCTGTTAGTATCTCCTTATAGAGCAGCTAGTGCATTTACTTCAATTGCCTTTCTCTGTACAATCTCGAATTCTAGTACTTCTTTCTTCAGATGCAGACACCAGAACTTTTTGTAGTAATGGAGGATGTGTGTGCGCCAAGGTTTTCTACAGAAAGATGTTTTTCCTTGTTCTCAATTCCCTTCACAGTGATGTTCAATATTTTGACTTTTTTTTTTTTTTGCTCTTGCCAGAGACAGAACTGACATTTTTAGATTTATGACAACAATGACACAAATATTTATTTCATGATCTGTTCCCATCAGTTCGCTGTTCAGCATCACACAGAAGTGTTTTTTATTATTTCTTCTGAATGCATTAATTAGCATTTATCTACTTTGAAGCTCACTTGCCACCATCTTGCCCAATTATTCAACACTGTCAGGTCTTGTGAGAATTCCTTATCATTGCCATCATATTAAAACATCCAAAATAAAGCTTGATTTCATCATAATTTAGAAATTTCAGTGTATATTCTCTTTTCCAGGTAATCAAAACTAAAGTGTTCTTCAACTTCTGTACAAACATGTTTGTCCATCCAGAAAGATATAAAGGTCTGGTTTAGCATCTTACAGAATCAGGTAAAATGTTACATTGAAAAGAGGGGTTTGAGATAAAACCAGATACTAGGCTGTTATCAAGCTCTTTGGAGCCCTAACAGTAAGTGAATTGTGAAGTTAAATTAAGAAATCCCACTTCTAATTTGAAAAACCTTAAAAATCAATGTCAGTCTTTTCAAAACTGTGAGTAAATAAAAAATTAAAAAAAATTATACCTACTTACTTTTATGAACAACACACACTGAACTGTCTTGTATCTAAACAATATGAGTGATTCACTGTATTAAAGGAAATTTAAGATCAAACTTGCAGGAAAGACTTCTCTGTCTTTTTTGGGTGCCAGGAACCAGATAACTCAGAACAGGCTATGATTGCTGCAATGTAACACAGCATACTTTAAGATTTTTGGCAGCCTGCAATGGAACTTTTAAATTTTAGGAGTACTTACCCCTCAGAACTAAATCTGAAATTTAGGAAAAGCTAATGTTTCTGTGTATACCATCTAAAGCAGATTTCTTATTATATATGTATTACCTTGAGAAAAGCCATGGATCACTTCTACAAGCTTACAATTTTCTAGATATTAAAATAAAAGTCATGTAATATTGATACTTTATGCTTCATGAAGATTATTCAACATTGTTATTTTTTTTAAAAAATGTCAACAATATAAAATAGACAGTAAAACTTTAAACTCTTAAAGATCTTCTCTCTCTTTTAAAGATTTACTACCATTTAAGAAGCTTGAAATAAAATGCAGAGAAGCATTATAATTTTGAGTTGAAACTAAGCATTATCTTTCTGGATGGAGATGAACCACCTTATATTATCATCTCCTTTGCATAAATGTTTACAAACTGAAAACAAGAGAGGATGAAAGAAATTTTCGAATCTCCCCTCAAAATGCCCTTCTTCTCATTGTATAAACATAAAAATGTAAGGTTTGGGCCACGGAATCTGATTTTCCTTTTTCCACAGCAAAACAAGGTTA
>JAVJGJ010000001.1:28898227-28912317 GCA_035590215.1 Microhierax caerulescens
GTGGGGTCTCATCAAAGCGGAGCATATGGGGAGATTCACCTGCCTTGACCTGCTGGTCACTCTTCTTTTGATGCAGCTCAGGATACGGTTGGCTTTCTGTACTGGAAGCACACATTGTTAGATCATGTTGAGCCCCTCATCCACCAATGTTCCCAAATCCTTCTCCTCAGAGCTGCTCTCAACCCATTCTCTGCCCAGCCTGTGTCAATACTAGGGGTTGTACCAACACATGTGCTGGACCTTGCACTTGGCCTTGTTGAACTTCTTACATTTTTTATAGGCCCACCTCTCCAGCCTGTCAAGGTCCCTTTGGACAGCATGCCTTGCCTCCCATGCATCAACCACACTACTTGATGCTGTCAGCAAACTGAGGGTGCACTCAATCTCACTATCCCTGTTGCTGACAAAGATGTTGAACAGCACTGGTCCCAGTACTGACCCCTGAGGAATAGCACTCATCTATATATCATTAAAGAGGAAATTAAGTCACTGTGTATCAGTATGACAATTAGAAATCTAAGAGACCTGAATTTCATTTTAAAATGTGTTTGCTGTGCAGCTTTTTGAGTGCCTCATTTTCCTGAGAATAAAAATATAAATCATTTCACTGAGTTACAAATGATGGAATTACATATTCTAATCTAAACTTCCATTGTATTTCTGAAGCTTCTTTTAATATAAAACACAAATTTAATGAAAATCCAACTCGTTTCAATCTTCATCAAGTTTAGAAGTCATAACTTCTAGAAGTGACAACTTGATAAGTCAAACTTATTTGTGCATACAATACTCTTAAATCTCACCTTTTCTTTATTAATAATCACTTTCCAAGTCATTGTGCAAATGCCACAAGACTGCTGTGCTGCTGTCTATGGTTTAAGGATATAACAACTAAGAGCTGAAGCCAAACTTATATCCATTTTGTGATAACTAAATATTGAAGAGGAATGGCTTAAAATGTAGACTTTCACAGTTAGTGAAATGAGTATTTAAAGAATATTGGTTTTGTAACTATAGCTAACAGGAAATTATTTGTGACCAGGATAAAAATACAAACATTGCAAGAGTATACAAATGAAAAGTGATTATTCAGAATAAATGTAAGCAAGCAATCAACAGTGTTTTCCTGGAAATGTAGGAAGGAAAAAAAAAGCCCAAACAACAAATTATTCCAACAATAAAAATTAGAAAACAATGAGATGGGTATTCTTATAATCTATTGTACAAGTTGTTCTGTGTAAAAGAACATCAAATCATTAGCAAAAAGGAAATAAATCACATCCACCCCAACCCTTTTTCAACAACAGTAATTTATACTGTCTCTCAGCTATCTCAAAAAAGCACTGCAAATAGCATAATTATACCACAAGATGACAATTACAACTGCTCGTACATTAGACAAAGCAATGTCACTACATCTGGTTGTGGCATTTAATCAGCCTCATTGAGATATGATTTCTGATCAATTATAATCAAGATTAATCAGATGAATCTTGTAGAGGTGAAAGCATTAACTGAGGTGATAGAAAATGGGTGAAAACTACTGAAAGAAGAAACTTAAGGGTTGAGATAAGAACAACTTAATAGGTAAAGCAAAAGCTGCGCACGCAAGCAAAGAAAACAAGGAATTCATTTCACCCCTTCACAGGTGTATTCAGCCATCCCCAGCAGAGCAGGGCACCATCATACATAACGTTTACTCAGGCAGACAAACGCCATAATGCCAAATGTGTCCCCCCCTCCCTTCTTCCCCCAGTTTATATACTCAGCATGCCAATCTATGGTATGGAATACCATATACAGATATTTAGATTATACTGGTCCACATAAAGAAACAGGATGAAGGAGAGAAAGAACATATACCTTTTCCTCTTAGTGGCTAAAGCATTCATCAGAAGAGGACTTTGTGACTCTTGGTTTGATCTTACTCCACATTTTAGAAAAGCTTACTGAATTGTGCAGCATATCATGCTAGCATGGTTATAAAAATACTGGTAATGTCTTCCTAATTCTGAACTCATATTTCTTTATGTTCATTCATGCAGCAATGTGCATTACAATATTTTGTTGCTGTGTAGAAAATTTACATGGTGATACATGGAGAAGTTTCTGTAGTATGATAAGGGGAGAAACATAAGAGGAGCTAAATTAGGTCAGATCAAAGATCTGCTTAGTTGAGTATGGTTATCTGTTTTCTGGCAGTGGCCTTGAAGAAGTGCCAAGGCAACTATGGAATAATGAAAAATCATGCTGGATTCTTTCACAGAATGCTTTCCCAGTCCCTAATAGGTTGCAGTTCAGACATTTTTCAAGTCAGAAGTTGTATGTTTGCATTCAATAGTCAAAGAGTTTTCCTTTGTTATTTTTTCCAGTAAATTTCTGAATATACACAAACTTTTTTTATTCACAGTATCCTACAGTATATTACAGAATGGTAAACTTATGGTAATACCTCAAGCTTATTCACAGACTCACTTTATATGATGGATCACCCTTCTTCATTTTTTTTTCTGTACCTGTCTCCTTATAATTTCATTTTACACTTCAAAATTCTGTTCTACAAGAGACAATGAACAAAGACTTCTTCCTGTAAAAAAGGTTTCATTCTTGCAGTTATTCCTTCTAGCACCTGAGAAAGTAGTCTTACATTGTTCCCCTTTGTAAGATTAAACATTATAACAGTGAAGGGAAACCTCTCTTTCCTAGTTTAGGTAAATAAGAACATCGAAAGAGTAATGATGGATCTCAGTGGCTATGCCTACTTTGCAGAGTATAGCAGCATCAGTTACCCTGAGTGTTACCTCCTGTGCTTGCAATTTGATATTTTATCTGGCCATCAGGAAGGAGTTACAGCTACACATCCTCCACTTCACAGAGTTGCATTTACTTTGGAAAGACAACTAGATGTGCAGGCAGACAGGGAGTCACGTATTTCCCAAAAGAACAACTAAGGGATTGGCACAGTGTATATATTACAGATGGTACCTGCTCTGCAGTATATGAAAGTACTGGTTGTGGGTTGAACTTGTCCTACTTCCAGACACCCACCCATCTGCTCTCCCCCCTGCCTCAACAGAACAGGGGAAGAAAATAAGACAGAAAAGCAAATGGGTCAAGATAAAGACAGCAAGATCACTTACTAATTACCATCAGGGGCAAAACAGACTCAACTTGGGGAAAATATGTTTAATTTATTGCTAATCAAACCCAGATTAGAATAGTAGGAAACAAAGGCAAAAACTCCCAACACCTTTCTCCCACCCACCCTTCATCCCAGGTTCAACTTCACTTCTTCATTCCTAACTCTTCTGCCTCCTCCCCCTGCCCCAAGCAGTGCAGAGGAAAGGAGTATGATGGGTTGCACTCAGTCCATAATAGTGGAAGACAAATATTTCTCTGCTGGTCTACTAAGGCTGGAAAATGGGTGAGTCAGATAACAATGTATCACAGTACTCTGAAGTTACACTGACATCTGACAACTTTGTAATGGACTACAATAGCTACATATTGCCCTACATGTGTGTCTGAGACTGCTTAATTGCTCCACAAGCAACTACAGCATGGTATGAGTGATGTAATGTAGAAGAATGTAGATGGGTTAATTAGTGTTGATAACATACACATGTGGGCTGGCTGCAGGGGCGGTGGGTTGGCTGATGTAGATAAGGTGCAGCTGGTTCTGTTAAGGGGCTGAGAATCAGTGAAGAGAAAGCAGCTGATGAAGAAGAGGAGAGAGAGGATACTCTGAGTGAGAAGGAGGGATGAGGGGAAGGCAGCAGAGGGACTGGCATGAAGAGTGTGCTGGTATGAGATGGTGAAAGACCTTGTTACAGCTTGATGTTTTTGAGAGTGCTGTGACAATGTAACTTGTGGTATATCAACCTAAACCACCCCATACAGTATATAGTATTGGGAAGTGAGGGGCAAAGAAGCACTCACAATTTTAAAAAACAAACAAAACAAAACAAAAAACCCAAACACACTTCAGAACCCTCTATTTATCTCTAAGACTTCTCTGAATGCATGTTAAAATGGGGATCAGTCTAAGTAACAGTCTGGCCTGCTTGAGGGTTGGTTTTGTTTATCTTGGTTTTAAAGAAATTCCCACATGGGCATTTCCCTTACCAAGGAAAGGATGGGATGGCTATCTAGGAGGTAAACAGAAGATTAAATACAGACTCTGATACAAAATACAGAAGACGGCTTTGATATAGGGGGAAAAAATAATTAAGAGGAATCAATTTTTTTCTGTGAAATAGCCAATAGCTACATAGAAATCCTGCTACTGCTATACTGACTACATAAGAAATCTTGTCTATAGACAACCTGAGGTGTTAAATCAGATTTAACAATTATTCTTCTGTCAACAAGGATTCACAAACAAGGAGAAAAAAAGGATGAATTCAAGATGTCAGGGCTTTCCTACAATGTTGCCTTCATAAAGCAAAACGGAAAAACAGATGAACATGCAGACTTTGTTGATCTAAGCTACTTTTTCCTTTGTGATTGTTCTATTTTGTTTTGTTTGAACAGGACTGTTGATTCTGAGATGTTGCCCATCCTGTAGCTTAACTTGTTCCATGAACAAGTTTTGGGGTTCTAAGTCAAGTGGTTTGTCTCATGTCCCCAGAATCACTTTTTATACAACCACTCTACATTAGTTGCATTTACATGAGTTTCTGCCAGCACTGCTGTATCAGTGCACAATGTTGGTATTTAAAATCATAATCACCAGAGCTATGCTTCAGCATGGAACTGGGTGTTTGTTATTTGTGTCACCTCTGGTGAATGGGAATACAATTGCTTTGATAGATTGAACTAACTACATGTTTATGCATACGCACAAAAACCTGTCTTGCACTTTTTCTCATAAATTATGCAGGATTATCATCTTGGCATGACTTTCCCTGTGTGACACACCTAACCTTTAATCCTTCTCCAGTGCATGGCATTGACTCACATTTTATAGGTCTGAAATAAAACGCTCACTTTACCTCGTGAATCGGGTTTCCAGTTTCTTTTATTAGTCAATAATGTATCACTGCTCAAAAAAAATCCCTACAAATGGAAATAGACTGCATGACACCAGGCAACAGAATCTATCTGGCCGAAAACACTGTGAATGACTGAAAATGCTCAATTTTGAATTATCAAGTCCTAAAAATAACATTCAAAATGTTTTTAAGTGACACAGCAGGAAAACTAAAATACTTGATCATATAAAGTGAGGATGTGCTACTGTAGAAAAAGTAATTGGGCCTGCAATCTTTTTTTCAGTTTCAGTAAAACACAGTTTAAATGCCTTTTAGTTCTGGTAAAAACAAAAAAATGAATCTGAGTGTAGAGGAAGTATAGAGGACTGTATGAAGAGTTTATTTGTAAAAAGTTTGTATGTATTTGTAAAACGTGATGATTGGTAAAAACATGAGGTATGAATTGTTAAAAAGAAAAAAAATGGAAAAAGAGGGAATTGTAGAAGAATGAAGCTGGATTAATTAGCATTGATACTATACAACTGTGGGCTGGCTGCAGGGGTGGTGGATTGGCTGATGTAGATAAGGTGCAGCTGTGGCTGGTTCTGTTAAGGGGTTGAGAGCCAGTGAAGGGGGAACAGAGAGGAAGAAGCAAGAGGAGGGAGAGGATACCCTGGAGTGAGGAGGTGAGATGAGGAGAAGGCATCAGAGGGACTGTATGAAGAGTATGTTGGTATGAGATGGTAAAAGACCTTGTTGCAGCTTGATGGTTTGGAGAGTGCTGCGACATCTGAGGAGTTAGATTACTTAGATAATTTTTTCAAAAATAATCATGAAGTCTATAATCTCCATAAACACCAAGTTGCATCAAAGAAACAAAGGCAATTACTTGGTCCTTGGCCACAAAAGGCATTTGGAAAAGTAAAAAAACTTTTGCAAGAAAAATTGATTGTAAATGGACACACATCACTGATGATGTTTCAGTGTGCAGCCTGGAAACAGTCTGCAAGGGAAGAATAGGGGTACACTTTTCCATTAAACCTTTTAGGATAGACAGAGAACTGCAACATATTTAGCTGTCTTTTACACTTCCCTTGGAAGGAAATACTTTACCATGTTAGTAGTGCAACATACACTTTAAACGTACCTTTTTTAACAGGCAATAATGCAACTTGTGATTAAATCTATTTTAGTGGCAATACCTTTCCTAAAATAGTATTTTAAATGTTTGGTAAAGTTACTTGAGAGGAGGGAGAGGTGGAAAAATGATAAAAGTTTATCAAAAACAAAAGATTGAGAGAAAGACACTTTAATCAGTGAAGGAAAAGAAAAAATAACAGGTGATACAAAGGTAGTTAATCAAACTCCCACAAGCAGGCTGGTGACCAGCCAGTCTTCAAACAACAGCTGCTTTAGAAAGGCTACCTCTAGTTCTATTGTGAGCATGATGCTACGTGCTATGGAATACTCTTTGGTCAACTTGTGTGTGCTGTCCCAACTGCATCCACTCCCAACCACTTGCCTGCTCCCAGCCTACTGGCTAGGGATGCTGAGTGAGAAAATGAGAAGACAACCTTGATGCTGTGCAGGCATTGCTCAGGAACAGCCAAAATGCTGCAGTGTTATCAACAGTGTCACAAATCCAAAATACAGTACCAAACAGGCTGCTCTAAAGAAAATTAACTCAATCCCAGGCAGACCCTGTTCACTTACATAATAAAACCTTTATTTAAATTGGCAGTCCTAAAACAATTTAATAAACAATCCTGGAAACCAAATCAAAATGATTAACCTTGTTGCCTTCTGATCCAGTATCTCTAGCATTTTGAATTAATATATTCTTTTGGTTTTTTTTCTAATGACCTTCTAGCTATGACATGTATGAAAAATAGAAGTGTCACAAAACCATTTAATCTGAGAAAGGTCTTTTTGTTTGTCTCCCCACCAATTAAGGTATCCTAAAAATATCTCTATTGTGAGGCATGTTCACGGAACTGTGCTTACTACATCATAGCTTATGTCTACTATGATCATATTCTTTAGAGCTCTTTGGATAATTTGCTGCCAAAACCTCCATTGTTCCTGCTTCTGACAACCACCCTGATAGCATATGAGATTTGACCTTTCCACTGATGTCACCTACATTAGTCCTTAAAGAACAACTATTAAAAAGAACCCCAAACCCCCACAAAACTCTACTGAAATCAAAGCTAAATCTCCAAGTTCCTTTTGCTAGATGCAGATGCTTTGACAATTGGTAAGAAAGTTCTACTTTTGTTGTGTAAAGCTCTTGTGAAAGAGGAAGACACTGTCATGAATAAGAGCTAGGTGACCAAACTTAGTTTAGTCAGCTCAACATAGATGAGCATAGCATAGCCCTTTGTTTTCAAAGTATGAATGTCCTAATGGTAGTAGCAGAATGAAATGAGCATTTTAAAGTTTCCAAGTAGACAACTATATAAAGGTAGAATTTTGACATTCTGACTTCTACTCTGACATTCAGGTTTTTGGATGAGACTGCCATCCAAAAACCTGAATTTTCAAATAAGCTGAACAGAGTCTGTCTTTTAAATGGTGAGGAATAGTCAGTGACAAAACTCATACAAAATATGATGTAGCATATATTCTGAGCTTGGATACAGTGAAACTCTCTTACTAGTTTTGGAATTGTATATTGTGGAAACCATTTTCCACAATACCATGTTCTTATACTTAGAACAATGGTTTTTCAAAATATAGAATTTAGTTCTTTTGCAAGAATTTTACTCAACTAAAATTTGCTGAACAGCAATGATACTCTTCCTGGTCATGAACATATCCAAATTTAGTCTCAGTACATTTTTCCTAACATTCAAATTATTTTAAGGACAAAATGTTCCAAATCATAAACAGAGGTGATCTGTTTATGTTATGAACACCTGCATCACATTTTTGCTCACTCAGCATGGAAGAACTGATTAGAAGAATTTATTGCATAGCCTGCTTTCAGAGAATTGTGATGTTACAGAGACAGTGAATAACACAATTCACAATAAATAAGGTGGGCAGCTGTAATAATTTATTGTGGAGCTCTGTACCACAGCAATCCAGCTGCCATTTTGTAGCTGAAGGATATAAATAGCTTTTAATTAAAAAATTAGATAGTTAGCTAAAAAATTACCCAAACAAATGAAGTATCTAATGAGAGACTATAAGTACAGAGGTTGGACAGATGTTCTTAAGATGTCAAATCAATTTCTAAAAACAGATTAGTAAATATTTAGTAAATATAACAGGTTTCTCTATTAGCCACTAAGTATTTTCTCCAAAGTCCATGTTCCTGCTGAGTCACCTCTTCCACTTTCTGCAGCTCATTTAAACACATTTTCAATTATAAATTTTGGACATAGGAATCTTCTTTTAGCTTCGTTATGTGAATTCATGTGTTGAATTCTGGATTCTGGAGTATAAATTGAAGTAAATTCCATACATAAATGTGTGAAGAAAAAGTTTCAGAACACAAAGTCTCCCTAAATTTCCTGGGTTTGTTTTTGTTGGGTTTTTTGTTGTTGTTCTTGTTGTTTCCTTTAAGTAATTTAAAACAAAGAAAAAGCTGTTAAAGACAAAATTCCCATAAAATGGCCTTTCAATATCTTTTCTGGAAACAGATTTATTATTCAGAAGACAATAGTAAGGATTTTTTTTTCCTTTTTTTTGTTTCCAGTCAGAATTATAATTAAGAACGAACATAGAGATAATGTGCTTTCATTCTCTAGGCTATGTGCATTTTAACGCTGATCAGTAGGGAAAGAAGAAAACAAACAGAAACCAATCAAACAGAGTGTACTTTCTGCATGTTTGGGGGGGTGGGGGAGTGGGTTTACAGAGCGTGTTTTGCTTGGAAAGTTTATTTTACTAACATGCCATTAAAAACAGTACCTATTGAGAAATTATATATTTTTAAAATGGAAGATCTGCTAGCATTCATTTAAAGAAAGGACTAAAAGTCACAGCTCTAGCAATGGGTTTCAGATACAAGCTCTGCTAATTTTCATTTGCAGTACAAGCAGAATTTGTGAAGAAACTTAGAGCTTGTTTTCTCATCACTTCAATAAATCAAATTCTAAATTAAAGCCTAACAAACAAGAAACGAAGACTACACAATTAAAAATGCCTTGAGTGACTTGACTAACATCAATGAGATTTTGTAACAAATACCAGCATAAGATCCAATACTTCAGGTACAAGGAGAATTAAATGGTCCAATAAAGACAATTAGAATAAGGCTGAAAACTACTTTTACTTAATACTAGCTTTTTTCAAAACATTATGATCCAAATAATGATGCATTTGTGGTTAATTTGAGACTATTTCATAGAAAATGAGTCTGTAACACTTAATTTAGTCTTGTTTCACTTTCCACAGAGCTAATTCCATGGATTTAATTAACAATAATCTTAGATAAAATTAAAAATATTTTTTTCCAGTGAATAACACCAGAATCAGACATTTATCGTTCAAGTGAATCAGAGCTAATTTTATATAGCCGAGGATTAAATACTTGACAATAGTGGTTTTCCCAAGAAATTAATGTTTGAAAGTCACATTGTTCAGACATACAATCTCTTTCCTAAGATACTTTATTGTGTACTGTTTGAAAATATTTTAAACTCATAAAGCAGTAGTTTGCATGCAGTACATTTCTAGAACTATTCACTGTATAGAAGTAAATCCCTTTTCTGTAGTATGTAATACCCTGAAGTTTTGTTGCTTTATTTTTTTCTCAAAAGAAAATACTATGTTACAACAACGAAACAAGGATCAATGACAGAAATTTTCAGCATTACCAATACCAAAAGACTAAAAGAATCCAAATCTTTCACTATATTTTAATGTACAGTCAGTAAAATTATCTGTGCAATTATGTCAGGATTCTCATGTACAGCAACAAATTAGAGCACATTGTTAGATAATAATAATCCTATTTTTCCCATTCTTATTTTACACTGGTTTTAATCAAGAAATTCAGGTATTGTAGCATAGAATGCCATCAAGAGCTGTTACAGAGGTATTGTCCACAGCCATTGAAGACAGTTCTGCCTCTCTGTTCACTGAACCTCTCACAGAAAAAAACCTGCATATGTGAAATACTTTAAGTGAAGTTTTGCTATATTTTGACAATTCTACGTGTCAGTGAAGTTTCACATGGCTATGTATCTAAAAACTTTAAGCTGGTCCTCTTTGTGCAGTTTCCATTGCCTTGAAAATCAGCAATTAGAAAATGAATAGGTCATCTTCATGTTTGACTGTTCTGTTTTGCCTTTTCTTTACATCATGTATTTTATGCATCTGTACTACAGCTGTCTCATGACTGTAACAGTTTTTCTCATATTATACTAAGCAAAGTCAGTTTAAATTAGCAGAATATATGGGTTTATACATCCCTTTTTTATTATCAGTTGCTAACATTCTTCTAACTTTTCCTCACAGTAAAATCTCCTGTGCATTTGAACTTTTGAAAAAAAGAAAACAAACAAAAAAAAAAACAAAAAACCCAACCAAAACCAAACCAACATAATTTACTTTTATGAGACTAGCAGCACACACTGAATCTTTCTCATGAATGTTGCCCTCAGTAAATAAGAAACCCTACCAGAAACTTGAAATACTCAGAATGCTGCAAAAGTCCTATGTTTAGCTCCAATGACAGTAAATGTAGCTTATCGTTCTTGAATGCCCCCTTCCAGATAGCCTAAAAGAAGAGTTGGCAAGCATCGTTACAGGAGAATAACTGATGATTTATTAAGGATGAAACTGACCCTTTTGAAAAGAATCCTAATAATGCCTAAATGAAGCAATTTTTTAGTAAGTCTCAAGCAGATTTCATGTCAGGCTAATTTATGCTTCTTACAAGACAAAGAGAATACTACATTTGCATTTAATGTATACTATTGTCAAGGGTAGGTGAACAGACATGCTTTCTATGTTTTTAGTTTGTGGTGGTGTAAAGGAATGAATCTGGGCTAATTAACATTAATAATATACAGCTGTGGGCTGGCTTCAGGGGCGGTGGGTTGGCTGATGTGGATAAGGTGCAGCTGTGGCTGGTTCCTGCTAAGTAGTTAAACGGCTCATAGGGGTATAGAAGAAGAGCTGTGAATGAAGAGAGCCCTGGGAGAAGCAGAGGGAGGAAAGGGAGTGCCCTGGGGATAGGAGCAACAAGGAGAAGGATACAGCAGAGGCAAGAAGCAGGGTGGACTGGCCTTGAAGAAGATGAAGAAACAGCACAGACAATAGATGAACTTTTGAAACCTTGTGGGGGGGATTAATGGCTGTGCCAGGGCAAGGTGTGCTGACAGCTTATTGAAGTTATGGGTATGGGATGGTAAAAAAACCTTGTTGCAGCTGGCTAGTTTTGAGACTGTAGTGACATTGTGGATTTTCTTTTTCCCCCAGAAATAGAACACATTAAGTAGTATTTCACATGTGATTATATTTTTTCAAAACCTGTTACGGTTTTTTTTAATTGAGAATGGAAAGTAGAAATTAGAGGGGAACTTTATGTAAGGATGAAGTAAGTCTGTGCACTCCAATGCTAAATGGCTGATTTTTCTCTAAAATAGGTATGTGCTATGAATTAACTAAAAACCAAATCTTTCATATTTAAGGCTAGACAAGTTGAGAGTTTTTTGAGGGGTGAATTTTTGTTTGTTTTAAAATTCGCTTCCTTTTTCAAGGCCCGTTCAATTTTTTATAATCTTCAGTCATTTTCACTAGTACATATTTTATTTGCACTGGTTTGTTTACTACAAAAAAGTTACCACCTGAATTAGCTAATCTGTCCTTTATATCTTAAACCTGCTAGATAATCTGAAAACTTAATTTGTTTTGTTTCAAGCAGCTTATTCTTTTTCTCAGCTATAGGCGATCTAGATGTTTTCATGGACTTTATCTTCTATGCTTTCTTATTTGCTTCTGCTTGGAATCCAAGGAGCTTCAAAAGTGCTTAGTTGGTAACGTCCTCCAGATTTCCAGACCAGGTCTGGTATCCCATGGCCACTGTTGAATCAAAGGTCCATTTGCCAGTGTTCCTGTTAGTTGATTGTAGGCGCTATCGTCAGCCAACAGAACTACTGAATAGCTAAAGAACAACTCATTAATGATTATCATTTTGTGATTATTTTTTCATTTGTGATTGTAACACTTTTACTGTCTGCTTTGGAATTTGTTTTTAAAAATTGTCAGAGATATATTCCACTGGTTGACTTCTGGTCAGCATTTCTGCAGAAGAAATTTGTATGCATTAAGCCAGATATATTATTACTAGGTGTACGGAAGACCATGCTTATTTAATGCCTGTCCCTTTAAGTTGTTCCAGAGCTGATCACTTTGACTACAAAATGCTAATTTGTTTGTTTTGCTAGGGCTTTCACAGTGTGATCCAGCATAGTGTAGGTCAGTGATGCCTTGGTTTTCAGCCTGTGTATTTTCTAAGACTCTAAATCTACCTGTCAAGAGAATGAACAGAAAGGTAACAACTGCTAGTTAAATCAAATCACTTTGACTAAATTGGACAAATTTGGTTAGCCTGTTGTGCACGCTGGACCAGGTCCACGTCAGCAAGAATGACTGTGTTCAATCAAGGCTAAGCTCATGGGTGAGCAAAACACAGTGCAAGAATATCACAGAACATGCTGTCTGCAAGCACATCTTTATACGGACAAAAGGGTGCTACTCGGACTGGATGTACAGATATAGCTGGAAACAATCACTAGGATTTTTTCATGATAATGAGTCTCAGAGAAGAGTCTAAACATAATAACTAAAAAGAAATTTCTGGTTATTTTAGGCATGATTTTCAGTATATTCAGCTTAAATCTAGATCTCAGATTTTTTGTGTTCTTTTTGAAAGACAGATGTAATAGTAGCAGGAATATCCAATGCAGCATGATCTAGGAATCGCAGATCTGTTGGGTTTATATAGACTTTCAGTAAATAACTTTGCATTTATCAGTACTTCTAATCTGACAAGTTTTTATCAGTATTATAATTCTTGTCAATAGCTGGGTATATTACCCAAACTGAAAGCAGGATTTCCCACTCTGAGACATGGTAAGTTTAATAGAGCAGCTACGTTTCACGACATTTTACTATAGGCAAAGGATTGAAACAAATCCTAAATTTAATTGTAGTGTGAGGGAAAAGGAGAAATTTAAATTGACCCGGTTTAGTAATTGCAATAAACATTTAATTTGGACACAGTATTTTTTTAAACTACAGTATTTTTTTAAACTACAGTTCTAAGAATTTTTTGAAGTCTCTATAGAAATTGCATTACAGTACTTTTTTTTTTTTTTTTTTTGTAACAGAAATCTGACACTTTAAAACTATCACTCATTATTAATCTCATTTTTGTTATCCTCATTCTTTCAGGCTAGGCCTTAACCCAGCTCTGTTCAGTCTTGCCTTACTGGTTTGGGTGTACTCAGTCTTATGACAAAACTCATTTGTTATGTTTGGTGAGCCACAAGTATTCGTCTTTCATGTAATAAGAATGTTAGAAGTCAGAAATATAGTTTTAACATTAAAAACGTAACATTTCCAGCTATGTGGTTGTTACCAAAAATCGTAACCAGGAGAACTCTCCAAACCAAATGACAGCTTAGAACGGCGACACTGGTTTGCTGCACGCCGGGTGCGTGGGGGATCTTCTCTCACAACAAGCACCCCAAGCTGCTTGAGGGTAGCCTTACATGCAGTACTGGCATGTGCATAGCACATTACACACTCCTCTTCATTCACCCACAGGACTGGCTACAAGTTTCTGGCTTCTAACGCAAATTAGTGATTACAACACTTTATCGCCTTGTCTCCTCTCCCAGCCAGAACTTTTTCACTTGGAGGCTTCTTTCTGCATAATTTAGATGATGCCCTCACATCATTATCTGTTGTTTCCCAACATTGACTCCCTTGATTAGAAATCTTTTCAGTCATCAGTTTTGAGGACTTGAGATGGTGGGTGGGTATTTGAACACTAACGACTTGAGAGGGTGGGTCCCTTGACCTAAACTTTGTGTGCATTTTTATCTAAATCAGAGTTTGGAAACTGGAGTTTAGGCAAGGCAGTGATACGATCAG
>JAVJGJ010000001.1:28912417-28944868 GCA_035590215.1 Microhierax caerulescens
AGAGTTTGGAAACTGGAGTTTAGGCAAGGCAGTGATACGATCAGCACGGCAGGTTTCACAGCCTAGCATTCAGTGACCTGGGTATGTTGCCGGCCCAATGTTAAAGACCAAACTGTCAGCAGCCAAGCACCAGGCAGCCTCTCATTCACTTCCCCTCGCCTAGAGGGATGGGGAGGAGAATCAGAAAGGAAAGTAAATCTTGAGTGTTGAGATAGAGGCAGTTTAAAAGGTAAAACAAAAGCCAGCACGCAAGCAAAACAAAGAATTCATTCACCCCTTCCCACTGGCAGGCAGGTTCAGCAATCTCCAGGAGAGCCGGGCTCCATCACGCATGGTGAACTGAGAAACGCTGTAAGGCCAGGTATCTCCCCCTCTCAGCATGCTGTTCTGTGGTATGGAATAGCTCTTTGGCTCATTTGGCTGTCCTGGCTGTGTCTCCTCCCAATTTTCCATGTCCCTCCAGCCTTTTCACTAAGGATGCCTGAGAAACTGAAAAGTCCTTGACTTAGTATAAACGTTACCCAGCAGCAACTAAAACCACCAGTGTGCTATCTATCAGTGTTGCTTTCATGCTAAACCCAATACACAGTGTGCGTCAGCTACTAAGAAGATAATTAACTCCATCCCAGCTGAAACCAGGACCCTAATAAATAAAAAAAATCCATTAAAAGGAAGGTTTTAAGAAATGCCAGGTTTAGCTATTCCTGAGCATTCTGTCATGAGTAAGTGTATTTTGCTTTTAATTTGCTGTCCTGATTTGGAACTTTAAATATACAACCAGTGGAGATACTCCTTAGATGACCTCAGAGAACCTGGCCTGTACAAAACTAGATCTACGACATGCTGGGTTTTATGAACTCCTTCAGCAAACCAGTTGCTCTAGATATACTTCCTGTTCCTTTCCCTTGAAGAAATTAGGTGCAGGAAACAAATGTAACATTCAGTTCACCTGATTTTTTTAGTTGATGTTTTGATCATAAATAGAATATCTATGCTGCAAGAACGGCACTGGGAAGTTGAGGAAAAGAAATGAGAACTGGCCCTTAGTGAACATGCACACAGACAATTGGTAAATGTAAATAAAAAGAATAAACATGACATGCTGACCTTTGGACAGATGTTTATGATATTTTTAGACCAGCTACAATGTTCCAATCTTTCAAAGAAACCAAACATGAATATAAATATTTAAAGACTATAAATAGATTAGAATGTTTCCAGTATTTAAAAGAAATACTTACTGAATTGACAGTGGACCAGCTAGTACATATATCGTTGTGTTTAATGTATTTTCACTAGTTCCTAAACATTGAATAAGCTGCACATCTAACATCTTATTGCAAATATTTCTATATGCAGATTCAGCTCTTCAAACTGAGAGTAGATCGTAATGATTGGTTTTTGTGCATCAATTTTAATCTTTGGGAGCCTGCCTCTCTCCCCCTCCTTTGGTATAAACTATGGATGAAATTAAGAAGATAAAATGCTTCTGTATAATATAAATAGATCCTGCTGCACCCAAAGGGCTTGGAATTGAAATAATGTGAAACTTAATATTTACTTCCTGTGCCATTTTGTCCCAAGCTGCAGGGAAGATGTCTTATCAAGACAGAAGACGTCATGACAGGAGGTAAAAAGCAATGTGACCCCAAAGAAAGAAAACAGGTAAACTACTATTTCCATGTGATATTTTTGTATATATTTTATTTCTTAAATGAAATGTGTGCCTTTTAAATGCTATCACATTAGTTTTAAAAGTTACATGAATATTCTGATGATGATTTAATCTGCTGGTGTTTTAGAAAACATGTTAAAGACAGATATAAGTAATACCTGTATTTCTTCATACGATGAACTCCAAGAAAATTTATAAATTGTTTTGCATCTTATGAGATGAAACAAGAAAGAATAATTCCTTGCTGATGTGATGCTATGATCAGAGCACAAATCTAAAAATATTTAAAAGGACAGCTGAAAGAAAGAAAAATAAAAAGAAAGACATTCTGGTACGCTTTATACATCAAATAAACCCTGTATTTTATGTTAATGTACAAAAGGTAAGAATACAGCTTTCTATCTCTACATAAAGTATTACAGTTACTGTTTAGCTTTTGATAAACAAATAAACTAAACAGGGCCATAAAATCGCCACAAAATTTATGTCAATAGTATCCCAGGGATAACACATATGATCCAGTACAGAAACTAAATAAGCCAGTATTTAAGGATGTTTTGCAAAGATATCCACTTTATCTTCCAAAACCTGTAATCTGGGGAAGGTTGAAAATTCTGCTGACAAAACATATATAAGGTTTTGTCTTTCATTCAAAATCTTCCTCATTTTGTTTGCTCCAGAACTGAGATTTTGTTTTTTCCAGATACACTTACATTTGCCTCAAACGATACTAGCTAACTCAAGCACTTCAAATTAATATGAAAAATGAATTACCAAGAACTTTTTCAGGTTACCAAAGCAAATCTAATGGGAACTGTTCCCTCTCTGCAGCTCCTGTTTGAATTTAATTGTTTTGCCTTAAGTTTCTGTTACCTTTTTACTTATTGAAATAGCTCCGATTGCCATATCTAAAACTATTTCTCTTCTCTGTCTGTTTAGGAATAGAATAGTACTGTAAAAAGCAAGGTATTTTTCACATAAGGACATGTTCCCATCTGGCAAAAAACTAGTCAGCCTTCTCCTTTTTAACAATATCTGAAGGCAAATTGATCAAAACAACCTGATATATGCTAACAAGTACTTTGGAGAGATCCTCAGGAGATTGTTCTATGCTATGAATTCTAAGTGGACAGGAGTTTGCTATCTAAGAGCTCCAGGGTACATCAGCACAATCTAACTGCGGTCAGTGCAACTCTAAGCTTACAATAACAAGCCCTACTGAGAGACAGGCTATAATTGCACAGAGATACTACCGACTTTACATGCAGACACAGTTTGCTTTGTAAGTCTAGACCCAGCTTTCCTCTGCCAGCAAAATAACACGTATATCTCCATTAAATAGAAGAAACCCAGTCCTGAGGAGTTGGCTGTACTTCACCCTTCTTATTGTGTAAGCGCAGGCAGCCCACCGTCACGTGTGCTGGGTGCTGGGGGTTTTCAGCATAAGTTGCTTAACGCTCCTCAAATCTAGCCCAAACAAACCAGATACTTTTCCCACTCTTTCAGATTCTAGCCCAGGCATGTTTTTTATTTTTTATTTAATTTAAACACTTTACTCCTTCATAGAATAGGATACCCCCTCAAAATGGAGGGGGGCCCAGGGAGGGAGGGTGCAGAGAGGGGAGCCTCTTCCATATGACTGAGAGTGAAAACAAAAGGAACTCAAAAGAAATCAGGTATAAGTGCAGTAGTTTTAAACCAACACAAAGTAGGTTTGCCTTTAAAACTTGTTATTAAAAATTAGTCCTATTATTTTACTTTCTTCTTATGATTCTACCTTACTGCAGAGATTCTTAATAGCAGCATTACCCAGCACATCTTACGTGACAATGATTACTTACTGTCTATGTGCATGAATAAATTGAAGGCAGCATAGCTGTCTGGTGCCTATTGTTAGTCAGTGACAAGGAAGAGGTTAAAAGATTCAAAGCTTGTGAACTCCATAGAAAGATAATGAAATTAAGTATCTAACTATTAATTAATAATTCAGCTATTATTTTAAAGTTTGCTTAAGTTAACGAATATTACCAACCTTCAAAAAACTGCTTAATATTGATGAATATTTCAAAAAATGTAAATTAATTCAAAAACCACCCCTTAAAATTTTTAGAGCATTTTAGTCACTGTTTCTTGCCTTTTTAGGTGCCCTTTGTGAATCTTCTGACATTGTTTTATTTAAATGCTCTTAAATATTTTTCTTACTTGCAGTTTGTCTAGGCTGAGGAAAAATATTTTAAATTTTCAGTCTTGTAACTTATTTTTTTTTTTAAATAATGAAGTTCATAATGAATGTTCATAAATGAAAATGCAGTGACTGCAAGAAGTGAAGCTATTTTTTTCTTGCATGTTTTGTTGCTTTGTTTTTTTGTTTTGTTGTTCTTTGGGTTTGGTTTTGTTTTTCAAAAAATGTCTTTGCTTAAAACAAGGGACATATAATTACAGTGAAGCTTGAATTAACATTTCTTAATTTTAATGGTGTTTTTTTTTTCCTGAATACCTATAATATTGAAATGGTTTACTCTGCTTCTAAAACTTACTTAAAATTATAAAACAGAAAATACATGTTGGCAACATTAATGTCTGCTCATTTAATAACATTGTTTTTCCATAGTAATGCACAAGTATATTAAAAAATTGTTGAAAGGTTTGCATCCATTGAAAGAAGGTAATGAAAAAATTTGCGCAGTGTGTATGTTTTATTCTTTATGTACAACTATGATTTTGAGCTTTTTGTCCATAGTTTCTTAGCCCAATGCCTGTTCTGAGGTTTGTTTTTTTCCTAGCCATATTAGCAAATATGGATATTAAAGAGGGACTTTAAGGGCAAGAAAGCAACTTTGATAAGCCAGCAAGTTTTCATGTAGGATCTGAGAGGAAATATTTAAACACCAAGCCAAGAGTGAAACTAGGTGTTGAGATGGATTTCTTTATATGTAAATATACAGGGAAGGTCCCCTGAAATATAGGGAAGGTTTCCAATGAACGTGAATGCCATATTTATTGCTTGCATAAATGCATAAATACAAGGAGTATATAATTTACCACAGAAATTTCCTAAAATACAGTTTAACAAGATCACAAGTAACTACTGTTAATTTAAAGCTGGAAAAACTTGATTTTCCTTTAAACAACTCATGTATAAATGCACAGGTTTTCAGCGTCAGGAGTTACCCATGTATCTACACAATTTGACAGGGTATGCAGTTGACACACACAGTTTCAGGGGAAAAAGGAAGCAAAATACTAAGGTTATATTTCTGTCCCAAGGGAAAATAAATTTTACACATTTATTCAGAATAAATTTGAAAAATCCTCAAGTGTAGTTTGCTGAAGATATAGGGCTAAGTCCTAACCATAAATATTTAGAATCTTTACAGATAATGTATGCACTGTTAGAAGCACAAGAAGTCAAACTAAATATGAATAATAAACAAAAAGCTGGCATTGATATTGGTGAGGAATAAGAAAATAAATATAGATGTTAACTAAAACATAGACAGTTGTTTCCCCATTGTGAATTGTAACTTCTAAGATACTTCCTACCCAGTTGTCATCCAACTCAAAAAAAAAAAAACAAAAACCCAAAAAAACAACTCAGCAAAGCCACCTGTAGACAGTGAGGTAGACCAGGCCAGGCCCAGGGGGAGGCAATCAGTGATATGAGGTTGAGTTGGAAGCCAGTAACTACCGATGTACCCCAGAAGCCAATACCTGGCGCAGTCCCATTCAACATCTTCATTAATGATCCAGATAATAGACAACTACAGGAAGTGGAGCTTTGGCTGCAATTACCATGAAACAGGATGTTCTGAGATCCCACAGTGTTTAAGATCTTGAAGTGAAGACAGCAAGTAATCTAAAGCCCTAAAAAAAGGCCCCTGGCTTTATGAGGGTGGATTTCCACTTGTTCAGGGAAGTGGCCATCAAGATCCTGTGCATGGCAGCTCTCAAGAACAAAGGAGCACAGGGGGGTTGGTTAGTGTTTGAAGCCACGTTCCTTCAAGCACAAGAACAATTCACACTGGTCAATGAAGTGTAGTAGAAGGCCAGCTTGGCTAAACAGGGAAGTCCTCCCTGTACTCAAACACAAAAATGAGTATGGGAGTTAACAGCAGGGACAGAATATCAAGAATGAGTACAGATGCAGTCTCAAGCATGTAGGATGAAATTACAGCCAAATTTCTGCTGATGCTGTAGTATGTCAGGTGTAGCAACAAAAGCTTCTACAGGTATGTCAGCAGTAAAAGGAAGTCTGAGGAAAAGGCTGCTCCATTGCTAGATATTGCAAGTAATCTAAAGACAAAGAAATTGGAAGAGTTGGACTTTCTTAGTGCTTGCTTTGCCCTGGTCTGTGCTTGGAGAGTCTACTTTCAGCCCTCCCAAGTCTTTCTACCTAGTCTCAAAATTTGAGGCATGGGAGTACTATTCATGGATGAAGAGGACTGAATTAGGGATGATTTACATAAACAGAACATACACTAGTCCACAGGGTGAAAAGGATTAATCCAAAAGTGCTGAAGGAGATGGCCAGTGTCATTGCAAGGCTGCTGTATATCATCTCTGAAAGGTTAGACAAATGGCAGAGGTGCCCAAAGTCCAGAAAAAGACAAATGTATCAGCCATATTAAGGAAAGAGAAGCAGGAGGATCCAGAGGACTGCAGGCAGGTTAGTCTTGTCTAAGAACCTGGGAAGATTATGGACAGTCTTCATATAACACATTTCCAGGCTCATGGACAGGCAGGTGATTATTCTGCAATCCATGGTTTATTTGGAACCTTGCAGAAGACACAGTATTTGATGAGTTAGTGACTTTGGGTAAGTCATGTCTACTCTATTGGGTCCTGTACTTAAGGGTTTGAGAAACCCCTATGTTTGCATGAGTAATTGCTGTTTAAATCCGTGTATGCTACACTATCATGGAACTCGCTGGAATACCCCATACTGGTCTGTGCTGCACTCTAGTGGATAGCACGGAAAAGATAGCGTTCCTACCACATGGTTTGGTTTGTTGCCTAAGATATAAGGCACCACGAACCAGAGAAAGATAGAACCTCTCCATAGATGGGATTTGAGAAGTGTGTCATGGGAATTCATTCAGATTGTGTCTGATGCTGCACAACAGTGGGGTTCCCAGCAGGTGATGGTACACAATTTATTCACTATTTATATTTTTTCCTATTTCCACCTTATTAACGCAATTCTGATCTGCTATAGGCTGTCAGGCTTTTCTTGTAGCAGTCTGGAAAGAATCCTGCACCCCACTTAACCCCCTGGTGCAGAGCACATAACCACAATCAGAAACCGTTTCACCCGTGTATTAAATAAGTTGTTAAAATATGTTGTGGAATCAGTAGCACACTTCAACTGTAAGAGAGAAGCAGCAATGTTTATCGATATGAAACAGCAATTTAACAAAGTTTGATAATAAATGCGGTGGTGCTTTAACAAGGTTTGATGGCAAGGTACACTTGATTATTTACTGCACAGGGGACAGTCAGACAAAACTGTGAGGGAGACCCTCCTGTTGAGTCATGAGGTTCAGAAAGGAGCCCCTTACATTCTAAACTCCTCCTCTGAGTGGAGTTTAGGTGCAGCAAGATCCAGACTGAGTCAACAGTTTGTATCTAAAGGATTATATGTGCACAATCAATCCTTTATACTACTTGGTTAAGATGTCAAAGTTCATGATGTTATTAATCACTTACCAAGAATCTGTTGCAGCAAGGAATCTCTCAACCTTGAGAGGTAACCCTGTTCAAGGGGAGATCCTGGCGCGCAGCTTGCTGCTGTGCAGGACAGCTTGACAGGCTCTGGGCTGTCCAGTATTTATGGAGTTATTTATGGAGTAAGATAATTGACTCATAGTCATATCTGCGTACTGACTGCAGAAGTTTGTTTCTTTCCAACTTGGCTTGAGCTGGACTTTGATGAGCACTGTTAGGTGAGCACGTTATTCAGATTAACCTTTGGCTATTGTGTGATGTCTCCCCAAATCCACTTTGAGTCAGGTGCAGCCATCACAACCAGAGGCGAAATGCTCCACGGCACCACCCATGCACAGCTCCACCAGAGGCAGTGTCAGGAAGGACTTCTGTTGGTGGTTCTCACTTTGCCCTGGTAGCCATGTGAAGCACACCACAGAAGGTGTGCTACCTGCTTTCTGGGGTGAGACGGGGAACAGCTGACTTTTTATCCATTATGACTGCCACTGATGGTTATCACTTGAGCATTGTTATGGAAGTAAAGGTCAGGAAGGGGTGGGGTGGGGGTGGGGGGGGTGGTAGGTGAGCACACCACCGCAAAATTAGAACTGCCTTCTTTCCAACTACACTGAGTTTTTAAACCTTTAAGGTGCCCAAGACTCCCAGCAATAGATAGAAAGCAATAGGGTAGTACACTGTTGCCAATGTTGTTAATTACTAACACAGCTGCTTAACAGCTGAAGCAGAAGTAAAAGAATAAGGAAATTGGAATTAAAATTTCACTTTTGAATAAGAATTTCAAAATATAATTTTTTTACTCCAGGTTAATCAGAGAAAAATGGAATATTGCTAGAATATGCTCTAAAATCTGGCAATATATACTAGTTAAAAAAATGAGATTAAATAATTTTTCAATTAATACTGTTATATGTGTATTCCCTGCCTCAAATATATGTTAGCTACCTCTTTACTATTACTAGAAAGGGGTACTTGAACAAAAGTGTGTGTGGAATATGTAATAATTATACAAATAACAGTATTTTCCTCAAAATAGAAGTAGCTCAGTATGAATATATTTATCTGTATTCTTGTTTTCAAATGTGAAAATCTTGTTGATGAAAAAGTGGTTGATGATATATTTAATGAACTTATGTCTTTGAATAATTTCTCAATCTAGGATACTGCTATCTTACATCAGTATCAAATGCTCGATATTGCAACCAAGTTCCTGCAGGCTCAGTTCTGTTGCTCTGGACTTCTGGCACATATGAAGAACAAAATTAATGCCTTAAGACATTTTTTTATGCCCATTAAAAGGATGGTGAATGGCTGACAGGTAGGCCATTGAAATCTTGTAAGGACATGCTCAAGGCAAATCCTCCACTGTGTGCTACCAGCTCCGCAAAGTGGGAAACAGCAACTGAAGACCATCTGTTACAGCAGAGATTGCGCACGATTGCTTTGACAACCTTTGAACAAACCTGGAACAACAAAATGACTGTGCTGTACTACTGTTCTGTGGAAATGCAGGCATAGTGTGTTCAAGAAAAAACATCTGTGGCATTTGTGACTGCTAGCATGCTGGGACAATCCAACTGGTTTTTAATCAACTAAGCTACAAAACAGGGAATCCTCAGATATTATAAGAAAAATACTCTCATATATATATATTTTATTTTTTTTTCTTTTTGCAAAGATTTTCCCGTTCTAAGCAGATTAAACTGCCATGCGCTGACATAGAGCCATATCTAGCAATACTTTGCAAGCCTAACTCTCAGGATTTCAACCGAGTTCTACTAATCAAGCAGCCTGAATAAAAACTGAAAAGAGCTGCAGTTTTGGAAACAGGTGGGAACACAAGTATTAATTAAGCTGAAGATCTTCACCTAGTCAGAACATGCACTGCTTGATGTTTACACTGGATTCTATGCTGTAAGAGTTTGTGTTTTAAAGTGTATTTTAAGATGACATTATTATTTTTACTATTAATTTCACTCAGATAAGTTGTCTTTCAAAGAACTGAATACCCATTGACCCTACTTAAAAAGTTTACAATTCTGAACATCAATTTTAGGTAGAACTTAGATACGTAGTTCAGAACTTAGACTGAACTTTGATAAAAATGAGGGTTTATCAAAAGGAAGAGGGGCTGATTTATTTCATAGTATCTGCGATTTGTGTCTTTTCTATATTTAATATTTTTCAGCAAAATCTGGAAGAGTGAGCATGGCAAGAACAATATTTTCTCTAAATTTAGGTTTATATTTTCAGTCTTTTAGATCCCAGTGAGCAAAGTAAGTGACATTTTCCCCTTATGGAGCAAATCATTAATAATACAAATACAGCAGAGAGAAAGGGTGAAGTTGATGTTATTTGAGATAATAATGTGATGCTATTTGAAAAAAGACTGCATGTTAGATTATCATTCCAGCAACCATAATTTGTGCTGGAATATTGTGCAGTCAGAAAGGCTTAAAAAATTATCTATCACTTTTCTTTCGCATCTTACACGTAATGATCAAAATTCTCATTTAAGATTGAAATTTGGCAGGGGAATCTGTAGGCTAGGTTCCTAGACTGGATTTTATTTGATTTCTAAAACAGAAGCTTAGACATTGAATGCTTGGATTTGGTTGAATTAGTTTATTATAATCAGATAAATATTACCAGTTGGAAAGGTATGATGCTTACAAAGCAGCAGTTTCCTGGGGCATCTTGGCAGCTGAAGGGATATGTATTTTTTTTTGAAAGAAGCACAGATAGAATTAAATTACTTGTGCAAGTAATTAAAATGTAGTACTTAAATTTAGGAAAGTTGATTTTCCTGTGAAAAGTGCTGTGTTTCAGTATGAGTTTGAAAGGCATGAGTGCTTTCCAATTTGGAGGTGGTGGTGGTGGAATAAAACACTTTTCTTCCTGATCCAAAATGGATTATTTTTTTTAATAGTTAATTTTATTGGAAATTTAAATATTGAACAAAATATCTCTAGTAGTCAAGAAATAGCTATAAATTATACCATTCTGTTTGTATCCATTCAGAGGCATAAAGGAGAAGAGATTGAATGTATTATGTTTATGTTTGTCTAAACCCTTTAAGTAATTTATTATCACTACCTCCTTATACCCAAAAGAAGAATTAAGCTTTATCTCACTAGTTAGTAATGAACTTAGAGTAGCTGAGGACCGAAAGAGGCAAGAAATAACAGTTCACATGAAAATTTTTACTGAGTTCAACATGCTTTCATGTTTGTGATGTCACAGAACAGGTCACTAAGGAGTATAATTTTGAGCTGTTCATTCCCCCCACCCCCCCACCCCACTATGATTGTTACAGCTTAAAGAAGGAAGCTTACTACTGTTTACAAAATCACAGCTACTCTGGGTGTGCCTGTTTATTCCAAGTCAGTGCTAGACCAGGTAATTTCCACAGTGGCTGATTTATTTCAGCTTGTTTGTCACTATTCTCAAATTAGATTGATTCTCCTTTTAGAAAGCAAAGCTTTTTAACCTTGCAGATCTCATCCCCTGAGTTAAAGCCCAAATGTTTTCTATAAAAGTAAAATGCTTTGGTAGGCTTCTTCCCCATAGAGAATCAGTTTCCTCCAAGAGCAGTACTCCAGACAAGTAATTTACTTTTATAAACAGTATAAATAAAGCAAAAATAGAGGAAAATATCTCAAAAAACCTACAGCATGTCTTCCTTTACGGCACCCTGTCTGGTTTATTTTATTTCTTGCAGAAGGTTTACAAGCTGTTGCAGTTGGCTATCTGTGGGAGGTCCTCAAGCTGTTCACAAAGAATTTAGGAAAGTAAAATTACAAGGGTTTTTTTCCCCTTCTCACTGGTAGACATACAAGTTAAGGTGCTTTCATAGAGCATGGATAATAACCTGCATATTTTTTGAATATTTCTTAGTGATTTTAAAAGCATACAAATGTGTTCTTATAAGATTTTTTTTAAAAAAAAAATGTTTGTGGTCTGAAATCACCTATGTATCCATTAAATCACATCAGTGCATAAAGGTGTTTCTAATAAAAATAACAATATCTATCAAGAATAAACAAGATACCCTTAACTGTGTAATTAGTTTGGATAACAGAATTGTTTCATGTTACTGCTATAAGGTTGGTGTCAAATATACATCCTGATCCTATAGAAAAGAGAAGGCATTTTTGGTTTATTTCCAATTTAAATTCATGAGAGAAAAGACAAAAGGGTGTGTATGTGTGGGACAATCATAGTCATTATTATTATTTGGATAACAAGATATGTGAAGAAAATAAATCTGACCAGAGCTTACATTCATTATACAGGCTAGGTTGGTAATGGTAATTACAGATATACTAACATATGTACATGCAATAATTCCTGACAGTCATTAAAATGTATGCTATTTAATATTGTTTAAAAATATGTTAAATGGATTGATAGCAGGTTGGCAGATTTATCTTTAAGATAGTGATTAATAGGCAACCACATCTAAATAAGGTGCTTTAAGTAGAGTTCTGATGGAATCAGTAGTTAGGAAGTAGCTAGGAAGTAAGTTTTTTATGTTATCCTAATTTATAGTATTTTGAAAGTCCAACCCACAAAAACTGACTCATCAGTTGAAAAAAGATCTGTAAGAGACTTAAAAAGAGAAAAAAAATCAGCTTCTCAAAAGTTTGAGAAGGAATACATTTATAAGGTAAAAGAAACACATTGGCTATTAACAGGGTCTTGAAATACTTTTTGCTCCAGAAAAAAAAAACCCATGTTTTGTTGTATGGAGAGAGAACCCAAACTAATTTTCACATAAAATGTGTCACACGTTTTAAGTACCAAACAATGAAAATAAAGTGAAATAAAATATTAATAGAGTAATACCTCTATTTTTCTGTATATTCGATGAAAAAATGAGCATTTTTCTGGAAGCTGTGCTGTAGCAAATTATATCTTATTGAGCTTGGCACCAGTGTTACGTAGAGAAAGGTATTAGCTCGTGATATGAAGCTCTTAATACGTGTCCTCTTAATATGTTTCCAGTGCAATACTGTAGCTTTAAATTCTTTATGAAAATAATGGCTTGGATTCAGAATAACAGAAAGTAATTAATAATATTCAAAAAACCAAAACAAAAACAAAACTCCAAAGAATGAAGAATAATAGACTTTGACTGTTAGAGAAGTATGGTATTCACCATGCAGTTGTTGGTTTTCTAGACTTAGATGTTCAAATTTATCCAAGCTAGACAAATACCATTGATTAATATACTTTCCTCAGAGTAAAAAGAATGTAAATGTGTATCTCCATAAGTATATAAAATAATGAAATACAAATCTTCAAAGTAAAATCCTTCAATTTTCAAGAAAATGAGCAAATTCATGAGCTCAATTTGCACATGACCCTTAAACCTTAGCAATGTACAAATAATCATATTGGACAAGCTATCTGATACAGAAAGGAATCTCTCTCTAAAATTCCAGTGCAAAAATAATATTTATCAATGTGCCAATAAACAATATGTGTTGGTAACAGATTCAGTACTATAAGTCCTACCATAGAATTTCTTTTTCAATTTGCAAGAATTACTTTATTCTAGAAAAGCTGTAAAGCATTTCTGAAATTTTAAATGGCTGAAGATTTGTTGCTGACTTATTAAGAAAGTGCTATTTTCTAATCAAAATAAAATAGAATATATTTTTTTAAGCCTTTAATGGGTTATTCTAGCAATTTTGTATATCAGTGTCATTGACTACAAAACTTCAGTCATATATTGGGCCATATATATTGTAATGCTCTTTCGTTCCCTTGGTGGCTACCTCCAAGCTAGATGCTGCTGATTGAAACCTTGACTTATGTAACTCCCGTCATGTATTCAGGAAGTCCATGTAGAGAGATCATAACGGCAGAGTTACACCTGCAGCATCCTGACATTTTTTAGACAGACAAAAAAAGGCTTGTATATATCTTTTTTGATAGAAATATGGAAAATAGTTATTTAGATTACCTACTATCAACTAAATTTTACAGAAATTGTTAATCTAGATCATAATTATTGCTGATTTGCAGTTTGGCTGTTGTTTTCTGTTCAGTATTTCAGCTATAATAATATTTACTTGTTTAGGAACCCAGCCAAAGAATTCATCAGACTATAGAAAACAATTTGTTGTTTTTGGTTGGTTTGTTTCTTTTTTTCAATTTTTTTAATTATTTTTATGGGTTGGTATATCCAAAGATCATCCTGGGTGGACTGAATAAACTTGCCAGGTGATTCAGAGATAATGACGGTTACGTTAACTTATTAAATGACACTTAGTACTTGGAGTGGTTTTCATTCTGTCTCCTGAGAGATGTCAAATGATGGACAACCTAATTCAAAATTTCCCAGGTACATACATCAAAAATCAAATTCAAAAAGTACACTGTGTAATGGTTATCACGTTGTCTAAAGCTAAGAACATCCCACAGTCACAGAGGTTTTAAGCTGGTTTCAGCAAGGGACCTACATTATCAGGTCAATGCCTATCACTTATGCAGCAATTTGTTTTCACTCTGTTTCCCCTTCTCCCAAGTTCCCTTTGCCTTTTATTTCTGCTTATTTCCCCAGACAACCTTCTGTTGCTGATACAATACATATGTAACCAAGGGACTAAAAAAATAGATCAATTTCTTAAGAAAGTGAATCCCTCATGTTATCCGTTATGTCAAGGAGAAAAAACAGTACAGAACACAAGTGCCTGAACTGAATAAGCCTATGTTAGAAAGCATCAATCCAGTCAGTCTTAGCAAAATGCAGTAGGTAATAGTAGGATTAACTGTGCTAGACAAGGAGCTGACTGATGTCATTGTGAGGCCACTTTCAATAATCTTTGAATGATTATGGCAATTAGGAGATGTGCCTGAGCTCTGGAGTGTATTGAGTCTTCATGGCAAGGTTTTGTTACTGGAGGGGCTACAGGGGTGGCTTACGTGAGAGCATACCAGAAGCTTCCCCCAGCTCTGGAAGAGCCAATGCCAGGTGGCTCCAAGAAAGACACACCAGTGGCCAAAGCTGAGCCCATCAGCAATGGTGGTAGCGCCTCTGGAATAGCATATTTTTAAAAAGGGGGAAAAAACCCTGTTGTGCAATAGCAGCTGGGAAATAAGAGTGAGAATATGCGAGAGAAGAAGCCTTGCAGACACTAAGGTTAGTGAAGAAGAAGGAAGAGGAGGTGCTCCAGGTGCCACAGCAGAGAATCACCTGCAGTCTGCACTGAAGACCAGGGTGAAGCAGATTGTCACCCTGCAGCTCATGGAGGTTAGCAGTGGAGCAGATATCCACCTGCAGTCCATGAAGGACCCCACGCTGGAGCCCCCCAAAGGAGGCTGTGACTCCATGGAGAGCCCATAGTGGATCAGGATCCTGGCAGGACTTGTGACCCTCTGGGGATGCACGCTGGAGCAGTCTGTTCCTGAAGGACTGCACCCCATGGAAAGGACCCACACTGGAGCAGTGCGTGAAGAACTGCAGCCCACGGGAAGAACCAACACAGGAGAAGTTAATGGAGAACTATTTCCCATGGGTGGGACCCCACGCTGGAGCAGGGGAAGACTGTGCAGAGGAAGGAGCAGCAGAGACAACATGTGATGAGCTGACCACAGCCCCCATTCCTCATCTCCCTGTGCCACTCAAGGAGAGGAGGTAGAGAAAATTGGGAGTAAAGTTGAGCCCAGGGAGAAGGGAGGGCTGAAGGGAAGGTGTTTTAAGATTTGGATTTATTTCTCATTATCCTACTCTGAGTTTTCATTGGCAATAAATTAATTTTCCCCAAGTTGAGTTTGTTTTGCCTGTAACATAAATTGGTGATTTAATTCCCTGTCCTTATCTTGACCCACAAGCCTTTATATTTTCTCTCCTCTGTCCTGCTGAGAAGGGGGAATGATAGCACAGCTTGGAAGGCACCTGGTGTCCAGCCAAGGTTAACCCACTACTGGGAAGAAAGCAAAAGTCACTCCTGTCTTCAAGAAGGGCAAGAAGGAGGGCCAAGGGAATGACAAAGCAGTCAGCCTCACCTCAATCCGTGTGAAGATGATCCCAGTTCCAGGTACATGAACAAGAAGGCGATAGTAAATAGTCAGCATGGATTCAAAAAGAGGAAGACATGTTTGACCAGCCTGGTAGCCTTCTACAATGAAATCATTGGCTTGGTCAAAGAGGGGATATTGTCTAACTTGATTTCAGTAAAGCTTTCAGCGCTGCATCTTATTCCATTGACACAGACAGTGATAACGTATGGGCTGGATTAGCAGACAAGTGAGCTGGATTGAAAATTGGATGAATGGCCAGGTCCAGGGGGTGGGGATCAGTGATATGAATCTAGCTGGAGGCAGTAACTAGCAGCACGCCTCAGAGTTAAGTACTGAGTCCAATCCCATTCAACGTTACAATTAACGATCTGCATAATGGGGCAGAACATACCCTGATCAAATTTGCTGACGACACAAAACTGGGATGAGTGGCTGATACACCAGAGGGTCTGATACACCCAGAGGCAGGTTGGAGAAATGGGCTGACAGAAACCTCATGAAGTTCAGCAGGAGGAAGTGCAAAGTCCTGCAGCTGGGGAGGAAAAACCCTATGTGTCAGTGTACACTGCGGGCTGACCGGGTGGAAAGCGGCTTTGTAGAAAAGGGCCTGGGCATCCTAGTGAACACCAAGTTTAACAAGGGCTAGCAATGTGCCCTTGCTGCAAAGGTGGCTAATGGTAGTCCTTGTTAGGAAGATTGTTGCCATCAGGTTGAGGGGCTTGATCCTTCCCCTTTACTAGCACTAGTGCTGTGTCCAGTTATGGGCTCCCCAGAACAAGAGAGACATGGCCACACTGGAGAGAATCCAGCAAAGGGCCACTAAGATGATGGAGGGCCTGAAGCACCTATTGTATAAAGAGAGGCTGAGAGAGCCAGGACTGTCTAGCTTAGAGAAGGCTCAGGGGAGGGAGTGAAGAAGATGGAGCCAGGCACTTTGCAGTGGCGCCCAGTGGCAAGACAAGAGGCAATGGGCTCAGACTGAAACATAGGAGGTTCCATCTAAACATCTCTAGACACTCTTGTACTGTCAGGGTTACTGAGCACTGGCACAGGTTTCTCAGAGAGGTTGCGGAGTCTCCCATGGGCAGTATAAAAGTGCAGGGACTTCAGTATATTCAGCAGAGTTACTAATTTCTATTCATTGAATTAACCCACAGACTTGAAGAGAGGTATTTAAGAACAAAACCAAATATATCTGTAACCCTTTACAGCGAGTACAGATGGCTTTTCTACACTTTTGTATAAAATCTATTGGATAGTTTCTCTACCTGAAAAATAGGTAATTTATTTTCATTGTTTTCAGCTTATTATTTACTTTCTATTCTACGTTTTTAAAAGATACTTTCAGGTTTTATCTTGCTGATTTATTAAAGGTTTGTTTTAGATATTTGCAGCAAACCTTAGCAGAACATTCAGTTTAAGCTTACTTGAACCCTGTCATACTTCCGTGGCTTTTGATATTTCCGTCATTGCCAATGAATATGCAATTTATTTCAAAAAGTAACTTCAGTGCGTCAGAAATTTTAGAAGCTTTCTGTGAGGAAATATTTTCTTTAGCTACTTGAAATGAAATAGTTAGCTCAATAAACCAGTAAAAATGGGTAGAAACTGACTTTTCTATGATTTTTAATTTTATAAAAAAGAAGCAACCACCCCAAACCATTTCAAAAGAAAAAGAAACAAAACTGAGCAAGAACTGTTTAAATCAACCAAACTTAACAATTAAATATTTACCGATTCACATTTTCGTAATCCAGCTACTCACTGAACAACATGCTTTGTGGCTATTCACCATATTCATTCTCAATATCAGGCAAGAGTTAGCAAGAGGGAATATCATTATGCAGCCTAGTGGTTAGAGTGGTTTTGTGGACTGGCAAGCCCTGAATTTCGTCTCATCCTAGCCTTGCACTCTCCTAGGCGTGTCCTTTGATTATACTTTACAAAGCAAGTAAGTTCATTCTACAGTTATTGGTCATTGCTAAAGGCGATTACAACTTGTAATAACCTTCCAACCAGCTTTCTAAAATTATTAATACCTTTGCCTTGTTTTCTTTTCTAAATCATCCTTACTATGAAGTGTTATTCCTGTTTTATTTTTAAATATTTTGGAAGATTTCCATCTAACAGCAAAAAAGAACTATTTGTTGTATTCCTCACTGGGAATCTGAAAGAAAAGCTTTTTGGCTTGTAGTCTTCTAGTTTGTCTTCTAAGGATAAAGACTACTGCCTCATGTAACAGCTCAATACTTCAAGATGCCATTACAGGCTATTTTGTCAATGATTCACAAGTTCAAGACTCCTTAAGAAATCTTTGGCATGATAAGATTTAACAGGTACAATAGAGATATTATGGGCAAACATGTTAACTAGCAGCAGTGCTCCACTGAGATTCCACTGGAATATCTGAGTAAAAGCAAATAGAGTATTTAACTAAAAAATTAACCATTTTTAACTTTAAAGGGATGATATTGTCCTGATATCCTACAACTAAACAAAGTATCTGAATTCTCATCATATGACTGGGTAATTCTTGTTAGACATGGGGATGGGTTTTGGGACTGTCTACTCCAAACTGTCTCTGCAAAAGTACCTGCAGCTACTAACGAATACTCTGGAAATCTGGCTCCCACATTCTTTACTTGTAAAACTGAACTTTTGCCTTTCATTGTGTGTTTTCACAGATAATTGGTTCACCCCAAATTGATTTCTTTCCTCAGTGAAGAAGAAAGCAAGCAGACAAAACTAAACCAGAACTTTCTTACCTTATGCACCCCAATGCACAGCTCTTTTACACATAGATGAGTAGCTTTCATTGAAGAATGAAAGCCTCGGCTCCCGAGAAGGAACTAGACCATACAACTGTCTTCTGCAACCTAGCCTAGGAAACACAACTATGTAAGCAGCACCTTTCTGCTTTTGTCACATGCCACTTAGAAATCAAAACATTTTAACATAGTGGACTCATGTACAGCCAATCTTCCAAGTACTAAATACCTGATCAGCACCTCTTTATGGATACAGAGGTTTGTTTTTATATACACACACTCATCACAACACAGTCCATAATACTTGACTCACATGTGTAGGAATTTTGACACCACTGTGTTTTCTTAGCTTTGTGTCGGGGAGGAGGAAAAAAGGTGGACAAGGAATGGAGAAGAGGTCCTGAAATAAACAGTTTTTAAATGTATGTTAGTCACATTAAATCGTTGGTTATAAAAGGTCCCAACAAGAGCCAGGAATTTTACCATCTGCTGACAGTATTTGTAACCAGGTGTGAAGAAGAGTGAGGATATTAAAAGCGATGGCTTAAAAAAAAATAATAAAAAAAAAAGGTTTGTGAATTTTATACTTTTCCCAAACTTTTCTGCTATTTCATAGGATAAATGCAACCTGAAATTCTACTCCTTTTAATTCTGCACTGAGATTTGGCTGCTTTCAGAAAAGAATTCAGAGCATTTCTCCAAACACTGATCTATGGATTTCTTTCTCAAAATTGTTCCATGGGAAGTTGAAGATAGAAGTCCTTCTCTTCAGAAGGATTCATTACATGAACAATTTAGACCGTAGTATTGCAGATTTGCAATTGTTAGATACTGCAGGCTATTAAATATGAGATATATATTGAAAAGTCTGTAAAATATGACCTGTCATATGTAAATAGATTAAAGATGAAATATATCTGTAAGTATGCTGCATTTTTAATCTTCATATATATAATATGTAAAGATTTTTAGAGATATATTCTTCTCAAAATGTATAATTTTGCTAGCTAGGTGCTATAATCTGTTATTATTCCTTATAGTTATACTACTGTAATTACTGTCAAGTATAATTATTTTTTTTTAAAGTCTTTTTCAAGGCAATGGTAGTTCTTGTATGTCTTTGCAGTAAACCTGTGGTACTTAGCATTTTATTGTTCTAGGTGTTCCAAAAAGTGGCACTTTTTAATAGCTTTTATTTTTTATTTTTTAACTATGAAAATGTATTATCCAAGCATCACAAAAACAAGTGCATATCTGTGGTTTATTGGTTTCAAATTTTTCAATGTTTCTTTGGTTAAAGTATTATACAAATGAAAAAGCTCCCTTGAATTATATTAATTTCCCCTTCTTCCACCAAAAATAAACAGTTCTTCTCTTTTTTTTTTTTATATATATAACTATGAAAAAAAAAAGTAATATATCTCATGCCATTGTTAGCTATTTGATACCTCTTTCAAATTGCACCCATTCCTTAGGTAAATAATTTTTTTAAGTTCTTGTTTTCAAATCTATGATGATTTCTGGTTCTATCAAGTCCATAAGACACCTGTCAGTCCCTTAGGTTTCATTAAATACATGTAGTTGAAAAATTAACAATTTTAAAATATTTTATTATTTGTACTCTGAAAGAAGCCATCCTGCAACTCTTAATATTTTCTCTGAATGTATTGGAAAAAAATAGAAAAGCTGTTAATTATAGAAACAATGGAATAATTTGATTTCATAAATAAAATACAATTAAATTTAACTTAAGGAAATAATTTAAAGAAAAATAAAAATGAAGAGGAACATTTAAACATCTGAAAAAGGGGAGAACCAGGGATAGTTCAGGAATGGGAACTGTGACTACAATGCTTTTCTGCAGATATGTGAGTATGGAATCCCAGAATGTTATCTCCAAGGATTAGATATTTGACTTCTGGTTTGATATATGAAATTTCCTACTGGGGAGTCACAGAAGTGATGACATGAAGGACAAGTTGTTTTTCACTAAATCTGTGTATTCCGAAAATTTGTGCTTAAAAGGTAAGATGATATCAAAGACCGACTCTGGATAAATACAAGTTTTATGCTGCTGGCCTTTCCTGATAATTTTGGTAGAATAAATAATGATATTTTTAGTTTGTTTGTTTTTAATACTCTTACCATTAATATTAACCAAGCTTCCTAGAGTAAAAGGAAAATTAATAACAATTTTCCACATCTATTCAAAGAACTAATTACAAAAATGTACCAGCCCAGTTTCTTCAATCTTCATGAATTCCAGAATTCACATAGATGAAAACAAATCAACTTCCAGTGGTTTACAGCTGCAACGTACAATGTATTAAATCCTGAATGTAAAGTGTATACCTGTATCTTTTCATAAATTTATGTGTGGAATGTATTTATCCGTTTAAAAAAATCTGTATTATATATTTCCACAGCTATGAAGAACTCATGGAATGGGTGAATTGGCTTCTGAAGTAAATGAAGGTTCAATTTAGAGCCTAAATCTATGGTTCTATGTGCTCAAACATGTTAAAAAGCAAATCTGTGGTATATTTCTCAGTATTCAAAAGTGATAGCAGTGAGTCCTTCTGCTTTATTCATTTTTTGTCTAACGTGCACCTTAACATAACAAAGAAAGAAGGTTCTTTGGGATTAAACTTTTCAAATAATACACACAGATGTTCAAATTGCCTCCTACAATACATCAGGTTGTATATGCTACAAAATACTAATTACAGCCCAGAGGAATCATTCTTTAAGAATTGACCTCATAAATTTTGCTTAAGGGTTTGAAACTAACAATCTTTTGTAGTTTATGATTAACTGTATGCATAAATGAATAATAATAAAATTGTTACATTTTTTCAGAGGCTTACTAACATTACTATACATGAGGAATAATGCATTATTCATCTCTTCTATTTTGCTAACAGCAGGCAACACGGGATACAAAATGTTATTGCAGTACCTGTATTTTAAAAGAATTGCATGTATAGTTTAGAGTTTAGTTCTTCTACAATGCACATTGAAAACTTTTGGGCTCTTTTATTCCTTTTTAGATAAATATATATTGGGAGGAAGAACTATATCTAAATTTTAAATACTTTTCTGTAAATAAATTCCTACTTTTTGAAGAAATGTAGATGCACAGCAATCAAGTTTGTTATAGCACTTACAGTCAAAAAAATAAACATGAAGCAAAGAATTTTCTAGTGTCAAACATATTTTAGTGAAAAAATATAATTTCTGGACCCAAGGGGAAACTCTACTTAAAAGATTATGCACTTCCTGTAAAACTTACAGGAAGTACTGATGTTATACAGAAAACAGTAAATTGATTTACCTTAATCCACAAAACCGAATCCACAAGAAGTCTGTGCATGAATCAGCTGTCCAGTTTTGAAAAGAAATTTTTTTTCCTATGGTACTCTATGATCAATGAGAGTTCTCAAGAATAACAAAGGTTAACATTTAAACTTTTATTGTATTTAAATAATAGAATAAAATTGCATTTTTAGTTTTCACCAGATATTACTATTAATAAAAATTATTATTTTCATTTATTTATATTTTAACATTTACTATAATGGTTCATTATTACAATGATAACATTTAACATTTATTATATTGATTAGGGGATATTTAAAGGAGGTGGATGAACTTTAAGATGGACATGCAAAGTTACAAAGTACGATTTGATATTGTCTCTGTTGGCAATAGAACAATCTTAAGTATTCTAACAGTAAGGACAGTGACAGAAAATCTATTTAAAATATGAAAATCATTTTACATTTATTTCTGGAATAAAATTATGACACCATAAGCATGCAAGAAGACCTTGCATAGTTGTATTCTACATGCTTTGTAGGAATAAGCAAAAATTCCCTAGTATGCAAGTGTTTATGAAAATCAGGTAATATTCACAGAGTGACTGCTTATTACATTTGTTAAACTTGAATACGTTTATTCATATTTGAGAGAGTACAAGACAGTGTGGCTATAGAAGCACTGAATGTCTTTATTTAGAGATCTCACTTCTAGACACTAATATATATTAGCATTTTAGTTTTTGTTTCAGTTATGCCACATATCATATTAAAAACTCACTTTATATTGTCAATTCTATTTTGATATTTTTCTGTCTGATCTCCAAGTCCCCCAAACTCATAATTCTGCATTCACACCAAGTCTGGTGTCACAATTTTAGATCAAGAGATGTCAAAATAAACAAAAGAAATGCAAAAAATATTTATAACAATTTGTGGATATAAGAGAAAAGAACTATATATAGATTCAATAGTTTCAAAAATCCTGAAGAGAAAGGAGATCATTAAATCAAGGTTGACCTAAACATCCCAGATCATATCATTGTTACACTATGGCTGTGGAATTTCATCCAGGTATTAGAACTAATTTCCCTGCCATCCAGCCTCTGATAATTTGAAAAGAATGTAATACTCTCAATAATAATTTTATTTTGCCTTGCTTTCCATTAACTGGAAGCTTCCATCAGTCATGTATTTTGAAAGACAGTTAATTGTGTTTTGCCCTCCAGACAACGTGCATGATGTTGCATTCGCCACAGGAAGTTGTTTTGCTGGGAAATTTTTTAGAGGCCAGAAATTATCTGATACAAAAGCTGAAATATTTAATTCCCCTTTCCATTTTTTTGGATCTTGTTATGTCTTTGTCATTAATGCTTGGACACCTCTGCTGCAATATCAAATACTTTTATCAATTCACCCCATATGATTGTTTCAATTAACTTCTTTTAACAGTCTTCTCATTAAAAAGTTTGGGGATTTTGCCATCTTTATTTTCTTCTCTTCCTTTGAGTTTTGTCACTGAACTTGAACACAGGCACACACACAAAAGCAGAGAAAGTATTCTGTTATCAGTCCACAATGATAGCTTAGAGCCTAAACACATTTCCAAAGTCTAGCAGGCTTTTAGTCTGTTCCTGATGAGGTAATTGTTTTAGTGCTCATGTTGATGTCATTATCTACTACATACTCCTATAAATCACTTAAAAGAAACAAAAGGGAAATAAGAGGAAATAGTAATTATTTTAGTTACCAAATGTAATAACTTCCATGTGATGTTATTAAAGACACACTTTTGGATTATGACCATTTGTCGTGGTATAACCCCGGCCAGTAACCAAGCCCCATGCAGCTGCTCGCTCACTCCCCTCACAGTGGGATGGGGGAGAGGATCGGATTAGAAAAGTAAGTGTGGAAAGCTCATGGGTCGAGATAAAGATAGGTTCATAGGTGAAGCAAAAGCCAAGCCTGGAAGCAAGGCAAAGCAAGGAATTCATTCACCGCTTCCCATGGGCAGGCAGGTGCTTGGCCATCCCCAGGAGAGCAGGGCTCCATCACGCGTAACGGTTACTTGGGAAGGCACCACTGTCATGCTGAACATCCCCTACTCCTTTCATCCCCCAGCTCATCCAGTCAGCATGACACCATACGGTATGGGGTATCACTTTGGATGGTTCAGGTCACCTGTCCTGGCTGTGTCCCCTCCCAACTTCTTGTGCCCCTCCAGCCCTCTCACTGTCAGGGCCTGAGGAACTGAAAAGTCCTTGATTTAGTACAAACACAACCCAGCAACAACTGAAGCCCTCAGTGTGCCATCAACATGGTTCTCACACCAAAATCCAAAGAACAGCACTGCACCAGCTACTAAGAAAAAAACTAACCCTACCTATCCCAGCTGAAACCAGGACACCATTTTAATGGGCAAATCAGAATACTCCATTTCTTCTTTATTAACACTCTAGGATATATGTGTAAATCCCTTAAGGCAGCATTTTTAGCCCTGTAATGGATAAAAGGGGAAAAAAAGCCCAAACAATTACAAATATCTTTGTAGCAAAGTGTTTTTAGTATATATTAGAATGAGACTGGTTTTACCATTGTTTGTTTGCTTTAAAAAATACCTATAAAACAACAAACTAAGAAGTAATTTCCTGTCCTTCAATGTCTGTTTTGGATGAGTGAGTTACATAAATAGTACTAACTGGGTTTTCCTAACACTGTATTGTTCAGATAGGCTGAAAATATTCTCCTTTGCGGGAACGTCCCAGAGGGACATGGCCTGTTATCATTGAATTTCATGAGTCTCATTCTGCTCTAAAAATATATTTTAGAAAAACCCTTAAAAATAACTTCTCAAACATATCATAATTCTAAAATATATCAGAACAGTCACTACAGTATAAACTTAATAGCCACAGCTATAATAGCTGCATTATAACCCAAATTAGAAATAACATGTTTATAAACAAAAGAAGTTGGTTTTTTTGTTCTTTCCTAATGCCATTGTTTGTTTGTTTTCTTTTGTGAACCAATTTAGAGAAAAACAGTTCTGGTTAAATAAATCAACATTATTATTAATTGAGAGATCTGCATTGTATTAACAATTTTTCAATATTCACTTCATTGCTATTTTACTAATAGAATCTTCACATATAATAAAATAAGATTATTTTATGTTTATGGTGTTGGAAAAATCTATAAAAGAGTACTAATTACTTTTATTTAGCACTAGTGTTTGAAATTAAGAGAAAAGTAATATTTATAGAAATACAGTTAAGGAAAAAGTTAGAAAGGACGTGAAGGATTGAGACTGATAACTTCAATGATATAATTTGGTATAGGAAGCTAGTTTATTTAGAGTACTTAGATATACAACAGTGAGGGAGAAGGAGAGAGAGAGACGTGGAGACACTACTGAGAATGCTTTTGTTAAGGTCCTGCTCTGTTCAACTGATTAAAAAGGGGCTTGTTTGGGAGCTTTTCTCCTAATGCAGGCTCAGCAGGCACATAACTGAGATGTCTGGAATTATGTGGTATAAATATTCATGAACACATTCATCCTGTAAATATGTCATCCTGCCTCTTTGTATTTTTAGCACAAATGATTTATAAACATTAAAGAAAACAAAATGGGTAATGTATTAGAGTAACAGAAGTCTCAAAAAAAACTGACTATTGTAACTCTAGAGATATTGTATACCTGTTCACCCACTTGAAAATGCTAACAGAGATGAGTGGCTTAATATGACATCTAAGGACAAAAATAGAGCAAAAAAATCTTCAAGAAGGAATGAAAACCAGAGTAAAAGAAGGAATTAAAGAACACAGCAAGCTACAAAACACTGGTATAGAATGGTGGTACACAATGAAAGCTCTTTCTTCTTCCTCTTTTGGGACTTATGACAGAAAAAAAGCGCCCTTCCTTTTAGTGCTTGCTGAGCAAAGGGAAAAGCTTTATTTTGGCCTGTATTTTAAACAAAGGGGGAATGAGTTGTTTCTGTCACTATTTTTTTATTCTCTTCTTCTATTTCACTAAAATTGTGTAGTTCAACCAGTTTTGACTGGTGGTGTCACTGCCAATGCATGTATGAAAATTTTCCTGTGATAAAACTTGAGAGAACTTTCTTTTTTCTTGTACTAGTCCTTCTTGTTCTCCTCACACATGTCAACGGAACTTTCTTTACTATCTCTTTTTTATATCATAAAGACATTTTAATATATGCAAGAAAACTTTAAACAGCAAATGAAGTGCTTAGTGTTTCGGATTAAAACATCAAAAAAGATATGCTGATAAACATATTTCTTTCCTCCAGGAAATTAGCTTTTATACTTGACCTAGCAACAGGACATGAAATTAATTGTTTTCCATAGGGGCTATTAATCACAATTGTGACATTTTCCCATAATACACTACTACAGTAATTGAATATTGCCATTCACTTTGAATACAATTTAATTCACAGAGCAAAGTTAAATGCTGCAGACAAGAAAGAGTAAGTTTTTGAAGATGATCCATGCACTAATTGTTAAACTGTGATGGCATTTTCATTTATTATAGGTTGCTCAACCATTAATTGTGTGTGGTGATACAGTTCACTGGAGTTTCACATTGAACAAGTTACAAAGGTTAACTGCATCTGAGTTAAAAAAAAAAAAGAAATATCAAATGAAAAAAAAATAAATTGCTAAGTAATATTATTTTAATACACTGACAAACTGTACATATACTAAAAATACAGAGATCGTTCAGCACTGTAACATTGGCTCAGGTTTGTAAAATAAATATTTAATATATTAGCCAGCAAACATTTAATAAGGTAAGTTAATCCTTCATGTTTGATGCACTTAAACTTTTTGGAGAGAAATAGGAATTATTTTGCAAGTTAGTGCTCAGAACTCAGTCACAGCTAGCTTCAGTATAAGTGTTAAGATTTCTTTTTAATGTGCTACTGAACTCAAATGTATTACCTTGCTACCTGCTAGATAATTCCCGGATTAATATCAGTTATTAAACATAATAGCATATTAAACCCACTCTGTCTTCAGCTCTTTGAAATAAGATACTTGATTTACCCTAATACTATTTGTATACTCTGAAATATTGGACATTTTGTGAGAGGTCCAGCATTCTAGATTTAAGAATTATTACAGATAGCCGCTATTCAGATAATTTAATCTGTTTAATATGAGACAGGTTTTAATGCCAACATAATGCTAATGTTTGAATAGACTCATGTCTATTCAATGTTTTGAAATAGACTCATGATGTAGTCTATTTATAACAGTGGAATGGAATTTTAAAAGCATAACCATTGCTTTTGTTTATGAATAGCTGGATAAAGACAACTTTGAGGAAATAAAATTACATAATGACCAGCAGTACTGGAATATTAACATTTTACTTAGTGCAGTGATATATAGAATTATCTTAAATCCCTGAATTTTAGAGACTTCTTAAAACAAGATCTGGGATCTTTTATCTATTTTATTTTAAAACAAAATATGCTCATTTTCTAAAATTTTAGGGTGGTCATATATCTTCAAACCTATCAATTTAAAAAAATGCACAGAGCTAGAGTATTCATCAATACAGACAAGCAAAACTAAATAAATTATGTGCTGAAGTAAAGGTCTACGACTGCAATTTAGATCAGTTGTAACAATGTCAAGGTAATCATGACTAAAGCATTAAAAATAATCTGATATAACATAGTTCAGCTTCAATCCCAGCTTTGCAAATATTTGTTTAATCTGTTGACTTCACAGGTTTTGTGCTTCCTTGTCTTATTTATGTAGCCTGAATCATGAAATACGGATGGTTTTGATATTTTTAAATATCTTTTAAAAATAAATCTTTTAATAGTAAACAACTTTCTTTGGATTTTGATGTGTGATATGTGCCTGTATCCTTTATATTGTCGAGTTATTCCTGTTTACCACTGTGGTCTACTGTATTGAACCTGTCTCGTGAAACCACTGACCTGACCCATTATGTCTCTGCTGTCTTGTCACTGAAGCTGATATCCTGCTCTGTGCTTGCCTTCATTTCAATCCTAAGGGTTATTATCTTAAAGCTCCTTGTGAAGCCTGTGGTGTACAACTGTATACTAGCTCATTCCACCAAGCACAGCAAAAATCATAGAATGCCAGAAGTCACAGCTGTGAAAATAAAATCTTAGGAAAATTACAAAACTCAGGACTCTGGTGACAGCTGTTGTGACAAGTGTTCATCCTTCTTGATGAGGAAGCTTTCCTACCTTTTTTTTTTTTTTTTTTAATGTCATTTACACATAGATAGCATGAGTCTGTTACGTACAGTATCTGTCATGAGCTTTTGTGTGATGGGAATAAAATTAATTCATCACTCTTTATGTAGTACTGTGCTTGGTACTCAAATTTAATGTGTTCCTCACCAGGTGACTATGGACTGTTTATAATATCTGGTAGTCACTTGTACAAGATGCCTGGTAGATTCCTTAGCCCTGCCTGGTCTAGCAATCTTCAATCTTCGATTACCTGCTTGCTGGGTAAAACATGTCACAGCTGTTCCCATTACAACAAGGCTTTCAGAATGAGACCTTAACTGCAGCACAAAATTTATCATCACAATGATGTCAGGTGCTAAGTATGTGAAGAAATGGGTATACATCTGGAAAATCTGTATTCAGAAAAGGAATAATACCTGTTTTCTAATTCAGCTTTGTTTTAATTATATATAATTATCAGTTACTGTAAACATCACCTGTGATATGTAGGAGGTCAGATTAGTAAACCATAACAAGCCTTCTGTTTTTATCCAATAAGCTATAAAACATGTATATTCTAAACACAGCATTGTGAGGAATCTATTTTCATTGGGGAAGAATCAAATAACATCTGAAGGTAAGAACAAATTACCTGTAACCTGTGGGCACATAACATTTATTATCAGTTTGCTTCCACCCCCACATAAGTAATTTTGCTTCATAACCTTGAAACTGTGCTTTGTAGGTTGTCATACCCTTTGCTAGTAGTTACAAAAAACCCAAGATACTGTAGAGCCCTTTACATCTCCAATAAACCAATGCGTATACTGTTTGAAAAAGCTGTTGAATTATGTATCTAATCCTTATATAATTTGCCTTTTCCAGATGCAATTTTTATTGTCGTTTTGATTTGTGGGTTGTTTTTTTTTTATTATTTTCATTTTTCATACATTATTCCAAAAGTAGACCCACTTTTGTCAGATCAAGTACTTATGTAGAAATACATGGAATGGGGAGGGAAGGGAGGGCCAGTTGCTGCTTTTACAGAAATGTTAAATATTGGAATAAAATATAACCATTCCAGAATTTATCCCCAGTGAAATCAAAGGAAGACCTCCAATTACCTTCAGCATGAATAATATTTCATTACAAAACCCTTAGCAATAGCGGAATCATAGCATGATAAGATTGTAGAGTAATTCAGGTTGGAAGGGAGCAGAGGCTGGAGGAGAGCTCAGGACGTCTCTTGTCCAGTCTCCAGCACTGAGCAGGACCAGTTCTGAGATCACACAAGGTTGCTCAGGGCTTGGTCCAGTTGAATGTCAAAGCTCCCCAAGTGTGGGGACTGGACATCCTCTTCAACCTGTTAAATTGCATGCCTGTTCTCTTGGGGAAAATGCTTTTCCTTGCATCCAGTTGGACTGTCTCTTTGTCTCAATTTATGACGATGCTTCACATCCTCCTGCCCTTGCTGTGAAGGAGGGTGGTTCTGCCTTTTTGATGGTCCCTCCACAGGTGCTGTGGGTCTGCTGTTACGTCTCCTCAAAGGTGTTTCTTTTTCAGGCTAAACAAGCCTAACTCTCAGAGCCTCTCCCAATAACCCTCCGTTAAGTTCATCCGGTCCATCAATGCCATTCTTGACTGAGGTGCCCCAAAACTGGGCACAGGACTCTAAATGCAGCATAAAGAGCAATAAGGGAAGCAGAATAATCCCTCTGCTTGACCTTCCGATTGTGGTCCTGTTAGTAGAGCCCAGGAGCCTCTTGGCCTCTGCTGTCAAAGCACACTGCTGGGTCATGCCCAGCAGCAGCAGGTCCTCCTCAATAGAACTGCTGCCCATCCAGTCAGGCCTCAGCTTGTGACATTGCAAGGGAATTTCTGCCTACCCAGGACCAGGATTTAGTATCAGCCTGTGCTGAATTTCATGAGGTTTCTGGCAGCGTATCCCTTTAGCCAGCCTAGGTGCCCCTACATGCAGCCCTGCCATAGAGGGTACTGACTGGTTCCCCTCTTTCTCCTTCTCCTTTCCCCTGCAAGTTTGGTTTCATCTGTAAATGATGAGAGTGCACACTAACTTCTTCCAGGTCACTGATAAAGACAGACCCCTCCAATTTTTATGACTTCTACGTAGAATAAGACCCATCAACCATTATCCTTTGAACCAGCTCCTCTAAATTATTTTTTACCCACTTAGCATTCCATATATCCAGACCATAACATTCTAACTTGGATACAAAGTACCTGGGATATAAGAATTATAACTTCTTTAACCTGAGTACATATCATCTGAAGCTAACTGGAACTGCAGAGATTAGCACAACATAATAATGACAGGGAAAGACTACTAGAAAAAAATAATTGTAATTTTAATCTTCTCTCTGAAAATCTGGAATTGTATAATCATGATGACTACCTAAAATAAAAACTAAAGGTTCTGAAGTTTTTCAGGTTCTTACTACAATTATATAGTGTTAATAATTAACTGTATAATTATTTATACATATTTATTTTATAAAGAATTTCCCTGGTAACAAATTATTATTTATCAGACTAAGAAAAATGTTCACTGATGGGGTATTAAGTAAGAAAGATGTTCATTTCCCTAAAACAAAAACAAAACAAAAAATCCCAGTGTCTATCTAAACCATGTTGGACTTCAGAGTTCAGCAGAAAATTATTTAGGAACCTGAAACATCTTTTCCAATATCATTTAGTCAGGACAGAATGTTTCAAAGCAATCACTGATTAAAGGTCTGTGGCATGTGAAAATCTCCTTTCTCCTGGCATTGGGTATACAACTAACACTTTATTCATTACATGCTGATTTTTACTTTGTAGATATTTGGTTTAAAACCCTCCTTGCTTAATGTTTATCATGTGCTCCCTACATCTGTGTTATCCTTAAAGGGTTATTTTTGAAGGATATGTGTCTGGGGCTTTTAAGGTGCTACTGCAAACACACAGAAGTGCAAACATTTAGAAATGGAATCTTAGGTCAGAGTTTGCAGTATGAAATGTAATTTGGGTTTATTTACTTAAAGAGTTATTTAATTTCATTGATATTTCATCTATAGTTACTTCCAGTTTTGAGATAAAGTGAGATGATGTGTAGTTGCAGGAGAACATCATGCAAAGTTCACAGTTTTACCATTCAACCAGATGAAAATCAGTGATTTTAACTGATTTTCATTTTGCATTTTTACTTCTTCCTGAACCAGAAACTCAAAGTGAACCTTGAAGAAAGGGTAGGATAGAAGGTGCTGACCCACATGGATCAAACCCTTAAAAAATATTCACACCAACATCTCTGAAACAAAACTGTGAAGTTTCACACACATCTGTATGCCGAATACATTTTGTGAAGGCACCGAAGCATTAAATTTCTCTCCCCTCCCCCGGCCCCTTGGATTACATTTACTATCTCTGTGTCGTGTCTGTACACTTCCTGTTAGGAATCTTGATGTAGTTTCGAGAGCACTCTTTTATGGAAAGCAAAATAGTTAAATCTGGTTTAAGTTCACTCTGAATCTTTTGAAGCAAACTGGCAGGTTGCTAAAAGCTAATACTTTGAGAAAGATTTTTGAAGTTCAGATGCCATAATCATATTTTTCCTTCACTGGATCCTTTCCTTAATATAGAAAAGATTGAAAACTCTTTAAGTAATTAATCTATAGCATTATAATCTTGCCAAATAAACATAGACACACAGTTTTCCAAAGATTGTTGGACCGTGGCAATTAAGGGTACCATACATACCATATATTGCTTAAACAAGGACATTGACATACTCAGGCAAGTAGGATTATTTATAGAGACTGCAGATAAAGCCAATCACCGTGGTGGGGTGATGCCTTTTTTTTTTTTTTTCCGAGGAGATAATACATCTTGGCCACTTGCCACCCTTCGCTCGAGTGTACAGACAGCACCTACGACACTAAGGGCAGAGGCTGGATTGTGCTTTTCCCAAACGATGTTAGTTCTAATGTTTTGTCCACAGCCTCCCACTCTAATTTCTAACTGTGCATTGCACCACGTCATAAGCTGATTTTTCAATGGCACCGTCCGTCTCTGGCCGGCCCCTCGCGGGGAACACGGACAGGCGGATCGGGGCTCCGCACTCGATCCGCAGTTACGCTGCGGCTCTCACACCCCCGCGCTGCGGGCAGCGCTCGGTCACACAGGCGGTGCTGCGAGGCGCTGCGGCGCCAGTGACGCTGACAGCTCGTGTTATCACAGAGTGCACGTTTCAATGAGCAATTGCCAAAAAAACAATTTGCCCTAAGCAGCGTGTTAAGTTTTCAGCTATTCACGTAGAATTACCAGATTATTTTTTTTTAGATTTTTTTTTTTTTAACACACGATTCATAACTCTAATTTTGAACATGGAACAAGACAAACACACAAACAAACAGGACACGGAGCGCGATTTCCGTTGTTACGATCTAGGAATTCCCCAAATCTTAGACAACCTAAAGGAAGTGTTCAGCTTCCCAAATCTTAAGACAATCAAATAAATATTCAAAACAAAGACTAAATATAAATACCTTTTATGTTGAGCAGAAGTCCCCATCCACCTGTGTGACTAGCCGAGGGGTAGGGGTGTCTTGCCGAGAGAAGATCCAGTCGGGGCCCCGAGGGTCCCCAGGCCCCTGGATTCCAGCACCGGCGGAGAGTTCTCCTGCCTGGCTCGCCAGATT
>JAVJGJ010000001.1:28947158-28970251 GCA_035590215.1 Microhierax caerulescens
CAAAAAGGCTGGAGGGGCACAAGGAACTGGGAGGGGACACAGCCAGGCCAGCTGACCTGAACTACCCAAAGGGATATTCCATGCCATGGGACCTCGTGCCTGGGGGGTTGGCCAGGGCGGGCATGCTGTTGCTCAGGGTCTGGCTGTGCATCGGTCAGCAGGTGGTGAGCAGTTGTGTGATGCACCACGTGTTCCTTTCTTCCTTTCCCTCTGGATGTTATTCTTTTCCTTCCCCTTTTCATTATAACTGTTATTGTCATCGTTGTTATTATTGTTCTTCCATTTTAATTCTGTTTCAATTATTAAATTGTTATCTCAACCTCTGAGGTTTACATTCCTTTCCAGCCCTCCTCCCCATCCCTCTGGGTGAGGGGGGAGTGAGTGAGCTGCTGCTTGGCACTTAGTTACCAGCCGGGGTTAAACTATGACACTATGGCATGAGTAAAACATTATGTTACTGAGGTGTTTTAATACTTCTGTTTGCAAGCAGAATCTTCCATGACTAGTTTTTTTGCATGTGAATATCCTTGTCTAATACAGAAGCTCCCAAGTTAAATGTAAAAAATCTCCAAAGAAAATTGGAAATTTGGGGGATCACAATTTGGAATTTATGCATCTGTGACTTTTTGAAATACGTTCTGTCCTGCTTCTCTAAAATCAAACCTGTTTATCACAGCACAGATTTATTTTAGAAGATTTCACACCTTTAACTCCTCCCAAATTTAGTCCTTTTTTTTTTTTTTTCAAAAATAGAGGTTTAGTGTAATTGTATCTAGTCTAATCATTAGCTAACTTGGATTTTTCAACACCATTCTTTTGAACATTTTATCCTATGCTTACACTTACACTGCAAAAGAAGCACAAAAGAGCCCCAGGGCTCTCTGTCTATTGCTGTGAATAAGGCAATCACCATTTACACCTGTAAACGGTAGCTCCTGCCCAGAGTCTAGGAAGGACTGAAATGAAAGAAAGTCATTCAAGTCTGAAATTGACAAAGGTCACCAAATAAATTAAATTTAGTTTTTTCTCTTCAACTAAACTAAGAGAGCAGCATTCAGATCACAGCTCCCTTCTAAAGCTAATGCTAATTTAGGTGAATTATCCCTGAGAGATTCAGAGGAAACTGATTTCACAAACTATAGAAATAATGGGATGCATTCCTGATGGTGATATAAATGCACCATCTTCCTAGTTCAGCTTTGTCCTTTTGCAATATAAAGGTCCTTTTATCACCTTTTGGTCTCATAATCCCAAATCATGCTGAACACTTAAACCATTCAATTAATTCTTGCTGTCCTTTAAAAAACCTGAAATTGCTGATTGCTAGTGTCCTTCAAGTTCTACATTAAAAAAGCAAAAGGGAAGCAGGGTGATATGCCATTTTAAGTAAGTTTTTATTATTGTTTCATTTACTTTATTTGTCTCACTGACAAAGTGGTTGACCCTACTTCACCCCCAAAATAATTGCTGACTACACAACCAATAAAAGTATAAATTAAATATGTAACATGTTTTCACTGAAAAACATGAATTAATAAAAATTAGCACATGCTGACATTATGCCAATTGCTTAGTGAAAAGAAATTTACAAGGATTTGCCTACTGAATTAGAAAGAAAGCAGATTCTGTATCAAAACCAGCTAATTCAATATGGTCATTAAATGTGGTTGTTATAAACTGCTCTTACTCAACCTTCATAATTTCTTACAAAATTAGTTTATTCAAAATGGAAATTTTTCATTATAATGAATAAATTAATTGTCCAAAAAGAGGTTAGGATACTTTTTAAAAATTCTGAATTATTTATTTTTAATTATTGAAATTTTGACAAACTAGTGAATGCATATTCATTCTCAGGCTGAAACACTCTGTGGTAAATTTCAGCGAGATTGAAATTTTATGGAAGTATTAAAAACCCTCTTGTAATAGAGTTTTATAATGGAAGTACTGTCACATCCTGAATTATTGTTGTGCTGTTGGGCACATAATGAATGCTGTATTCTGGAAACCAAGTAATGACAAATACACTAGGTAATGGAAGTTTCTGTGGAGACCATGGTGTACATGCCATGTGTACTGAATAGCTGTTAGTACGATGAAAACTGGATTACAAAATATACTTAATCTCCCTTTGTTACAATGACGTTTCATTGACCTGTGTCCTCCTAGAATAAAGCTAACAGCAAATCCATAGTAAAAATGATAAAAATACCAATTAAATATGGAACTAATACAAGTTTTGGAGTTTTCCAGACTATTAGCCATTAATTTAACAGTATCCTGTAGCCCAGTTTCAGTGCTACTAGATTTGGGTACAATAGTTGTTTTTTCCCTGTCTCTCTGAGGCTGTTCAACTACATAAAGAAAAGAAGGATATAGAATTCACCATAAACTAAATAAAGGTTTAAAAAAAGTGTTGCAAACTAAGGTTTTTCATTTATTCACCCACTATCTTTCTATTGTGCCTAAAGGTTGTGGTAACAAATCAGGTCGGATGTCTTTCCAATAGTTCTGGGCTGAATGCTTGAACTCATCTCTGAATTTGTCTTGACTTTTTGCTCATAGAAGCTGTGAAAATTAAGGCACTTGTAAAGGTAATCAGACTAAAACCATTTTTCTCTTTGCATTCAGCTAGTTAACAGGAAACATGTTATGCTATATGTTATGCACACCATACTGGTGGATTGCTGAAATTTGGCCATGACCTTTCATAATAGATTTTTGATATATTTGTTTATTTATTTTTATTAAGTGAAGTGTTTAAGTGCATGCTTACCATTAAATTTATCCTAATGTTCTTTAAAGAAAAATGAGAGGAGCACATGCTCAAAATGGAATAGGTATTTCACCCATTTCACCTGAGTACAACTGGGAGAACATTCAGAAGAATATATATGGCTTGATATCACACTTACATAATCTAAGAAATTTTATTCTGAAGTCCAGTGCTCATAGCATAGTCTTTGTGGTAACACAGCTTGTCTAAAATAGTTAAGTTCCAACATAGGAAAGAACCAGAACTGAACACATTAAATATAAAACACGTTTAGGCAAAATATTTAAGATGTGCTTCAAGGTAAGCCAGAAATTTCCTACTTCAGGCACAGATCTTCTTCAGCTAAACTTACCTTCTCAAGGATTAGATACGTTCTGTTAATTTTTGAGCTCAGTGAGGTTATATTTTCGCAGAATCACAGAGTGGTTGAGGTTGGAAAGGACCTCTGGAGGTGACGTTGCACAACCTCCCTGCTCATGCAGAGCTACCTAGAGGTGGTTGACCAGGACGAGGTACAGATGGCTTTTGACTATCTCCAAAGTGGGAGACTCCATAACCTCTCTGGATAACGTATTCTGTATCACACCTAATTGTAACCACTGTTTATTAACTTAACAATTTCAACAATGTATACATGATAATGTTTTTTTCAACATCCTAATCGAAATTCTGTGACAATTCATAGTTTCTGTGATTTCCCCCCAAAAAATTAAAAAATAGAAAAAAAAAGTTGCTGTCTTCTTTCTAAATGTGGAAAACAAAGATTATTTCTTGCACATAAGAGTATAAACTGCTGATGTAACAGACAAAAAGTTCAGAATAACCTTACCTTTCAAAAAATAAATATGCAGATCAGTGAAAGCTATATTTTAACCACAACCTCATTCAACATTAATCTTTGCTATCACTTTTAAAAGATACGCATTTCAAATTTCATTGCTTCATTTATAGATAAACATATTTTTAAAAATTTTCTTGCTACATATGCCTTTTATTTCATTAAATCAGGAATAACTGTATTGTATAAAAATATTTCTATTGGAATTGTTTTGAATATCCCATTATGCTTATAAAAATTTCAGACACTTTATAAAACTGAATTGTGGGTCAAAATTGTTTGTCTTCAAAGAGCTTCTTTGCTTACATTATTCTTTCTTTGCCTAGATTCCTGTACTATTTTTATGTGTTTATTGTAATACCAATTCCTTGACCATCAAATAACAGCTTAGTGGATGATGAAAAAAATGTATTCACATACTCTTATATGTCTATGTTAAAAACTGTTATGGCTAGATTGAAAAATGTGTTTAACAGCCACAGTCTTCACAATCCATAATTTTTAGGTTAACTACCGAAATGTATCTCCCCCTTGTGTGTGCAGAACACCAAAAAACCTGCATGAATATAAGAGTATTGCTTCAGTTATTGAATAGAAAATCATAGATATAAAGCTACATCTTAAATCCAGTCCCTTTTTGAGATTTAGTGGCCTTTCTCCAGGCTTTGGGTAAATACCAAACATTATCAGCGCTCTGAGTTCTTGTAAAGTTAGCCACATTTAGTTTTTTCTTACAAATGGAATCCTGGCAAGATTCTGTCTGCTTTCTAACCAATATGCCACAGGCTATTATTTCCCCATGAGGAAGTAGCTTGACTGTGCATTCCTTCTTCTGTGTGAAGGATTTGAGCATACCCTGGTTATTTGACAGTGAATTCTGGAGGATGATTTTTATCATTTCCTTTCTCATTGAGTATCTGCATATTATCTGAGCTGGAAAGTACTGATTGCTAGTCAAATTATTAAGCTACCTCACTTTATTTAGGTAATATTTTAAACTATTAACAACAGTTCAGCATGGGCTCTAGAATCAGGTAAAAAAATCACACCAAGGTTGCAGACTCAAACTCAGTCTCAGTTTAATGTTTCTTCAGATACTACTCAAAAGACCATTTAACCAAGTGTCTCTTGACAGCAGCCGGTAAGAAAATCTTAGAGGAAGAGAAAAATAAGAAAAAAATAGAGGAAAATAATAATAATAATAACAACAACAATAACAACAAAAATAACAACAATAATAATAACAATAATAATAATGAGCACGAATAGGATTCTACTTTTCCCAAATATAACATCCCAGAGTGCAGTAGCCAGTGGCCTAGGGATTTCCTGAGCTGAAGGTTTCATCAGACTATTGTGTTTCACAGTTGCTAAATGACATATTCTCCAAGATTTTTAAAAATTATTATAGCAAACTGTTCCCAGTTCAGAATATTTATTTTCTTTTTTTTTTTAAAAAAAAAATATTTCTAATCTAATGTCTAATAATTTTACAGAACAGACATGTTCTTTAATTAGCTCTTGAAAAATAGTTTTTATTTACCTCCTTTTCTGTTCACAGTTGTATGCACTTCTGCTATATCTGGTCTTTATCCTTTTCACAAGGTAAAGAGCTCTAATCTACTTAGTTTCCTTTCATCTGGAGACCATTCCTCTGGAAATATTTAACAGAAACACGTACTCTTAGTTATTATTTATTATTACTATTTTAGAGTTTTATGAGTAAATGGCAGATAAAAATCAAAGCTATCATGGTTTTATAATTTCCCCCCACTTTTTCTTTAATAATCTGATTTGGTTTTCAGTTAATTATGTAAAATGTATTCATTTTTTGATCCATTGTTTCCTCTTTGCCCTTTGCTTTATTTTTTGCCTATCTTTTACAATGTCAGTGAGGATAAAATGTGTCCCACTTCCACATCCTATCCCCTCACACATTTCAGAATGGGAATTTAAAAGTCCAAGGAAGTATCTCATTTGTTCAGTACAGTAAATTTCATTTGCAATGAAACTCTTCCTGAGATGACTAGAAATTTGAAAATGGTAGTTTTGTTGTATTAAAAAGATCAGCACACCAAATGAATGAAAACAATAATGGAAAGATCATGCAAGCTGTTCAAACAGAAACAAAACAACAACAAAAAAAATACAGAGAAAGAAAAGAAAACCTAAACGAACCATACTTCTTTCTTTATTCTCCTTTTGCATAGGTACTTTTCAATGATGTAGTCATGATGCAAAAAGTATATTTTTACTTTAAATATCCCAACTGAAAGCAAGTGGTTTTTTTTTTTTAAAAAATCATAAACTTAAATTCAAACAGAACAGATGCCAGAATGTTGCAATTAAACAAATAACTTTAAATTATGTTCATTAATCCACAGCCTTGATTTAAACTGGGATAATCCCAGGTTTTGGACTTAAACCCAAAGAGGCTTTGGAGATTCATATTAACCTTCTGAAGGGCATTTCACAAGGTCAGATCCATGTTACAAAATGAATGTTAATGTGAGCAGAAGCTGTGGAATGATGCATTTCTGCCACATCTTTCTTGAGAACACCACTTAAAGGAGGACTTAAGGGAAAAGATATAGTAAGTAGTAGTCAGTGCACAGCAGGAGCTAAAGGCTCCCTGGGGGTGAGGATACGGGAGCCATGGGGGATGCTCCTGAGGGTGGCAGGGCAGGACCTTACCAGCTAGGGCCGATCCCACAGCCTCAGCCAGCGTGTAGGACTGGCTCCATCAGTACAGGATCAGTCCTGGCCACAGCTCCTTTGGGCACCTGAGATCCTTTCGCCTCAGCAATCAGCAGGACAGAGCTGCCCGTGGCCATACTGACGCTGAGCTGGCACCCCAGCCCGCAGCAGGAGGGCTTTCAAGACCCTTAAGGTGAAGGAATACAAAATGTTACACAGAGAAACTGCCTCATGCTACATCATATAGGTGATACATAGGAATTCATGATAGCGACTGAACAAGAGCTTGCTCTTCTCTCTGCAGTTTCATGCACATTAGTAGTTCATGGACATTAGTAGTTCTTTCACAGAGTAACATCATAAACGTCAGAAATAGGAAAACAATAAAAACTGAAATCTCTGGCAAAAGTGAAAGATAAAGATGTAATTATTATCTTGTTACTGTTCTAGTAGGTGCAACATCCCTTTAGAAAATGTTGCTATTCTAGCACTGGAAATTTCTAGTTATCAAGATCCTGTTAAAAAATTGAGATTATGTAGGTATTTAAGTGAATACTAATATTCAGAAAATCTATTTATAATCTTGGGTTGTGTATATTCAAAACCTCATATTTAAAGATCTGCAGAAAACCTTTGTACGGTCTTTGGGTTGTCAAGTCCCTTAGTTATCAGCCACTCATTTGATGAAATACTTTCAAATATCTAGGAACTTGCTGACAACAATTGTGAAAATTCACAAAGTTTTGACAGTAGTCTGTAAACTTGAGAGCAGATGTGAAGTTAACACGTTCAAAAGTGAAATCCTGAGAATGCATAGAGTATTTTAAGACGTTGCTGGGCTGCAGTTCTTACAGAAAAGAATGTATTGAGCATAAGTAAAACAATTATATTTGCTATATGAATCTAAGTGCATTTTTCTTACAGGATCATGTTAAATCTTGATAATTTCAAATGGGCTGGGCATCTCAGTACTTTTCAAGATTTTTGCCCTTAACTTCTTTTCCAGTTTCTGCTATTAAAGTTGATTCTGCTTAAAATAAAAAAGAGTACCAGGGGGCATGACTTGTCTCTATCAGTTCTTTGCTCTAGTTTTGCACTACAGTGGAAAATCAATTACATAAACTGTTACACTATACTCTCAATTCCATTCACTTCCTTTCACCTATGAGGGGTGACGCTTTATTTGCCATATCGTTCCTATTCATTTGTGTCCCAAAGAAAAACTGCTCAGTTTAGGTAGTTCAATCAAATAAAAATCAAAGCATTTTATACACTTATTTACAATCTCTAATTAACCAGCAATCAATGAACCACATGAGAAGGATCAGTATCAGTAGTAAAACAGGTATACCACAATACTGGCCACCTACAAAATGTTCATAAACACCTACAGATATTTAAACAGCCTTCTATAAACAATCCCAGCAAATTCTAAACCTATACAAATACCCATTCACAGTTATGGGGACACACACACGCTCTCACAAGATATGTGGGCTACAAGTGGCTATCTCTCTCCTGGCACTGGAGAGTCCCCTGCTACCACACACGTGTGCTGGAGATGGGGATGCTCCAGCTTTATATGCACCCGTGCTGTTCCCTACAACTTAGTAATGTGAATGCCAGTGACAGGGTCACATCACCCCCCTCCACCCCCAGGCTGCGAGTCCCCACACGCTGCACCCAGTACTGCCACTCCAGGAACAAGTGTAAGCTGCTCACAGCATCTGATGGAGAGACTGCCCTCTCCAGCCTTGGTAGAAGTTTGGCAGCACCAAACCAGCTTCCCACTACTGCTCTTTCCTCTACATGGTGTCTATTCCCACATTAATGATTTTCATGTTCTTTTATATTACCTTTCAGCTTTACTTCTCATTTGTTGCAACAGTCTCTTCAGTATTCACTGTTTATTGTTTAATCTTGATTGTCATTTTCCTCTTTAACACCATCAGTGGGGTCTGATGGTCATCTTCCTTTTTAAAATGATCAGTTTTTGGTAAATATACACCAGACTTTTTTATTATTATTTGCTTATTTTTTTATATGATCCACACATGCACTGCATACACTCAAATTCCTACTTTTACAGGTTTTGTCTAAAAAGTATTTTATATTGGGCGGGTCAGACTCTCAGCAATTTTACAACTAACTCATTAATGGCAGTTTAGTTTAGGGGAAGACAGCTTTAAGATTTACTGTTATTAATTTCTCATTCTAAGTAATAGTTTCCAGTTACACTTATGCTGATCATCCTTATTCATGGTCAGCTGGCACAATATAGCCTTATATAAGTAACAGTTGAATTGTCTTGCTTCATGTATGAATATGATTAGGTTGCTAATTTTAGTCTTCCATGAATGCATGTGCTGTTGCTCTCTAATCCGCAGTAGCTGTTGACATACATTCTGGTGACTCCAGTGCCGGCTGCCCCTTCGTATAAAGTGCATGGCTTAGCAACATGTCTTTCACATACAAGCCAATATCACTGCTTCATGGAAATACTGAATCTAGAGCCATTAAAAATCTCATGAATCTGCCAAATAAATATACTTGAGGAAGTTATTGTTTCACAGTATTAATCACACAGAAATGTTATGTAAATCCATTCTGAGGTAACCTGCATGTCTTCAAGGGTGCATAAGGCTGTATCCCTTAAAATATTCAGTTGCTTTTTACTTTAAAAAGCAATTTCACACTGTAGCATCAAAAAACCCAAAAGCACTTTGCTGCATCATTAGCTTGGATGACACGCTGAGAGTGATGACAGAGATGCACAACTAAGCACTTCTAGCTACAAAAAAAAGCATAGTTACCACGTCACATAACGATCAAACTCCTTTAATAGGTTACTGGTATGATATATTGGCCCAGAGAAAAGCATTTGCGTCTCCTTACTTTTCTCTACCAGCAGATAATATACATTGAACTGCTACCAGTTACCCATTGAGGAAAAGGACTTCTTAAAGAACTTACCTGTTTAATGAAAGTCATCTATAATACATTCATAAATGTGAAATATGATGTAAAGAAAACTGAAAACCATAACAACATAACAAACTGATGTTAGTCTTCCAGGTCTCAGTTATTTTTATAAATTGTTTTTAATATTCTTGGAAACGTTAGGGGAAAATACATGTTACCATAATAATTCATAATAGATCAATGCTTTTATATTGTATTAAACTTGGTTTGGAAATGGAAAACTAAATGTATAATAAGTATGTTCAAGATTGCATATGACATAGTTGGGAAAAACTTTAGTTTGAGCAAATTATTGCACTTTTGCCTATGAGTTTTTGCATTATTGTTTATTCTGTACCATATATAAACTCCAAAATGGCTGGGAAGATTCGTAGGTTATCACTGTATTTCTAAGGACTGGAATCTTAAAAATGCCCGAATATGATAGCTTTATGTACTTAATAACAAGGCATTTTTACTGGCTGCTATCCACTACTTTATTAGACAGTTTTCTCCAAAGGCAAACAAACTGTGTGTTTCAGGGAGGGAAGAAATATTCAGTTTAAAAACTAGGCATGTAGGTCATTTGCCTTAAATTTGTGTATAATATTTTTTCTTTTGGTTATTTACTTCAATTTTATTCTTACTCTGCTATTCTGTTTTTGATCTTTCCCTTTTTAGCACTTCAGGAGGTGAAAGTCAAAGGCTTTATTGTCTGTTTTTCCTCTTCACAAGTAAACAGCATTGTTTTATGACCTTATTTTCTTTCCCCACTGAGTCCTCAGCTAAGTCTGTGAGCCAGATGAAAAGGGGCACTTCAGAGTTTTCAGTGTGGTAGGAATTCAAGTCACATTTAAAAATCAGCAACAACGCTGCAGAACTGCCTGCATACCTGAGAGTCTATAAGCATAAGAGTTTTGGTTGTAAAGTTACTTAAGCATTGACAGTGTGGTCAGTTTTTTTAAGTTGTTTTGTCAGAGATAGGCAGCTCTAGTTATATATTTCATTTAAAGCCAACTAAGATTCATTGGTTTAAATAAAAACGCTGTCATGCCATGGCAGATGCCTCCTGCGAAACACATACCGCTTTACTTTTAAGACATCAATGAAAAAGGAGCTCAGCAGTATGAACTTTGAGTTTCTTTTTGGTCTGAAATAATATCAGTGCACATCTCCTAAAAAAACAGTTAATCACAAGTAGGCAAGGCTGAAGAAGAAAGTGTCCTTCATCATTCTTGTTGAAGTTGCTCCAGTGTGAAGGGGGGAAGAGTAAGATATCCGTGACAGTTGGAAACCTAAGTGTCCATAACTAGCTTTGAGAATTCACAGAGCTGGGCAGAGAATTAATCATTATGAGAGTGATCATCTTCATGCCCAGACTCTTTGTGAACCTATCTCATAGTCTTTCACAAAATCGTTTACCTATCTTTATGTGTTTGCTCCCATCTTTTTGAAGGAGAAGACTAAAGATTGTGCACTACATAAATGAAGGCTTGGAATAAAAAGCACAAAACTATCTAGATGAGTGTTCTGTACTGAAGCTGCTTCAAATGTTACAATTAAAATGTCAGATAATTACTTGATTTCACCCACATGCTAGAATGGACTTAATCTCTGTTTTGAGAAGTTTGATCTTTTTATGTTTTAATTTCCAGCCTGTGTGAGCATTGATTAAAATCATGATTTGCTGGGCTTTGTCTTACAACACTTTGCCTTTCTGACTCCTTCCTTAAATAATGTTATGTTTGAATTTTTCTCCTCTTGTAGAAACTATAGATGTCTTAAGGGAACCTATTCCAAAAGTCCTTGGTAAGCACATTTTATATATAGCTTCTTCAGCTCTGTGCTGTGATAGTCACAATATTTTATAGGAGGAAGCTCACCAGCCATTTCAGATATGTCCATAGAGCCCTTTGTAGAACAATCCTCTGAAACTATCCTTGGGGAGAAAGAAAATATATTTCCACAGTGTCATTATCTTTACAGTTTGATTATAATGACTACAGCTATAGTTCTATTACTACCGACACTACTATTACAAGTGTAATATACCACAGCAGAGTGTGACATTTCCTAGGCTATTGTAAAGCCTCTAGAAACCATCAAGGATTTGCTTAGTCTACTACAGAACATGTCTGAGAAATTAATTTTATGAGAAAGGGCACCACTGTGAATAAAACCACCTCCAGTTTTCAAAGTGAAAGCTTTGTACCCAGTGTGATAAAGCAAGAATTTAGTTTAAGCCAAAAGAATATCTGGAACACTTTATTTTCCCACATACCACATTTTATTACAATAGACAAGAAGAAACCACATAAACTAAGAATAAAAATTACCAGTGTGTGTTATGGTTATGCTAAGTTTTTATGTCTGGAGAGTGGACTTGAGGCAGGCAAATAAACTGTTATGTGATCCAGTTTTGTACATGAATCTATTGAAATTGCACTGAGTTGAAACTTGAACTTATATTTTGTTAGCACTGGTTCACATTTCTTTCAGAAGAATTTCTGGAAAAAAATACATATTAAAATGGACTGCGAAAATATCAGGTTAGAACTGATCAAAAATATAGAGAAACAGAAAGGATGAGGAAGAAGGAGGTTCGTGACAAATTGAGGAAAGGAGTGTGAGGTAATCAACCTAATTCAAGTCTAGGCATACCTGCAGTTTACTTAATTTCTCTGTACCTTCTTGATATTAACATGTTTAAATTGAGATTGCAATAGCACATGAACATTAGAAAATTGAAACCTTATGCCTTTTTTTTTTTCTTTTTATCCGAGTTTATAAATTTTATAACATAAAAAGTATATGAGGACATTTTGGTCTGATTTCCTGTATGTGGGCTAAGGAATCTCATCTAAAAACATAGTTCACACTGGTTAAAGAAATATGATTTTATTCCAATATGGATTAATATTTAGAAACAAAGAGAATCCTAAAAAAATAAATCAGTAAACCTTTTATTTTCCTTTTTCCCCCCTTCAAATTTTGCATGAAATGTGATGTCTGAACACCTGTTTCTATCCCATACAAGATAAATTAGAACATAAATACTTACATAGTTAGAATTATGTTCTAATTTTCTTGAGAAAAAGTAGCCTTTAGTCCACAAAGGAAAGTACTATAAATTCCTTTAGATACAGAAGAGAGTGAAAATAATATCTTGTCATCCATGGAAAGGCAATACACAATGAAAGAGTACTTTTTTCCCCCTCCTATGAAAAAGTTGAAAATCCTCTGAATTGTATCACAGCTAATCCAAAAACCCCTTGGGATTGTTAAGAACAAACAATCAGTATTCCCATATAGCATGGTCATACCAAAATGTGGTGCAATTCTATGGAGTTGCAAAGAAGTTACTGTAGCTAGGAAAAAGCCACGTTTTTTTTTTTTTTTTCTTTTTACCGCCCCCCCCCCCCCCCCATGTTCTGTGGTTCAGCAGCTGTGCAAAGGGACAGCCAGTCTGCACTACTCACAGATATATTTTCCATCAGGGACCTTCAAATGGAAGCAGTGTGCTTGAAGAGGTAGCCTGAAAGAAAAAATAATAATAAAAATTTAACGTCTACATATCTTCAACCTCTTAAACTGCCATTCCTGTAAAGCGTTCAGAATCAAACATGAAACGTATCCAAAAATATATATACAAAAATCTTGGGTTTGGATAGAGAACATTTCCCTTTACTGCAGTAGCAGGTATCTTAAATTTAGTAAAATATATTGTAAAGATACATCTTTAAAAAGCATTCAACATGTGAATATGGAACTGCAGTCTTATGTACGAATTCCTTATAAATCTCTTGCTGTAAACTTTGAATGGACAATCTTTTCATATTATGTATTTTCCCAAAGTGATTTCTTTTTTTCATTGCTATCACTAAATGCACGGTAAGTAAAATATCTCAGAGGTTTTTCAGGTGAAATTAGTCTTTACTATTCTTAGCTACTGTTGAGGATAAAACTGGTTTTCTACATTATTACTTCTAAGCCATCTGATATTCTGAATCCATTGCTCCCAGAGCCAGTTTAGCTAGGAATGTTTCTAGTATCCAGGAAAGGGTACCAGGTAGACCACTGAAAATTCCGATCAGCAATATCCTTTGACTAGTGTACCAAACCCTCTTTGTTGTGAAACACTGCCCAGGGAACAGATGGCTTCTTGTCTGCACCGGATGGCACTTCAGTTTCCCTTCTTAGAAGTTAAAAAAGAGATCTTTACTTCCATTTATGTTTCTTATACACCAAAAAAAAAAAAAAGCACAAGATGCCTCATAATATGTAGATATTTCTTCTTCAAAAGCGTACAGATGGTAATCAAAACCATCTTTTGGAATCTGCTGTCTTGTTCAAATAAACCTATTTATTTCCTAATGCTGTTGGTATTACTGTGGATGATACTCTCAAATAGTCCTGAAAACAACATCTGTGTTGAACAATACAAGTGTTTCCTCTTGATCTTTGCATCCTGCATTCAAAGAAGTGGTTTCATAACCCCTGGGTAGTGAAGTCAAAAGCTCTAGAAAGAAGCATTGGGAAATCCAGCATAACACTCTGCTTTTGGGCAACCAAAATACAGATGTACCTGCAGTGGTGATGCCAATAAAAGAAATGCAACAATTTGTTTCTTAGTAGTATCCTTTGAAAAATGACATATATATATATAACGATACATTCCAAAGAATATAAAAGAAGTGGCTAAATAACTGTGTATCACTATTTTATTTATTGATGAATAATAATCCAAAACAAGTAATTAAAATACATTAACATTTTATTTTTCTAACAGTCCTTAAGAGAGATATGAATGACACTTTGCACAAACACAAAACAACCATTAACAGCAGCAAATGAATTAATTAACTGTCATAAATATTAATTTCTATTTCTATGATTTATATCTGAACTTTGAAAATCTCAGGCTGGTTTTTCCCGTATCCTCATAACGGACCAATCATTAAAACCTTTTCTGTAGTAACTACTGTAACTTTGATCACATTGTGCAAAATGTCAGAATCAGTGTATTTTTATTCCAGAAGTACTTGGTAACTGTCCTACATTGTTACAACTATAGGCATTTGCAGATGTGCACAGATTAAGTATTTTGTTTGCATAAATCATAAATAGTCATTTACAGCGATTGTAGAAATTGCTAGTTAAAACGTAATACTCCACAACATGCAGAAATTTGTGATATAGCAGTATTTCAATCTGTATTTCTCTCTCTGTTGACTCTTAGATTAAGTATTCCGAAACAATCTTTGATGTAAGGATTGAAAGTGCCAGAGGGAACATATCCCGCCAGAGGGAGGGATCTGAGAAATAGAAAGATACTTTGGTTTTACTGTCACAGTTAGGATTAGCATTACTGTGGTACCTTAAAAGAAAAGAAAACTGATCAGATTTTGTTACGATGTCAAATGATAAAAAACAAGGTCAAAAGATACATGAATCATCTGAAAATTTTACAGTTGGAAATATAGCTAGGAAACATAGAATACACTAAATGGTAAGAAAAAAATAACAGAAGACACCAATAGAACCCTAAGGCTTACAAATCAATCTGATTTTGAGGATAAGTACTTATGGAGCAAGAAACTAGTAATACAAATATAAATTTGATTATACAGTAATGGATATGAAACCAAGTGGATAAGTGAATGCCATTGGACTCCAAAGGGTGAAATAAATATTTGTGTATGAGAGAAGGACTACACATTGAAGTATCTGGAAAGTTTTGCATAACTATAAGTTCATAACACTTTCAGGCTAATGGCCTACACATTGAAATTACATAACAAGCAACCTGACTGAGCGACTCATCCCACAAATTAATGACAATATCATGAGTTATTACTTGGTGGCCACACAAAAATACAAATCTTTTACAATTCACAAGCTTAATCAACTTTATGAGCTTCTAAAGTAGTTTAATCTCCAGCTGCAGGGTCAGCATCTACCTTCATTTTGTTTCTCGTACAATATCAGTCAGTTGACAGAATTGGTGCTTAAATAATCAGTGCTGGTACCTGTTAATAGTAATCATCATCAAATTCAATCAAACAAAGACCTTTTACAGAATTCTATGGTATTCATGAAGGCAAAACTGAAACCCAAGAATTAAACTTATGCAATGCCTTTTAATCTGTTGCTAAATACTGTAACTGTTAGAACAGCAACCTAAAAAAATCCAGTTAGGATTTTGGACTAAAAAAACAAGTAAACTGTGCATATTAATTTTATTCCTACAAGCTTTCTTGTAAGAAAGAAACAGTGCTGAAATGTTTTTACTCTGTGTTTTTTGGTGGTGTATTTTCTTTGGTTTCTTTTGTTGTTCCCTTGAGAAAATAGAAATACAAAAGATTAAGTCTTATCCTGATAAAATGATATTCCTCAACATCCTCTGACTATAATTTTATTTGTAGATGGGTTCTAGCACAAGATGAGTATAGCTAAGAAAAGAACGTTTTTTCAATAATTTGGTCATGTGACCTTATCTGGTTTTAGACTTTGAGACAATTCTTCCATGCTTCTATTAGTGTTTTAAAAATACTATCTTTCATCAACCTTTGATATGTCACATTTTTTTTTATTTTCTATTGCAAACATTATTTTTTTAAGCTTTGAAATAATGAAATCATAAAAAACTGTGACCAACTATGTAAAAGAACTATGTACAGTTTTGCCTTTTTCAGACATTTACTCCTTCTCACTACAAGAAAATTATGCTTTGACCAAACAACAGCAACTACCACTAATAAAGTTAAGAAATAAAAGTCCAAAAATTAGTCCATCTCCCTTTTCAAAAAGTTACTCATCCAGAATATTATTTCTAATGTTTCATTTATAAAGAAAAAGGACTTATAGGCAAAAACCCAAGTGAAATAAACCAAGAAGCCCATCTCTGAATTTTCGGGGAAAAAAATATCATCCTTTTGGTAAGTAAAATAAGTATTTATTGAATGAAATATGTAGTATATAAAGCTGGTCTGTTGGTGCACTTCTGCCTCTGACTCACTATTTTTTTTTTTTAATATAGTTTATATAGCTTCATACATACTGACCATTACAATATTAAGTCTGAAAGGAGAAAAATCATACTGCTTTTTTTAGATGTATCATTATAAAACCTAATGTAATGTAAGTATGGTGTTCTAAAGGTACTTGCTATTAGTTTTGCTAGTTACAGTTTAAAATATTAGTGTCTGGTTTGTAGCTCTGTCACAGTTGACCCTCCTATCACAAGTAGATGCAAGGGTTATGAAAGGCAGCTGTAATGAGAAGAAATATTTTCTTCTGTGTTCCCTCTGAGATCCTTTGTCAGGTTCAAAGACTGAGATTACCCTGCAGATAAACACATGTGTGAACATTGATTTTTAAAGTAAGACTATGATAAATCACGACAATGAGGAAACCACACCTAACTGGAAGAGCAATCCCTGTATGTGATTGCCAGAAACATGGCACGTATTATATCAGCAAATAGTCTAGGAAAAGCAAGACAGACAGTTGTATTTGGGTTTGTTTTATTTTTCTCTTTGAAATTACTACAGGTTTTCACTGTGAGTAGGTAACTATAAAGCTCTATTTATACCTTGCAACAGACTCTAAACTTCTCCCTATCCAGTTTTGCTACAAATAGGAAAAAAACAAAAACAAACTAACAAACCCCAACCTTTTCAGAGCTCAGACATGTAAGTAAATGAGACATCAGACTTGCATTGTTAGATGTGATCCAGTGAAAAATTAAACTGTTTCACTGAAGTACAATCTTTTGTAGCATTTAATAATACTGTTTCAGATGGAAGCTGAACTTTCTGCATCTGAATGTGTTTCAAACAATTAAAAGGTCCAGATAATACACTGAGGGACACAGAAAGAAAGGAAGTTTACTTTCAAATACATAGATTATATTTGCAGAAGCTTAAAAGAAGTGTCCTCTTTGTAGGTGTTTTGGGGTTTTTTTTGTTTGTTTTGGGGTTTGGGTTTGTTTTTTTTTTTTTTGGTGGGGGGGAGGTATGGGATTCTTGGTGTTTGTGTTTAGAGTACTTGAGAATATGACTACAATTTTTACTTAATAAGATTTTTTTACAACTTCCGTGAAAAACATATTATAAACTAGAACCCAATAAAACTGATCTGCAGAAATGCAAAGTATAATCAGAACAAGACTGTATTACACAGCATTAATAATATTAGAACATCTCCCTTATGTTACAACACAGGGGAAACTGCAATAACATTTTAATTTTAAAAGAACCAGAGAAACCATCTCTCAACTGGTTCATTAAAAGTAGGGGGTTTTGTGTGTTTTGTTTTGTGGTTTTTTTCCCCCCAAAACACAGCACAGATGCACAGAAAATTATTTCTTACTAATGCAGCAGAAAATTCTTTAATCCCTTACTTCAGTAATATGAAACATATTAAAAGTTTCTAGGAAGAGAGGGAAGGATGTTATTGAGGTGTAGCATAATATTTTAATCAGACCTTTAGCTAGCAAAGAAGCTGAACAAAATCTCTGAACTCAAGGTGATGTCCCCCATTCCTCTAAAATACTAATGTTAATATATAGCATGTTTAGATCTATTTTAGTAACTAAATAGTAAACAGCACTCTTTCTAAACTACATATCCACCTGCATAAATAAAATCTTCAGTACAAATTTCATTCTAGATTCAGAACACATCCTGCAAGTGGTCCTTATTTATTCATATCACTACATGAAAATTACATAGAGACAGAACATATGACAGATCAGACTATACCAGGAGCAAATTACTAGAGAATGGTGGTAGAGGAGCTGGGAGTGAAGATGAGAAATTGAGCCTGGGGAAAGGGGGGGTTGGGGAAAGGCGTTGTTTTAAATTTGGAGTTGTGCCTTATTATCCAAATCTAACTTAATTTTATATAAATTCCTTGAGTTTTCTGTTTAGTCTGTCACAGTAAATGGTAAGCCATCTCCTTGACTTTACCTTGAGCTTTGAGCTTTTGCATCCCTGTCCTGCTGAGGATAGGGAATGGGAGAGCAGCTGATGAGTGCCTGACAGCTGGCCAAGGTCAACCCACCACAAGAAGTGATGTACATTTATCAATAGCAGAACAAAGAGGATAAAGATATTAAAACCTGGAAGTTTCAGTAAGATGCGCTACTTAGGGGACGGGGGGGATAGAGATGGTAAGTGAAAGGCTAAGAGAGTTAGCATCCTTCAGCCTGGAGGAGAACAGGCTCTGTGGGGAACATGTTGCAGCCTTCCAGTATATGATGGGGGCTTAGAGAAAAGATGAAGAGAGACTTTTTGCTAGGGCCTGTGGTGACAGGACAAAGGACAACGGTTTGAAACTGACAGAGGGTAGGTTTAGGTTGGACGCAAGTACAAAGTTTTTACAAGGAGGGTGGTGAGACACTGGAACAGGCTGCATGGAGAAGTTGCAGATGCTTTGTCATCAGAAGTGTTGAAGGTCAGATTAGATGGGGCTTTGAGCAAACCAATCTCGTGGAAGATGTCCCTGCCCGTGGTAGGGGGATTGAACTCCATAATCCTTAAAAATTACTTCCAACTCAAACCATCTTATGATTCTATTGAGTATTTTAAAAAAGTGCAGTTATGTTTACCAAGAAACACAGAGGGAAAAGCATGAGAGTATATATATAGACACATATCATATTCATATACACACATTTGTGCTTTTGTAAATCTGTGTTTCCACAGGCATATATTCCAGATTTTTTTTAAAAAAAAAAAAAAGCATGTCAAAAAAATGCACAGTTTCTGCAGCTTCTAATAGCCAACTTCAAGATTTGTTTTCTCAGAATATTTGAAATAGACTGTCTCAGGAAGCCATGCAAAAGTTGATAAAACCTCATGGAAAGCAATTTAGTGACATAGATGGTATTTCTTTACAGTCTGAAACCATGCTAAATGTGTTCTCTATTAATAACTTCAGCAATTTAGTCTGAAATCTTCTGCTTGTAAAAATCAACACAACTCCATTGACCATACTGCTTTTGGAACACAGAGCTCTTCTGTTTTAGAGCAGATAAGAGTCCAATACTTTAAATATTGTGCTCACATTTTTCACATCTGAATGTTCCTCAAGCTTCCATATGTATATATTCCATATATAGTTAGGCAGACTAGCTCTGGAGATTTTTACACATGAAAATTAAACTGCAGAAAACTGAAGGCAGAAGAGAAGTCAGATCTCAAAGGTTCATTGGAAATTTTGGCTTTGAGGGGAAATGTTTTCCCTGTAACTGCAGACATCATGAAAACATGAAAAAAATTTTCATTTCCACTCCCTTAAAAGTTTTGTCTTCCTACTTTTTCCATCAAGATGACTGTAATGTGGATATCTTCCCTGGCATTTTACCACCTGAGATACATACTTCATGAACTATCAGAGATGAGAAAAAAATCAAGTTTTGAAGTAGACAGCATCAGAAAGAAGGAGCAAAATAGTGATGGGACATAACAACAGTGTTGTTATTGTAACATGTAACAAGTAGTCTCACAAAGCCATATTGCAACAACAACAAAATACATGAAAAGCCCTAAAGGCATTAAAAATAATTCTGAAAGGGACTGTCTACTTTGAACATTGTTATCCTGCATTTTCAGCCAAGAAAAAACAAAAAAAAAAAACAGTCAACTTTTTAAACAGTCTTTTGTAAATGTTTTTCCTTCTTCACCCTAAATCAACGATACAATATATCCATTAATATAGGAAAATTAGCAGAATATTAACTAAAGTTTGTGTATCTTCCCTTTAGGTACAGTGCATATTTTGTTACTGAACTAATACCACATTATTTTTTTGGAAGTTCACAGGTATTTTATGACTTACAATATAATCAATTAAAGATTTTTATATAGCTTTAAACATATAGCTTTTATAAAGTAGGAAACTTATCAAGAATAATAAATAATAGGAATCAAAACAATGTTTCATTGAAACATGGTTTTATCATACAGGTAGATGAGTGTTTCCAGAATTACACAATGAAAGTAAAAGATAATTAACATGCTCCGAAGGCAAGCTGTGTTAATGCACTCACCAAACAGTACCAATGGAAGTTCTTCTCATATAAGACAGAAAAAATAACTGTTAATTAGAAATTGTAAATATAGTAGCAACCAGAGAAATAAGTGCACAAAGACTGGAAAAAGTTCTTAAATAACGTATTGAAAGTTAACATATGCTTACACTAAAGAGAAATCTTATTGGTCATATATCCTTTCTATAGACCATGTGGATAAACATGGGCTGTTAGAATCATTTCATTAGAGGCTGCAAAAAGGGTCCTAGAGGCTCTCAGGCAAAGAAAGAATTAGACTGAGGCTTCATTATTCTTTAACATGTTATGTTTCCCATTAGACTGTGATCAAAGAAAAAATACTAAAGGAGATCTGTAGGATGCAAGATTGATTACAGCCTGATTCAGCAGTGCAATTCCTGTTTGGTGCAATCTCAGCATGAATGGAGTCTCCAGAGAACATGTTGCTATCTGATAGCACTACAGTAAGGGAAAAATCAAAACTACTTTTTAAAAGTAAATTGGTTTGAGTTGCATTGCACAGGAAAGGATTATATCTCAGACTGCCATCCTTCCTGGGATCCAAAACCAGGAGTTCTAAAAGCATTTCAGTTTCAGCCATACGTAAACCCCCAAACCAGAACTGTTCGGTTACTCTAGTAGAGCCAGCAGAAACAACGTATTTCCTCTTTACAGTTACAATAGATTCTGTTAATAGTTTTTATTTAGTATGCAATTTAAATTATCTTTATTCTAAGTTTTTGATTAATCTTATTTTTCCTTTCATGTAGTTATTTTCTTTTTTGCTTCTTAATTCTCCATTACCCAATAGAATTTCACATGCGGAAAACATACATAGATATGAATTATTTGTTCCAAGTGCAGAAGTTACTGATGCTGTAATTGCTGTTATGAATTAGCAAACACCACTGAAACCAATTCAACAGTATCTGTTAACATCAGCCATATATTTTTCAATTAAAGGAATAGTATGCAAGTTTCCTCCAGAAATAAGATTCCTCAGTAACAGCTTCTATATTTTAAGGAATAGAAGTCCAAAGTTTAAAATTACAGAGGATCCCTGAAGCCCATAACCAGTAGTGTGCTGGAAATGAATGTCCTAGCAGTAAGTATCTTAGAAAGTTTGTTTCCTTCAGAAAGTTATAGATATTTGGAAAAAGAAGGAAGAATCATAGAAGTTTGCAATTTTTTGTACCAAAGGATTGTGGTTGAATGCTGTACTATACTTTTCACTGGATTATGGCACAAGCACTGTGTTTAATTCTCCAGGTCATTAAACATAATTCTCTAAGTGTTTAAAAAAAAACCCACCCTGTGTTTATTTCTGTATGTTTTGCTTGTTTTGAATGAAGCTATTAAAAACTTATCTATAACACTATGCACTCTGGTTCTGTAGGTTTTTTACACTGGCCCCATACACCCAGTTTTGAGAGGAATGAGAGAAAATGAAAGAGAAATAAAAGCTGCAACAGACAGATCTTCAAGTAGTGGAGAGTCCCCAGTATCTGCACTATACATAGAAGGTCAAAGGAAATGTTCCATTTTTACTTCCTTAGTAAAAGTGAAATGTGGCAAACATAACATGAACGAATTGCAGCATCCATTTGCCACCACCATACATTCACAGGAATGTATGAAATGTATGTATTTGAAGAAAAATGTCATTAATAAATTGAAAAAAATTCTATTGTATAGACAATATTTTAATTCAAAAGTAAAAGCCTTTTATTTTTAAAATCACATTTAGTCTCAATAAGCAGTTTACCTTTGAGTTGAATATAGTATCACTTTTAAAAGCCCTCTAGAATATTTTGTGGCATCAGGAACACTGCAGTGACTGCATTTTATGCCCTTTTTTGATAAACAAACATTAGTATGTCATTGTGAAGAGCTCATAATTACTGTTGATCCTACTTCTAATTAATTAAATAATTCAGTTTCCAGGACATTTTCTCCATTATTGATATTAGTTTAATATGTAGCTTGACAAGACATCCTTTATCATCTTACAATTTATGTTGATAAAATAGCTTTATTTTTTTCATACCTTATGTATATCATATGGGATAGATACCTGAAAAAATATAACATGCATCTATTTTATAGGAAATTCTACATGTCAGTGTTTTGTTTCATTCCTCAGGAGAAAACATGTCAACATTACAGAATGTTGGTGAAATGGAACAATCTGTTTCCATGCTCACCAGCCAACCATCCCCCACACAGATACCTGGAGAGTTAGACCATGACGGGCCAAGTACTCAACCAGATACAAGCACAGCTTCCCAGCTTGTGAGGCAGAGACCCTCACGAGACAGATGAGAAGCCAAAAGCTTCCCTTGCTCAGCAAGATAGCCAGGGTGACTAACAAGGAGGTCAGACAGCTTGGGATCCTGAATAGCAGGGACAACTCAAGGAAGCCGTTGGACTGGTCAGAAAAGCCAGCTGGGCAGGTGGCAACTTGAGGTGTTAGCCAGGCTTCACACCAGCCAAGGAGGACAGCTGGGCAGTAGGCAAGCTGAGAGGCCAAGCATTCCGCCTGATTCAGAGCCAGCCCACCAGCCTGCGGTCCAATTGGCAAGATAGCTGGTGAGCATACTGGCAGAAAATCAGAGAAACTAGCAGCTGACTGCTTGGTCAGGCTATCAGCATTTCTGATTTTCATTGGTGTTTCTGACAAAATCTACATGTTCCCAAACAACCCTTCAATTCCATTCAGAAAGGTATTTTCCTTGATTAAAACCTTTTGAAAAATAACCTCACCA